>BCHO01000011.1:600000-1026718 GCA_001599655.1 Golubevia pallescens
AAATCTTTCGATTCAACATGAGCTAAACCGATCTCATGATCAGTCAAGTTCATTCCAGCGATGCTGAGGTTGTCTGAGCCTACGATTCCAGAGACAGAACCAGTACCTGCAGAAGGAGACGAAGGGAGAAAGAGAGAGCGAGAACGATGAGCTTTTGATGTAGTGATAGAGCGAACAGAAGTATCTCGACACTCACCATAAGTGATCGAGAACTTCTTGGTAGAAGCTTTGAAAGACGAAGAGAACGACTTTCCAAGCTTTTGATGACTGTCACCGCATTGGGTACAGGCGGTGGAAGCGACCCAAGTGTCGGCTGATCCAGAATCAATCTGATAGAGAAAGAAGTGATAGACGGTGATGTTTGGATCAGCATACATTCAAAAAGCAAAGCCATAGAAGAGTCGAGTCTCACTCACCAGCATTCTGAACTTTGTCAAAGGAGTTCCAATCTCGATGTTAGCAAGGTAACCGACATCGTTAGCCTCGATATCTAATCCTAGAGAATCTTCGGCAGCTGGAGGATTTGCAGGAGTCAGATTTCCAGAAGTTGCAGCCTGAAGAGCAGCTTGAGAATAGCCGCTTTGAGCGTCGCTGGCAGCAGCAGAGTGACTTGCAGATCCTCCGTGATGCTTCTGAGAATGTCCTTTCTTGTCGCCAGTGGTCAAAGAAGAGGCTGATGAAGTTGAAGTCGACGATTCTTGAGCTGGAGCTGAAGAGGAAGAAGAGGTTTCCGTTGCAGTAGTCGATGGAGCTGCAGAAGAAGAAGAAGCCACAGGAGCAGGTCCTTCTTCAGGTGCACTACCTCCGCCTAACAATCCTCCTAAAAGACCACCGACTAGACGTTTGGCATTTCCAGCCATTCCAGTGTTGGCATTCTTGGTGTAACCTAATCTACCATGTTTGCCAATGATTCTCTTGTGTTGAGGTGATTGTAGAGCAGCAGATCGCGACGACGAGCCTGCACCTTGCCCGTGAGAAAAGTGATGCTGACGGTTCTGAGGTGACAAAGAGGATATGGATCTAGACTGTTGATCCAATTTCTCGATAGAGATCCCTCTACGTTGAAGAAGGATAGACTGCTTTCGGATTTCTAAAGCTTCATCCAAGTCTGCTTTGGTTGGAAGAGACCGTTTACCAATTGCAGCCAACTTGGAGTTGGCTCTGTTGAGATGATGTTGGAATAGCTGAATGAGAGTGAATGGGATAAGAAGAAAGGGAGATTTGAGAGGCCTTCTATTGTGTTGTTCTCTGTCCTATCTCTGCCTCGTACGCTCCGACTCCCTATTCCCCCTGCTTCTCCTGATGTACTCACCATGAGAGGCTCCTTCCCTTGAATGTTGGCTCTGATCTTTGTAAGAGGTAGAGTACGAACTCCATCTTGATTGTCTCTTTGGAAAGATCTGGCCTTGATAGCACCACCACTCAGACTGACTTTTGAGCCAGGTTTGACGACAATCCCGACTCTAGGTTTGGTAGCTCTGCCTCTTCTATGATGTTCCGAACCAGAATTGGAAGAGATCGAATGATTTGGATTCCTTGCTTGAATCGGAGCGGCAGAGACCAATTGAGAGTGTTGTTGTGACAACTCCAACTCGACAGCAGAAAGTGCTAAGAGAACGACCAGAAGGGATAGGAATCTGGTTGAAATCGATAGCATGGTTGAGATAGACTTGCTTTGGTGAGACTAGATCTGTATACTCGATTAAGATGTTGAAGTAGATTGTTGAAGAGAGTAGTTGGATGATAGAGAAGGATTGAGATGAAGGTCTCTTGATTTGAACTTGTCTATTTGAATGTTGAGATGTAATGTACCAGTACTAATGATTGAATTTGCTTGAATCTATCTTTGAATCTATTCTAGTTGTAGAGAAGAGAGGGAGAGGAGAGGAGAGAGGTAGATAGTCCCACCGAGGATGTTATCCTTGATTAGCTCTGGCTTTTAAAGAGAGTTTTCGCCCACTAAGTCTGAGGTTGAGAGACTGTTGAAGCGTTTGGAATGCCTTTTGATGAACTAGAATGAGCTGAAAAGGATGCAATCTTGGGTAGAACGATGATCCAATCTTCCTTGGTGGTTGTCTTTTGTGTCTTGTGAGTTTTTGAAGAAGATAGAGAGCGTCTTTTGAGGAAGAGGAATTGAGCCTGAAGATATCAAATCTAGAGTAGACTGTTGTGGTTTCAAGATCAACTTGGGTTTTGAAGTGAAAGAAGGAGAGAGATTGTTTGAAAAAGAGGAGGACCTGCCTCTTGTTAGAAGTTGAAGTTGAGGGGAGAGAGAAAGAGGGGAAAAGAACAACTCCTATTTTGACTTGCAAAAAGAGCACAAAAGACCAACAAAGAAGAAGGAAAGAGAAGAAAGGAGAAAGGAGAAGATATATGTAATGGAAATGACAAATCGAAAATCAGAAACCCAAGAATTGAACAAGCCGTCACCAGTGTTGATCTATCTTCTACCCACCTCCTTGCATCCTCTCTCCAAATGCCTCTCTCTCCAGTTCCCTTTTCTCCTCATCTTGTTTCATTTTCAAGGTCAGATTCTTGGTTCCTGCATTACGCTTAATTTGCCATTCGCCGCCACCCTCGCAGCGAGTCAACCCATGCACTCCTCCCTGTCAGCGAGAGACGCGAGAGACTCGTCGATCTGCAGCTGTCAGATGAGATGGTCGCTATTTTTGGTCGCTTCTACATACTCTTTTTGCTTGCCGCAAGATGTCTGGACGATTCGTTCGCAAGAATAAGTTTGGTAAAGTTGATTGTCCATCGTGGACGAGACGAACTCGAAGAAGACTGTGTGTGGGACTCAAGCAGCTCTCTCGATTTTCGAAACATTTGAAAGTGAGCTGTATCAAAGTTGTCTGGAAAGACAAAGACAGTTCAAATACTAACCTATGTAAGATCTCTAACGACCTCCTGTAATCCAGCCTATCTGGAGAAGTGCGAGCGGCCTGCAGCTACTGCTTGATCGATGATGGCCTTGTCGTTCTGATTCGCAGTTCTCTCTGGTCTCTTGGACATGCTGGATCGGGATAAGTGGACTGTTAAGACTTGATGTGGCTTGAAGCTTGAGCTATGGATCAGGCCAAATGATTTAAGTTCAAAAGAAGTAGAGAAGATAAGGGAGGAGAGAAGAGAAGAAGAAGAAGAAGAGGGAAGAACAGAAAGAATCTTGCTCTCCGAGACCTTCGACTTTGCAGTGTATCACTCGTGTGCCTTGATTACGTCAACTTCAAGTTTCCGCAGGGGTCAGAAATCCGACTTTCCGGGGGAGAGCCTTTTTGAAGGGCAGGATCGAAGCTTCGAAAGAGCAGAACTCAAATTTGAAGATCACCTGTATGCAAGCTGCAAGAGAGCTAGTTCTCCTTTTGAAATCATTCCACCTTCATCCCAACCCAACATGGACGATGCAATTATCTCAAAAGGGTGAGTCGCTGTTGAGATGGAACAGAAAATTGAGAGAATCAAAGAGACGTCCACCGCTTTCTAGCTTATCAATCCGCGCGCGCCGAACGATTTTCGACTCATGGTTGAGTCTCTGACATCTTCACTTCTAACCAACCTTCTCTTGTTTACTGGCCATATATAGATTAGGTTTCGCACTGCTGGGTTGTGTTATAAACCTATGGCTTCTCGGAATCACTTCGGCCCAAGCCTACTTTTACTTTTCTAGATACCCTAGGGACCATTTCGCCATGAAGTGGTTCGTCGCTTTCGTACTTCTACTAGATGTTGGAGACAGTGTCAATCTCATCCTTCTAGTATGGTTCTATTGCATTCGCCATTTTGGCGATTACTACTATGCAAGCTTGGTCTCTCCCTACTACGTAGCCACCCCTTCGGTGAGTGCAAGTCTCAAGTTCCGAAGCTTCACCTCTGAGACTCGAAAGAGCTAATTCGGTTCTTCTCTATTATCCCTTTCATCCATGGAATTGAAGCTCATTGGAGTCTTGACTCTGTTCGTACAAGGATTCCTTATCGTCAGGCTTTGGGTTCTCACTCCACAGAGATGGGTGGTAGTTCCAATAACTATCACAGTCATTCTATCTTTCGTTGGAAGCACACTCAGCTCCTATAGGATAGCAAAGGCAGGAGCTCTGGCGCGAGTGATAGAAGCCAAACCGGTGATCACTTTATGGTGAGTCGTCTGTCGACACGATCTCGAAAGTGTCGCTGATGGCTGATCCCTTTTTTGCGTGCACTCCTTTCATCTTCAGGCTTTCTTGTGGAGCCATTGCAGATGTAATCATCACGATCGGACTTCTTCATGCGTTCAAGATCAGGAAGACTGGTTTCTCTGAAGACGAACGTCTACTGCGAAGATTTGGCCGAAACGCCATGAGTAGCGGAAGTGCAACAGCTATCTGCTCGATTGTTTGCTTGATTCGTAAGTAGAGAAGAGAAAGTAGACACTTTTTGTATACAAGCGAGCTAATGACTTCATCATCACTCTCTCTGTTTGCCACAGTCTTCGTTGCGAATCAGAAAGAGACTGGACTGGCTTTCCTTCTACCTTCATGGCTCACCTCGAAGCTATACGTCATGTCGATGCTCACTATCCTTCTATCAAGACCTCATGGATCAACAACTGAGGAATGCGACAAGAAAGACGCTGTCGAGCTTTCGGGAGTCGTCGAAGTGACTGTAACGGAATCTGTCAGAGCAAGAACATCGGTAGGCACGAATAGGACACACTCGATCAACGTGCCAGAATCTTCTTATTCAACTGAAACACCAAAGGAAGGAAAGTTCAAGGACGTCTTCGGATTGACTCTGAGCAACATGATCAAACCAAACATCACCTCTATCAACATCGATCATGAAACTACTCAACAAGTCGATCATGCCACCGATCTGGAAAGAGCCTATGTCAAAGAACCTGAACGTTATCAGAACCTTCTGAGAGGTAAAGAAAGTCAGGAACGAGCTGGAGAGTCGACAAGCAAAAGGTTGGATCCATTCAACGACGAAGTAGAGGTGGAAGAGTTGAAGGACATGGAACAAAGGAGAAGAAACTCGATCTATTCCAGAAACAGTAGTTTGATGGTTTTCGATGGAAATTCAGCCCCTTCTAGCACTCTCACCCTTAATCAATCTCAGGAGACTCTAGACAGAAGATCTTGAGTTGAACCAGGCAGACTTTTTTCATCTCGACGTCTCGTCAGTCCAGTCATCCCCTTAACACTCCTTTAATCTAGCTATTGTATTTAATTGAAGCCCACTTATTGTATCTTAATCTAATATCACTCTATTTATTCTATAATATATCATGCTTCTATGCATCTCCTTCTAACTCGCCCCATTTCTGTCCGGCTTCCCAAAACCTCTCTTCAAACCACAGAGTCCTCTTCCAAACGTCTGCTAACTTATCAAATCGCTCTTGCGAAGGTTGAGGTAGATCGTTCAGCAGCTCTTCTATATCTCGAACAAATTTCGAGAACTCGACAGAGGACCAGTTGAATTCAAGTAGATCCAAAGCGTGAGAGACGGAAGGAGTAGCATCTGCAGAAGGTTTGGAATCTTTTCTTGGAGCAGCTACGAAAGTCCAAGCCTCAAGATAGAGCTGTTTGGAAGTTGAAAAGAAGAAGGAATGATCGAGATCAGCATCGTTAAGGGTAGAGCTTCAAGAGACGTTTAGCTTCGAGACCTCTCATTTGATCCCTTTCTCACCTTTTCCATCGCCCAAAGAAGAACCAGACCTTCTTCAAAAGAAGCTGTACTTCCAACAGAGACCATGTAATTGATGTAAGCTTGAGTATCTGGTGCTAACGAACCTAACAATCTCTCATCCGAATCGTTCGAGTGTGGAGAGAAGTCCAAAGACAGACCGTTTTCCGCTGCTGTCTGCTCAAAAAAGCCAATCTCACTGCTCGAGAATGAAAAAAATAAATTCCAGAATTAAACAGAATGGAGGACATAAAGGAGATGGAGCTTGGTCCAAAGGGTCGAACTCGTTCGTGACTCTTCTGAAAGTCAGTCGCATCGCAGACTCACCGGTCGATGTTAGCTACAGCTCCAGATAGAACAGCCAGCCTTTTCCTGTAAAGCTTGCTTTCTGCTGTTTCAGGTCCAGAATTTGTGATTGGGATCTTGGTGATGAGGCTTGAAATGAAACGAGTGTAACCCGAGAGAGCGTAGAGTCTATCCTGAGTTAGCCATCTCTCTAATCTGTGCTTTGTGAGAGTTCGGTCTCTTGCTTTGACCAAGAAAGAATGCCTTGTGGCACGCTCGAGGCTGTCTTTGTGTATTTCTAGAAGTTTTGAAGTGATTGAGCTCATCGAAGGATGAAGTTGAGAAACAGAAGACGACAACTAATTCTTGATTCTCTACCAATCGCATCGACAATCTCAACCAACACCAGACAGAGAGATGGAAGCAGCTTCACAATCAAGAAAGGACAAACTGTTAGCTCTGAGGAAAAGGAAAGCGGATGAAGAAGCCGGTCTAATCGCTCCAGGAACATCCAGAGTCAAACTTCGAGGCGCTCCTCAACAAGAATCCGAATTGGACATCCACGAGAGAAATGAAAGAGAGGAGAGAGAAAAGAAGTTGAAGGAGAGGAAATTCAGGAACTATGATGTGGAAACTGGTCAGGCAAAGATTGGGACTTTCAAGGATTTGAATCAGACTGTAGAAATGGGTGAGTTCAGATCGAACAGAGATGAGTTGGAAATGAGAGTAGCTTCCATCCGCCTTTGAGTTCTGGAATTCTGGTAGCTTTATAAGAAGACAGATCTAACTTGAACTTGAGGGACAAGTTCCGCAGAAATTGGAGGACTGGGACTTGCGAGATGGATCTCTCCAACATCTCCTTCTAAGTAAGTGCTGACCATGATTTCCACCTCTATCCTCACATCTACCCATCGATATTAACCTCAAATTGTCATCTTCAGACATCGATGGTCTTCAGCAATCGGTTCTAGCAGCGGACGAGATCGCCAGAGCGGAAGAGTTGGACCTCTTGAACATTGCTCCTCGAAAACCAAATTGGGATCTCAAGAGAGACATGCAGAGGAGGCTAGTCAAGCTAGAGAGGAGAGACAAGGAGAGCAGGCTGATACTATTGCGTGAGTGTACGATGCGATCCCGTCTCCTCAGATAAAGGAGAGCATGGAAGTAGTCCTCCTCTTCCCCAACGTGAGCTTATCTTTTGTTCTCTTCCTCTCTTTCCCCTCTGTGTTGAATCGCTTGGACCTTATTCAGGACAACGGATATCTTCTCAGAAAGGAGCAGGTGCAGATGGTCAATTATCAGCTTTACAAGCTGAAATGACAGCTAGTGCTCTTCAGTCTGGCAACGCTGGAGATTTAGATGGAGAAGAGATGGCTAGCGATGCCTCCGATGAAGAGGATTGAGCCTCCAGATGGCTTCGAAGTTCTATTCAAAATTCTAGTTCTTGTATTCTAGCTCCTTCCCCTCCCTTCCTTCTCTTCTACCTTTTCTTTAATGATATTCTTTTTCGTCTGGGGTGGGATCACTCTCGTATACGTCTTTGCAGCTGCCAGATCTTCGATCGCCATCATTTCCCTTTTGGTCGCTCTCTTCATCACCTTCATGCTCCTAGGCTCTCACTACTACACTGTTGCTTCAAAGCCTGCAATGAGTGCTCATTTGCTAACTGGTGGAGGGTGAGTAAACATCGAAAAAGGCTCCTCTGCCTCTCAAAGTCGTCACACTCTGACTCTCGACCTCTCCCACCTCCTCTCTTCTTCTCTCTTCTTCTCAAACTCTCCATTTAAACGCTCTAGAGCCATGGGGGTGGTGACAGCTTTTTTGGCCACATCAGCTTTTTCTTCCAACTTGATCCATGCTTTCTCGATGTGAAAGCGCCAACACGTTCAATTCAAGTCTTGTCTAAAGTACAGTATTTGGAGAAGCAGGAAGGAAAGGTTTAGAAGAATGTAAAACAAGAGCATTTTTCAAGAAAAAGATTGTTCTGCGAAACGAACGCAAGGAAGAGCTGGTTTGTGTCTAGATTATGAAGTGAACCAATCTAATCCGTGATCATGAAATGGTCTTCCTGAGTTTCATAAGCAGCACCGTTATCCGAAAGAGCTTCTGCAGCTTCCTTGAGTTGAGCATAAGAATACTTTTGATTCAACTTTCCAACTGCAGCTCTCAAATCCAGAGCATCTCCAGTTCCTCCTTTGTGTGCTTCGGCTAGAAGTTGCCATAGATCTTGAGAAGCCTTCGTCCAGTTGTTGTAGTCTCCTGGCTTCTGGATCTTGCCTCCGGTAACCTACAAAGAGAAGGGGAAAAGGGTGAAGAGAGAGAGAGAGAGAGAGAGCGATCTTGGTGTTAGTTTCTTGTCGAAACCAATTCCACGAATTCATTAAAGTACTTACTCCACCTCCTCCTCCTCCCCCACCACCACCACCAGAGAGTTTGAGCTGCGTGTACATGACATCCAATTTGTGGAAGAAGACTTCGTTGTGATCTTCGATTTCATGAACATTCACGACTTTGATCGAGCGTCTGTTCTGAAACGTTTTGAGAGGTCCAACAACTCTGACGTAGTGATTTTCACTGCGAGAATAGAAGCAGATAGAAAAGAAAGGTGTCAGAGAAGAGAAAACAGATCTAGAAGGAAGCGAGACTGATGATTAGAGACAGAGACTTGGGAGGTGCCTCCTCGCTCTGCTGAGCATAGATATCCGAAGAGGCCTCATTCGAGAGAACATTTGGAGATGATATGGAACCTAAGTTTGTAGTTCTGAAAATCAGGTCAAAGGAGATTGCCACTGGACAGAGAGAAATGGAGAAAGTAGTAGCCTTCCGAGGCATACATTCTTCCAGCCCACCTTTTCCACTTCAACTAAGTCCTACCGCTTCAGCATCGCCCCTTCGCAGTCAGTAACTCTCTCTTTACTCACCGTATTTTCGGAGCAGACTCTTCCTGAGAAGCATCGATCCATTCCATACAAGCAATCTGTCCTGTTCCATCCTCGACTGTATAGTTGATGTTGGTCTGAGTCTCTTGCACAGCACGAACAATCCCCACAAAGGTGATCTAGAAAAGAAAATGGTAAACGATCGAGAGAGATTGAATTCGAAGAAAGGTAAGGGAAGAAAGATGAAATATGAGAGATTGAGTCCGGAAGACTCCACCATCAGAAGACTGAAGCTCGAAGAAAGAAGTAGCTCTTCCCTCCTATCTCCATTCCAAGTTCCCCTTTGTCATCTCCGCCAGAAACGAATACTCACAGCTCCAATATCATGACCCTCGATCGAAAAGTTGGCGTCTTCATGTTCAGAAGTAGCGTTGATAAGTTGTCTGATTGTCACTGGACGAAGAGTAGTGTTGTTCTGATCCTAACTCAGCAGTAACGAGTAAAGTGAATGACCAGAGTAAGAGATAGGATATCTGATAACTGAATGATGACCAGACAAACAGTTCTTTCTTCTTTCTAACTCACTTTGGCAGCACCACCTTGACTTCCCCCTCCTTGAGATCCACTCATGAATCCTCCTCCTCCTCCTCCACCGCTCCCTCCTCCTCCTTGCGAGTAGTTGGTTCCATATGGATTTCCTTCGTATTCTAGAATATTCAGTGATTGAAAGAGATGGATGTCGGGTGATGTGAGTGGTGGCGTCGAGGACAAAGAGAAGAGAGAAGCACAGCAGCAAAAGTTGAAGAGGAATGAAAGGTAGACTTCTGAAACAGCACAAGTGTTGACTTCCCTATACTGTTCTCTATTGATTTGCGTGCAAGATAGACTTACCAGACATATTTGCGAAGTTTTTAGAAAGTGTGGATGTGTTATTTGGACAAGGTCAGATTTCGAGTTTCGCGTCACCTCCTCCAAATTTTTCGGCCGAACTGATTGCTCTCAGATTCGCGAGGGAAGAGCGATTCTGATCAGGAAAAAAGCAAAGAAGAAGAATCGGCAGAAGCACAATTGAAGAGAGCGAGCATGCGGCGAAGGAGAAAACTGGAGAAACACAGAGAGATCGAGGTCGCCTTGGAAGGCTTGTCTTGCTGTCTTTCTCCCGAATATCACCCAGAAAAAGATCTGTTATACTTCCTGGGAGAAAATCTGTATCATTATGTAAATGTTTTTGGGAGTAGATGTGTCGAAGTAGTTGCGACAGCGATAGAGAGCGAGTGCTGTCAGGCCCAAAGTGCGCGGCGAAGTCAACTCTAACATTTGATTCCTTCCATTTTCATTCCCATTGACTTCTTCCTGCTCAACTTTGATCTTTGTTGAAAAATGAGTTTGTAGTTCTGGGTTGAAGGAGCAGGCACTTTCCGAAATGCAGGCTCCAAAGCATTGTCGCCGCTACTCAAAAGAATCAGACAGGCGAACGACTCGTCACCTGAAAACGCGATGCAGAATAAATGGTATTATTACGATGTAATTCGACAAGGCGATCCTAAATAACAAGTAAAAGATTGAGAGAAGCTCAAAGGGGGGAGAGGAAAGAAGCGGAGCCTCGACAGAGGCGTAGCTTGGAACCTCCTTCCGAGAGAACCTCTTGAAGAGAAATGGACAGGGTTACGAAGGACAGATTCACATGGAAGTTAAAATTACTAGAAGGATAATGAAAGTGAAGTAGAAATGATCTCCTGAAAGCCTGAGAGACGAGAGATGGCGCCTCCTACCTCCTTTAATCTTTGACAGCGAGAGAACCAAGAGGTAAAGTAAAGTAAGATGTGTTCTTTGTTAAGATCGTTGCATAGGCAATATAATAGGCCAAAAAAGCTGTCACCACCCCCATGGCTCTAGAGCGTTTAAATGGAGAGTTTGAGAAGAAGAGAGGAGGTGGGAGAGGTCGAGAGTCAGAGTGTGACGACTTTGAGAGGCAGAGGAGCCTTTTTCGATGTTTACTCACCCTCCACCAGTTAGCAAATGAGCACTCATTGCAGGCTTTGAAGCAACAGTGTAGTAGTGAGAGCCTAGGAGCATGAAGGTGATGAAGAGAGCGACCAAAAGGGAAATGATGGCGATCGAAGATCTGGCAGCTGCAAAGACGTATACGAGAGTGATTCCACCCCAGACGAAGCTGTGAAGGATCAAGAAGGAAGATTTCATAAAGAGAATCATCAACGAAAGGAAGAAGAAACAGGAGGGAGGGCACAAGACGTGAGGTTGAACAAAGTCAGCACAAGCCCTTCGCGCACTTTTACGCCTCTTCTCAGCAAAGTGAAAGCTGCTACTCACAGGAAAAGACCGATGGCACTGTTTTAGAAAATATCATCGAGGATAAAGTAATGAATGGTCAATTTCAGATCTCCCGCCTCGTAGCATTCCGCTCGGGCTCGGGACAGGTTTCTGTACTCACTTCTCAGCTTCAGCAGCTCCTAGTCCAGTAGCAGAGTAGATTCCTGGCTGTCCATCGTATTCAGCCATTTCACCGAAGAACTGAAATAGACGAGAGAAGAAATCAACAGAGAATAGATCAGAAACCAGAAGCATTTGAAAGCTGACCTTCGAGCAAACACTCGAGGAGTCAAAGAGCACTCACAGGAATGAAGATCATACTGAAACCCCACCAGAAACAACCGAAAGAAACAAAGACTGTGGCTCCAAATGTGTTACCAGTAGCAAATTCCCAGAGTCCGGCTAGATATTGGGTGAGACCACCATAGAAGAGGGCAAAACCAAGAACAGCGTTTGGGACTGCGATTCCTTGAACTCCCAAGTTGAATAGGGATAGAGTAAGAGTGGCAGTAGCGAAACCAAAGGCACCGAGTGGAAGTGGATTTCCATACTTTCGGTGGCTAAAGAAGAAAGATATAGGAGAAAAGAAGAGAAGGGTGAGGACAAGGCTTTTGGAAGTCAGATCCAGAGCTCCATTGGCCTACTTACCTGGAACCAGTGACCAAAAGACGGTCATCGACCTCATGTCCACCTGGAGTTAAGGCTGCTCGAGAGTGCAGATGAGAGCGGCAAGAGAGAGAAGAGATGATGAGAAGAGCTCAATCGGTGGAGGTAGCGTGACATCCGCTTGAGTTCCCAACACAGAAGAAATCCGTCCTCACGCAGCTCCAATCCTCCTTAGCTTTTCAGATTCAGGAAACTCCTAGGACTCACTTTGAGAAATGCTGGCACCTTGGTATCCAGCTCCAGAGTAGTGTGCTGACTTCTCGTTTGTCAAGGTTCCATTTCCATTGACACTTCCGTTGGCACCTGCAATGTTGCTAGTACCACCTTCATGTTGAATCATATGCTCAGTTCCGTTTGCTACAGACATTTTCGAAGTTATTTGAGGTAGAGGAGGATAGGATGAGGAAGGAGTGGTGGGTAAAGAGAAAAGAAAAGAGAAGACGGATGTGGGGATCGTACAAAGTCAAGAAAAGAGAAAGCCTCCCAATCAAAAAGCCAGACTAATCTCGAAAACAGCTTAATTTCGATATGAAGCCTTCTTTTCCGAATCCATCTTTCGAGGGCACTTTGTCCAAAGAAAGGCATGTCGATCTCGTTTTGCCTTGTTGTTCAGATTACCGACGTGCCTGGATACCCCGCCTTTTGATCGATATCATGACGTCAAGCTGGTTCGTGGCCGAGACTTTAGACCCAGATAGTGTCGAACTGACAATGGATCGAGACGGAAAGCGGTAACTTTGGAGCTCAGAATGGCAAGCTAACTGAGATTTTTAGATGAGAAAGCAAGAGAGATGTGGAGAAGAAGGAATGGAGAGAAGGAAAAGAAGGATAGCGATCTCTGCATCGAGGGCCAGAAAAGCTTTAATTCCCACTTCTGCCTCTGTGTCGTCTGATCGAATGGCTAGATAACTTTTTGACCCTTCACCGAGACGCAAGCTCGAAAATCCATCAATCTATTTCCTTGAATTCCTTCCCCAGAGATCCTCTTCCAATTAGTTTCTCTTTGTCTTTCTCTTCTCTACCATCACCCACCTCCAGCCTCGAATCTTCCCTTCCTTTTCCTCAAGCCTTCCATCAACATGTCTCGCCCATACGAAAAACCAAGTTTCCTTGCTCAGATCGGTCTCAAAGAAGATCCAAACAAGCTCGAACAGTGAGTTAGCTACTCGATCCAGCTCGAGCTACCTAGGCCAATCGAAGCTCTCTCTCCGACTCTGACTGACTTTATTTTCACTTTTTCTTCTTCTATCATGAAGTGTGGTGTCACCAGAAGGAAACAAGTTGACCAAGCTGCACACAAGGGGTGGAGTGAGTTGCTCTCTGATTCTGGCTTGTAACTTCTGCCCAACGCTTTTCCTGACGATTTTCTGTCCCCTTTCCCTCATTTTCCCTCGTTTCTCAGCATCCATTAGAAACTCAGCAACGTGGTCTTCCAACATACCATCGTCGTATCGGAAAGTGAGTAGAAGATCGAGCTGGGCTGCAGTGTGGAGCTGGGTGAAGAACATTACTTGGTGTCACAAGAGATGAAGTCCTTTATAGAAGAGCCCTCTCCAAATTGAAAAAACAGGCAAAAATAGCACCACTTGGATAGAGGGAGGAGCAGGAGCGTTAGAACACATTTGTCGTCTTCCCAAAGTGGACGCGCACAAAAAACCTTTCGAGCTGACTTTTGTACACCTCTTTCACTTTTCCCCCTTTTTTCCAGTCCATTCCCTCTAGCAGCCATTGGTATTGGTGCCACTCTTCTTATCCTCGGTCTTCTCTTGGTCGAAGTTCGTGGACTCAAGCAGCTTAACATCTTCTACAACATTGGTCTCCCACTTGGAGGTATCGGAGTCTTGACTGCCTCCATGTTTGGTTTCGCAGTTGGTGACACCTTCGTTGCCGTATTCGCTGGAAACCTTGGTGGTCTTATCGGTTCAGTCTCTCTCGTCTTCCTTCCGTGAGTCTCGACAACATTTGAACGAGAACTTACTCGTGCTTCGAGTCTCCTTACTGACTTCTTTCCCTGCAACTTTGACTTTCTCTTCCCTTTTCAGATGGAC
Organism: Golubevia pallescens; assembly: GCA_001599655.1. Classification (NCBI taxonomy): domain Eukaryota; kingdom Fungi; phylum Basidiomycota; class Exobasidiomycetes; order Golubeviales; family Golubeviaceae; genus Golubevia; species Golubevia pallescens. Next base: position 613,868 of record BCHO01000011.1, read on the forward strand.
TGGAATCCAATCTGCCTACATTACCACCTCGATCATGGAAGGTGGCACTATGGAAGAAGGAGTCTTAGCTTTATACAAGGCCTTGGGAATTGTCTTCTTGATCGCTATGATCCCTGTCTTTGCAGTCTGGGCAGCTTCTTTCAAGACTGCTTTCCCAGTCAGTGGAGGTGCTTTACTTATTGTCATTGCCCTCATCTTACAAGGAGTCAACCTCCTAGAGTATCGTGAGTGTCACATTGAAAGCAAAATGGAACAGTCGACAACTGAGAGAAGTCTGGCGTTTTTCTTCTACAATCACATCTAATTGATTCTGACCATTCCCATCTTTCTCTCCTTTTCGTCGCTCTCGAAACACACAGCTCGTCTTGGATTGCAAAAGGGAGCTGGAGCCATTCTCATCGTTGTTGGTGTTGTTCTTTGGTACTCTGCTCTCTCTACTATGCTTCAAGAAGAAGGAGTCAACATTCCTTATTTCCCACTTCCAAGACAAGACGCTTAGAGTTCTCGAAAGGAACCTCAATGCCTCTTGTACTTGTTCAGTTTTCACTATCATTCCATTCATTCACTTCGCAATCTCGAGGCTTTCTCTTTGTTTTCCCCTCTTGTTGATTTCTTCCCATCTTACTGTCAGTAGTACTTTTAGTTACCCAAACTCTGTTATAGTTTAATAATCACTCCAAACATGGTGTGAAGACTGTGTCTCGTTTGCTTCTCAATCAGACCCAGACCCAACATCTTCGACGGGAAGCAGTGGACGATTACGATGTGTTGAGATATGATACATAGATTGACATTGTTACTCGACCTGACTCAAAGAAGACAGCTTCACCGATCCTACTGAATTAGCCAAAGCCTCTGGATATTCATCCCCAACTCGATTCACCAGATCCTTAAAGATCTCTGTCACTTGCTCGTCAGCAGCGCTGATCCACGAAGAGGTGTCGTCTATGCTCTGCAGCAGCTCATCCTTCGACTGCTTGGAAGCGATTGCCTCGGATCTTGAGAAGAGATGAGAGATGATAGATTCGAACATAGGCAGACAAGTCGACATGATGGCGAATAGAGGTCCATCTTGATGCTCTGAATCTCGGATCGACAACGTACTGAGAAGCGAATAAGCCTGAAGAGGAGGAAAGGAAGGAAGGAAGAGTGAGGTCAATTTTATTGTATGTTCTTTGATCTGGCGACGATAACTGATACTCACCTCAAGAGCTATCTGATGTTCGTGAAGGATTTCCCAAGGTAGTACCTCAGATCCCGATGATTCGATGAAGTCTTTTCGATCTACGATGGAGCATTCATATCGAGAATAGCAGAAAGTGAGAAAGCGTAAGAGAGAACCACGACTCGAAGTGAGCTCATTTACAGCTCGACTCACCTTGGAAGAAAGAGACGATCAGAGATTTCTGTTCTTCAGAAATCTCGGCTCCTTTTCCTTTAGAAGCCAGAAGCTTGATTATGTTCAAGAAAGAGACTTCGACTGCAGAGAGCTATTGCATCGAAACAAGAGTCAAGTAAACAAAAATAAAAGAAATGTGTGAATGAGAAGAACCTTTGAGAAAATAAGCAGCGTTTGTTATCAACTCACCTCATCTGTGGATATCGAATCAGGAACAGAGATTTCGACTCCACAATATAGACCCAAGAGCTGAAGAACAAAGTAGATCCAATCGACCTGTGATATCAAGGAGGTCAGAGAGAACGTCTTGAATCAGATCGTGACTTGAAACAAAGTCACCTTGATGTTTTTCTAAATCAACAGCATCTACTCACTCCAGTTCGTTTACCAATAGAGGTAAGCTCGTCGATCGATCTCAGAGACGTCGATTTGGATTGGTAAGATGGAATCACTGAGAAATCTCTCTGATCAAAGGGAACACCTAATTTCATAGCTTCATTCACTTTCTCGACTTCGACTTTGACCTTATCAATTTCACTACTAGATTGAGTTTCCATGTATCTTCGTAGATGGATTCTAGCTTTTGATAATCGAAGTAACTGTCTATTGATAGAGAGATCCAATCGAGTATGAAAGTCGACAAATTCTTCAATCTGAAAAAAGAGAGCAAGATAAAAATGCAAGTAAGTTTTTTGATCCAGTTCCAGGGCTTCTTCCGTTCTCATTTTCACTCTTCGAGAACTTTTGTTCCACTTGATTCTGTGAATCAGACCTTGACATCGAAGAACAACATTTGGGGAAGAAGACTCACTCTAGAATAAGTTCCCAAATCGAAAGCTCTACTAATAATAGCAGGAGTTTCCTCCTGATTACTTTCATAAATCTCTTCAGAATCCTGAATGATTTCCAAAACATTTTCACTCTCTTCATCTTTATCTTTATCTCTACCTTTGCCCTTTCCCTTTCTTCCATTCTTTCTCTCTTCTCCTTCTCCTTCAATTTCCTTATCCTTTTCACTTGCAGGGAAAATCTCAATCCTATCAGCAACTATATGACTCAAAGTATCCAGCTGAATCGCCTTAACACCAACTTTGCTATACTCTTTCAAAGCAGATCTAAAGCAACCCAACAATTTAAGAATCCTAACAGAGAGAATTCTCAATTGATAACCTTTTGGAGATTTAATGTTAGCAAGTTTGAGTAGACTTAAAGCTTCTAGAAGGTGTTGAAATTTGTTTGATTCGGATAGAAAAGATGCAGAGATTAAAGAATGAGAAGCTAGAAGAGCTAAATCGTCTGCTGGTTGCATTTCTGTCAATGGTAGGTCGGAACCTGAGAGAGAGAGAGAAGAAACATTTGAGTCGAGCCAAAAGTCAATATGCACTATGGTAATGAATGTGAATCTGTTCAATCAAAAGATGAGGATTCTCAAGATGGCAGTCTTGAGTACTCACCAAGTTTCAATCCTTTGAGATAACTCTTCGACAATCTCTTACCATCCTCAATTTCCGATTCTTCATCAGACTTTTCTTTCAAATACCTTCTGAATTTCTCTTGATTGATATAAGTACTCAACTGCTTCAAATCTTTAAAATCAGATTCTTTATCCTTCTTCTCAAAATGAGATGTAAAGTCTCTCCTTTCCCGAGTTGATAATTCATCGACATAAGGTTTCAAATCTTCAAAACAACAAGATTTCTCACTCAAATCTTTGAAATATTGCAAAATCAATTCCAGAAGATCCAAATCCAATGATTGAAAATCAGAACTCAAGTTTGAGATTTTAATCAATTTCGATAGTTCCAATTGAGCTAATCTTAAGGATCTATCCAGAGGAGATTTCTTGAGTAGGGTAGAGAGAAGTGTTGTTGTTTCTTTGATTTGAGTTGAGGAGTTGGAAGTCTTGAAAAGTTTAATTGATGATGAGACTAATGATAATAGAGTAGCCCAATTTCGATCCCTTATTTTCCAGTGAGAAATTTTTATAAAAACAAGAAACTTTCAGTGTCAGTTTTCTTCTTCATCCAAAAACGAAACCTCTTCAAACTCACCCATTCTCCACTTTCTCCCTCCCTTCCTCCCAAATCCTTCCCCACATTTCCAATTCAACCAAAGTTTCTCCTCTCAAAATCTCCAAACCCATATCTCTTTTCCTAATGATCTTAGAATTCTCACTATCCAACAAATCCAAAACTTCCTTCCATGAACCTTGTTTCATCAAGACTGAACAATATAAATGTAGGATTTGATCCGAATTTGAATCTAGAGAGAAATTGGGTAGTTTTAATTGAGTTGAAATCATTCTTGAAGATAGAGGTAAGGCCAATTTCGAACCTGGGGAACTTGGTGAGAAAGTATAGAGTAGAACGTAGGATTGAATGGAATGCCAGAAATATTTAGAAGAGGTTGAAGGGTTTGTGAATTGTTTGGACATTTTGAGAGAGATCTGAAAAGGAAAGAGTGAGAGATTAGAGAGAGAGAGAGGGGACAAAGAGAAGAAAAGAGATAAGAAATTTGGGCAAGTACTTTTTCGAGAAAATTAACAATTCTCGACTCCTATCTCTCTTGGACAGCATCTTGAACCTATTCAATCTAACTCATAACAATTTTGTTCCTTCAAGGAACACAGGACCAGTCCACAATCGTATTGACTGACCTGTTGAGCCTTCATCCATTGCCTCTCACTAATCAACCTTTTGAAATATTTCGACCAAATGGCTTCATTCCCAGGTTGTAACTTGGTAGCATTTTCCAACAATGTCAACATTTCTTGCCCTCTTCCCAAATCTCCCAAAGTGATGTCCAAAGCCAAAAGGGAGGAATGATCCAATCCCAAGAGTTGGATTTGTGGATTGTTACTTTTGGAATTGGATTCGAGTATCGATAAGATTTGATTGCAGATCGATTCTGCTTCTTGTTTTCTGTTTAATCTAGAAAGAGAAATGGATTTCAATGCCAATACTAAAGGGAAACTCGTCGTTGATAGAAGTTTGTCACATTCTGCAAGAGCTTTCTAAGAGATGGAGAAGATGAAGAAGGAGTCTAAGTCAGTAGAGTATCGCTGAGGACTGAGGCTGAGTGTTCTACTGCACTGACTTTTGGGTTTCTGGAATCCAAAGCATTGTAAATGATTGAGCATTGAGTTTCATGAAGTGCAGCCAAAGCATTGTAAGTCATGCTGCGTGCGACTAAGAAGAAAGTTAGAAGTTATCAAGTTGACCATCTCAGCCATCAACCAACGAGATGAGTGCTGCGACTGCGAATGAGAGGCAGCAATCTCGAATCTTGTTTGTAAAGAATCTAAATTACAACATTCAAGGTGAGACAGCAGACTCTAACTCTACTCATCACCCAAACAGCAATCCCATAGACTTCCCAACGTCAACCTCTGAATTCCACTTCCACTTTCTATCTCCTCTCCCTTCTCGCAACTCAGGTTCTGATCTATACGAACTATTTGGAAGGTACGGAGCTATTCGACAGATACGATTGGGTGATCAACCAAGCAAGACAAAGGGAACGGCTTACATTGTCTTTGAAGAGGTTCAGGATGCAAAGAGTGCTGTCAATCATCTGAATGGCTTCCATTTGGCAGAGAGGTACATCGTAGGTTGGTACACAGTAATTCAAGTGGGGTTCGAATGATCATAATGTGACTCGAGTAAGGAGAACAATTTCACTTTAGGAGTAGGATCGAGTTGAAGCAATTCAGAATGATAGACCCATTTCCAGCTCATGTCCTCTTCAAGAACCCAAGGCTTGGAAAACACAATTCCAGAATCATAATTGAAGTTTATCATTCCTGAATCAGGGGATCAAATGGACAAAAGAAGTCAGAGATACGATGGAGAGCCAGTAAGGTATTCAAGCTGAGCATGAGATTCAGCTACCACCTCTCTCATGTTTCAACAAGCTTCCTCTGGAACAAAAGGTCATCAACATTAAGCAAAGCTGGATCTGAGAAAGCCTTTTGAGAACATAGTTCTGCTCATGACCCACGATTCCAAGATTCGAGTTGTTTCGAGCTGATCTCTCTTTTCCGCCTCTCTCTCTCTCTTCAATCCTTCCCCCCCCCCCTCTCTCTCTCTCCAAATTTACTCTTTAGTTCTATTCCACGTCCCATACAAACAACTCAAATCAGACTTGGCGAAACGAGAGGCGGATTTACAGAAGTTAAAGGAACAACATGAAATCAAAGATGCCTGAAAAGAGGGAAATTGGGTTGGAGTCAAAAGAGTGGGAAAACGTCAGATTTATGTATCATTTTTTCTCTTTTAAATTGTAATAGTATCCTTCAAAACTGCAAATTCCGTCTCGGAATCTACTGAGTCTGGGAAGGGTGATTCATTATTGGAAGTTGTCAAGAATTTCAGAGAGTAAGCCTCGAGTTCAGACGAGGACCTTTTTCGAATAAGAAAGAGAGAAAAGATGAGAGATCTAAATTGCGATGGAATTTAAACAATGATGATGATGAACAAGAGCCCAGAAAATAAAGATAGAAGGAACTATGATCATATACAAATGCAGAGAAGAACGAGTCGAGCAAGAGAATTAAACGAGACCCCTCAAGGAAACACAGCTATAGATTGCTTTTTTAATTGACTCTGTGATTCCAATCGATGAGGTCTTCAGTACATTCGACTCTCTTTGGTTTGGTTCCGAAGATATGATCCCATAGAGCTGATTGTTTTCCATAGGCGTGAGATTTACGATGTCCTTTTCTGTAGGATGGAAAAGCGAGAGGGAAAGATCCCAAGGCTCAAGGTCAATCTTGATGCTCTCTCTTTTGCAAGAAAGGATAGAGAACCAGAAGTTTGCGTCAGACTCACTGATGATGAAGATCATGATCTTCCAAGATCAACTCAGCTCCGAAAGGTCTTAGGAATGGACCTGAAGCTGGCGTTTGCCAATACAATCTGATTCCAGTGTGACCTGGAAGAGATGAGAAAATAATGGTGAAGGAAGAGAGTGAATGAGCCAATGATTTCTCAAATGCCAGCTCCGAACCTTGAGCAAGAGAAGAAACTCACCAAAAGCTTCCGTGTAAAGAGAGTAAACATTGCACATGTACCAAGTCGAGAAATCATAACGTAAAACTAGCCAAGTAAGAATTGGAATGACTGCGATATCTCCCCATTCTTGAGGTACGTCTGCGAATGCTCCCAATAAAGCATTAGGGTGTTTGGTTCTGTGATGACGAGAATGGAATTGCCATAGTCCCGGGACTTCGTGCATAGCTCTATGATAGATGTAGAAGAAGAAATCCAAAGTGACACTATAAAGACATAGTTGTAATGGGAACCAAATTGATAATGAAGGTTTCTCTTCTCGGTTGTAGAATGCAAAGACTGCTAGAAGAGGTCTGATGGAGAGAACTCCTAGGAGAGACCATCTGAAGGAGAGGGTGGCAAGGGTGAAGAGAGAAGAGTCAACAAAAGCTGAAAAGTAATATTGACCATCCAGAGAGGTAAAATTGACCATCCAGAACTTTGGAACTCACAAGACCTTTTTCGAATGAACGTCTGGCACTTTATCTCTTGGTTTCTCTCCGTCAAAGAAACCGTACTTGTAAGAGAGCTCGTTAAACTTTCCTAGACTACTGAGAGCAAAAGCTTTGGCTGCAAAAAAGTAGAATGGAACTGCAATGATTGGATGCATTGTCCATCCTGGCAAGAGTTCCATGTAAAGACGATGCAAGACAAGAGGCACGATGGCTCTTGGGAAGATGAATAGATGCTGATTCCATACGGGGTACTGTGTAGAGAGATGATTTCAGATTTGAATAGTTTGCTCATCGTCAGTGAAAGAGTCTTGAGAAATTGTGGAGAGTAAAGTCTCAAGTCTCGACGAACGGAAGAGGTCACTCCGCGTCCAAACGTTCATTCTCCTTCTACTTACGTATGGGACTTTGTCTCCTTTCTTTGCTACTGGTGCTTGGTTGATCTTGTCTTCATCAGGTAAGACACCAAGTCGTCGGATGAGTCTCTGAGCGAAATCCAGTTCTTCTTCTGGTTTGTTGTACCAGGTAGAACGCATTGGATTCTTTGGAAGACTGGCTTCATCAGTCTGCGTCGTCGTCGTCGTTGTTGTAGTCATTATTTGGATGATTCCTTTCTTTCGAAGTTGAAGTTTTGAAGGAGGGAAAGAGTGGGGAAAGAAGAGAGAATCGCGGTGAGACTTCGAGCTTCTTATACTCTCGAAATCGCAAAATGTACCTCCGAGTTGCTGAAAAGTTTGAAAATTTGGAGACCGAACAACGCGACTCCCTCAATAAGAACGGCACGAACACGGAATGGAATACTCCTGCCATCTGGATAAAGAGGGGAAAGCTGATCCCATCCGTCGAGGCCGAAGACGAAGGTCAATGCAGGTGCGAAGAGACGAAGTCGAACGGTTCGTTTCTCCTTCTCTTCTAACCACTTCTTCAACTTGGCCATAATGTGGGAACTACTAGCTTCAAGACGTCCACTACCAATGCAATTCAAACTTTTGGGATCACGTAGAAGAGGTAATCAACTCTGTGCTGCTCTGCAAGTCAAACTCGACGAGAATCACAGGGTCTTCAGGTGAGTGATCTGTTCTCGTCGACAGAATGGTCAATACTTCATCCTGTTCGTCTGATCTCGAAATCCAACTCACAGCAATCTTGAAAACTCAATACTGATTGAAGTCATCGTCCAATCCTGAACTGGTCACGACGTTTTCCCATTGCAAGACTTCTCGACCCTGAACCTCGTCAGCCCTACGTTTCTCTGTCTGGAATCTTTGCCTATTCAAACCTATCTCTCATTGAAGGACTTTTGAAGTTCGACCTGCAAAGAAGCAGAGGGGATTTCGATCTAACTCAAGCTGGTTTCGAACCTTTCGACGAAATCTGGACTACCTTTGGAATCGCTAGAAAGATCGCAGGAGAATTGGGTCTCACTGATCTATTGAGTGGGATTCTCGATTGGAAAACTAGATTTGCTTGGAGTTTAGATGAAGGTCAATCATTGGTTCACAAGTAAGTAGATCAGAGAACTCTTTTGAAATCTTCCTGATTGAGTCTCTTCACTCATAGACCTACTCCACTTTTCACCTCTTTTGCTCTCAGTTGGCGTGTACCTTCGACCATTCTGAATCCTTTGAAATACTCGACTGGATCTCTTTTAGAGACTTCAATTCCTTTCATTGAATTGACTTCGGCAGATCAACAAGTTAGAACTCTAGTCTCTTCGGATCAACGTTCGAACCCTCCTTCTACTTCAAGTGTCGAACAGAGAATCATCAGATGGAGTGTTTTGGCTTATGAAGATTTTTTGGAATCTAAACAAGAATCAATTGAAGGAGGGAAAGGATTGATCTCCAAGAGCAGTTCTAAAGAATCAAAGCTTTTGACTTCAAAATCGGATGAAGTAGAATCTTTGATTCCAGACTTCGGTGCTTTGTTGAATCTTTTGAAAGATGTTCTGAATGATGACTCAACTCAAAAATCAAAGGATCTGAAGATTGGAGAAGGAGAGGGAGCAATCATCGTAACTACTCAAGAATTGATTGCCACCTCTTCAAATTCCATCCCTTTACACGATTTAGGATCTTCAACTGCTCAAAATGCAAAACATAGATTGGCTCTCATTCATCTTCTAGATAGATTAACTCGTAAGATTTCCAATGTTCAAACCACTACTGTGATTTCACCTCCTTCTTCGCCAATTCGGGCCGTCACTTCTCCCAACCTTTCTTCGCCAACTTCTCGTCAAAGATCTGGTTCAACTTCCAATCCAGGTTCAGGAATAATGAAGAGTCCAAACGTAGAGAGACGTATGGATAATTTGGAATTGTCTATGAAGAGAATGGAAAACGGTTTGGCAATTTTAATCGAACAGAATGCTAGACTTTCGACTACTGATTTGAAAGTAAAGACTTTGAATTTGACTCAAACTGCAAGTGAAAATGCTATGAATGCTATTTTCGTAGTCATGGTTGGTGGAATTTTGGTCTTATTCTTCAATGCACTCGGCAACACTCTGTAAATTTCTTTTTGTTCATGGACCTTGAATCTCTCTCACGCAAGATTTTCTCTCTGTTCTCCTCCTTTTTCTCGCCCGCAAATTTTTTTCCTTCATGTTTCTTGTTTGTATAGCCATCAATAGATCAGCAATACTTCTCTCCCCTTTGTCATTCTCACTTTTCTTTTCACTCAAGTTTTCACCTGTACTTTTACTTTTCAATAACTGACTCAGCAATCACGATACTCGAATTCGAAATCAAACATTCTGATTCATCATCTGACTGAAGAAATCGAGGATATATTTTGATAGATCGATCTTCTATACATAGCCATGCAAATTGTTCTCTTGTGCTTCACCAAACGCTCTCCTCCACTCCTGTCTTCGTAGAACTAGCATACTGAGCAGTTCCCATCTCTGTCAATCTAGAAATGACACGAGCGAAAGCAAAGAGTTCTTCCTCTCCAGTGAAGATCGGTGAGCCTCCGAGATCGTTCATCGTCAATCCCTGAAAGAGAGAAGGATCAGTGACGTCAAAATCAGTGAACACAGCTTCGAGAACAGCCATCAGATTCAACCAGTTGCAAAGCGGAAGTGAAAACCAGGAAAAAGAGGGCATACATTCGATTCTCCTCGAAGAAACTCACCAAATCATCCATCAAACTTCTCATTTGGTCCTTAGTTGGACCTTTCTCCTCCTCACCGCCAGCAAAGATCTGCAAAATTGGAACCTCAGAAGTAGTCAGAATCTTGACTTTACTTTCATAAGCAGCATCTATAAAAGTAATGAATCTCCTAGCCAAATCTCTTTGATGTAAGCCCATTTTTGGAATCTCATCTATGAAAATCGTTCCAAATTGATTACAAATCTCTATATAATCAGCAGCTGATTTTGGTGAACCACATAATTGATTGAAGGTGAATCTAGCAATTTTGGAATTGGATTGAGGGACTTTTAAAACCCTACCCCAAATCTTTAACTCTCGATTGGTTTGGACAGGATCTTTAGGATCGGAAGTGAAACCTTCGAATAGCTTGTCGAATTCTGAAAGGTTGGAATGATCTAATGGAGAGAAATAAACTTTGGATAAAGCCCTTGGAAGTTTTCTATAATCTGTTCCGGAATCGAGATCTGTTACTAAAAGTTGTTCCTTTAGGAGATCGATGCAAGGTAAGAATGAAGATCGTTGGATTCCATTCTTGTAGAGATCGTCTGGCTGTCGGCTGAAGGAAGGAAGAAAAAAAAGAAGTAAAAGGTGGAACGACAAAAAAGGAGATCAGCCTTGAGGAAGTCGTCATGGACGAAGAGAGCATTTTCCTTCCACTTCTTTTCGAGAGGCTCACTTTGAGGTCATGACCATCACTACTCCATAAGCGAGCATGTGTTCCATAAGCTTCCTTAGGATCATAGCATCAGCAATATCAGTAACCTAAGAACCCAACAGAGAAGAACTATCGAAGTCAGTCAAAAGCCAATCACTATCTCCTTCATCTCCCTCTCATTCTTGGTGATAAGCTTCTCCACACTCACCTGGAATTCATCAAAACACAAGACCTCATATTCCTCGGCAAACATTCTAGCCACGGGAGCTGTAGGATCAGCTTCTTCCTGTGCAGCAGTCAGACTTTTCCTTTCTTTCCCGCCACCAGCTGGACCACCACCTGAATTCTCGGTAGCTTTAGTAGTATTTCCCAAAGCGCCCATGACGACGTTTGTAGCACCCATTACGATTCCAGAAGGTCTATGGGATTCAGATTTGACTTGATGCATTCTCTTGTGAGCGTCAATCATGAATTGATGGAAATGAATCCTCTTCTTTCTCTTGATCTTCGGAGGTAGAGTTTCGTAGAATAGATCCATCAACATACTTTTTTTGGGATGGGATAGAAGAATGCAAAAGATTTAAAAGGGTAAATCAAAGGCTTGTAAGAGAGATCAGAAAGCAAGAATGATCGTAGACCTAGATGATAGTCGTATTCAAACTCACCTCTTTCCAGTTCCAACATCTCCGAATAGATACAGACCTTTTGGGATATCGGGAGAAATCGTGAGAGGATTCTCATCTTCTTCTGATTTTGATTGTCCAAAGAATCGAGAGAACTTTGGACAAAGGACAGAGATAGAAGAATGGAAGATAGTGAGCAATGAGACTAGCTCTCCTGCCGTCCAAAAAGTGGGATCCTTCTCAGTCTTGCCATCATCCAAGCTGAAAGAAGAGCCATCGCAACCTTGAAACATCTTCGGCAAACTTCTATTTGGCTGTTGCGATTTGTCCTCCTTCTCCACACTTGCTTGCTACTCACCAGACCTCCTTTGACTTTGACTTTGGCCTCTTCCTTGGAAGGTAACTTCTGTTGATAACCTTTCAGATCGTCGTGAAGTTTCTGTAATTTGTGAATGATGGATCTCTGGAATTCGTCGTCTCTCAACAGACCGGTTTCTACGAGATGAGAATATCTAGCGATGGGACCCGTCTCTGGAGTCTCGCCTTGGTTCTGCGTCTGCTTCTGCGTCTGTGTTGTAGAACTAGGACCAGATGAAGCTGGAGATGAAGAAGTGGCGCTGGCAATTGATCGACTTGTAGAGAATAGTCGAGGACTGAAGGAAGTGAATAGAAGACAAGAAGGTGGATTGCTGCAAGATCGACTGGCTGTCCTTGCACTCGGTATCGAGATTGATGATTTGTAGTTTGATATCAGCCTTGTAGCCGTATTCCGGTTCAGTATTCGGCTCATCTTGAAGGAGGAGGAGAAGGATAGGATAGTAGAGATAGTCGAGGGAGAAGGAGAGAAGTCGAAGCTGTCCACCAACTCATCACTCCATCCACTTTGATCATCCTTATCATCCACTCGTCCTACTCCTCTCCTCTATCTCTTTAAGGATTGGAATAGGGTTCATTAGAGTTGATTGGATGAACAGTTGCGAATCACGATCATGACTAGCAAGAACTCATCGCGAGGATTCAATCTAAGTCATCAAAAGGTTGCCTTGGAGTTCAACTTCAATGGTCAGATTGCTGGTTACTCTGAGCTCACTCTCGTTCCCACTGATCTACATTTGAGATCCATTCACTTGAATCTCAGACAAGCAAGTAAGTAGACACCGAGACAGCACGTCTATCTTTCTCTGTTACTCACTCTTCATCCACTACTCATCCTCTCCTCTCTCTCTCTCTATCAGTCGTTCAACATGTTTCAGTCTCTGGTCATCCAGCAGATTACTCTTACAACGATCTACTATCCACCATCTCTTCAACTCCAGAAGAAAAGGACAAAGACGTTCACAAGTATCCAGAATTGAGGAGAAAGCTTTACGTCGCAGCTTCAGATGGAGCAAATGGGGAATTGTCCATCCTAATCCCAAGTAACTTGGTAAAGATTCAAGAACAATCATCTTCTAGTTCAACTTCAACTGAATACCATCCTTTGGTGGTTAGGATTCAATATCTCATCAAGGATCCAAAAGATGCAATCTCCTTCATCAAACCAACTCAGGAATCTCCTTATCGAATCCCTCACATCTATTTGAACCCTACTTGTATGGATTATAGTAGATGTTGGGTGCCTTGTGTAGATAGTCTTTGGGAGAGATGTACTTGGGAATTCGAATTCGTAGTCCCAAAGACTCTGGCTTATCAAGATGATCAAGAGGAGGAGGAAGAGGAAGGAAGGGATCAGCCACAGCAGGATGATCAAGAAGAAGACGAAGACGATGATGATGAAGATGGAGAAGATGAAAGTGAGGTAGTAGCTATCTGTAGTGGAGATCTGATCGAGCAGGTGAGTCAAGAGCGAAGCGGAGGGGGAAAAGGAAGATGAGCTTTAGCTGAGCCTCGAGTTGGAGTTGCCATTCTTACCTCAGGTTTTCTGTTACTCCAATCTCTTTTTCAGGTTGCTCATCCTCATAGTTCCAACAAGACGATATTCTACTATTCTCAAGCTGTTCCGACGACTGTTCAACACATCTCTTTCGCCATTGGTCCTTTCAAGATGCAAACTCTATCTCGACAACAGATCGTTCGAACAGGTGGAACTAACAACAATAATAGCAACAGCAGTAATCCATCTGGTGGAAATCAAGCATCAAATCCGACGACATCTTCGGAGACAGTCACCACCACGAGTCAAGCTCCAATCTTGGGATTCTGTCTACCTGGAAGAGAAGAAGAAATGGCAAACACTATCAATTTCACTCCTCAAGTCTTGAATCACTTCAGTAGAGAATTGGGCTCTTATCCTTTTGGAAGTTTCAAGATCATCTTTGTCGAAGAACCCATCCAAGATGTTCATAATGCAAGCGGATTGACGATCTGTTCTACAGATCTCCTCTATCCTGTCAAGGTGATAGATCAAGCATTCGAAACGAGACCTCTACTATCTCATTCTATCGCATTTCAATGGATAGGAATCAACATTATCCAAAGGACTTGGTCGGACACTTGGTTGATCAATGGTCTTTCTCTCTACATCACTGGTTTATTCCTAAGGAAACTGATGGGAAACAATGAGTATCGATTCAAATTGAAAAAGGATATGGATAGTCTATGTGCTTGGGATATAGGAATGCCACCTCTTCATCAAATCGGTGTAGTCGAAGCTCCAGATTCTCAAATGCTCAGTTTCATCAATCTCAAAGCTCCTTTGGTACTTCACATTTTGGATCGTAGGATGAGAAAGATTAGTGCTTCTCTAGGTTTGGGTAGAGTGATCCCCAAAATTTTCTTACAAGCAATGACTGGAGAATTGAACAACAATGCTTTGGGAACTAGGAGTTTCATTAGAACTTGTTCCAAAGTTTCCGGAGCTGATTTATCTACTTTTCAAACTCAATGGATAGATGGTTCTGGATGTCCAAGGTTCGTTTGTACTGCCAACTTCAACAAAAAGAGACTTTATATCGAATTGATTGTCAAACAAACCTCTCCTGCTTATGAATTTTGGTTGAATCATCCTCAAGAAGCAATTCATTCCAATCCGGTAGAAGTTTTCGAAGGTCAAATGACTGCTAGAATTCATGAACCTGATGGAACTCCTTATGAACACGTTTTGGACATTAAGAATCATATTCAAAGATATGAAGTTCCTTTCAATACCAAGTATAAAAGAGTCAGAAGGAATACAAAGAGATTTCAAGCCAGACAAGCAGCTGCCAAAGCTGCAGCAGAAGGAGATCAAGAAGCTCAAGACGCTCTTGGAATGATAGATTTAGGTTTCGGTCTTAGAATGTGGGAAGAAGAAAGTCAAAGATTGAAATGGAAAGTAGCAGATTGGACTGAAGAGGATGAAAAGGGTATGGCAGCTTCAAGTTATGAATGGATCAGAATGGATTCAGATTTCGATTGGTTAGCAGTCATTGAACCGGATCAACCTGATTACATGTGGGTTTCTCAACTGGAAAGAGATAGAGACGTAGTAGCTCAAATCAATGCCATTAGAGCTTTATCTTCGATTCCAACTGCTATCTCTTCAAGTATGTTGACCAGAACCATTTTGGTAGAAAAGTACTTCTATAGAGTCAGAGTTGAAGCTGCAAACGCTTTGGTTCATTGCGCTATACCTCAATTGGATTTCTTGGGTCTTTTTCATCTTTTAATGCTCTTCAGAACTAAATTCTGTTATCAAACTTCTTCTTCTAATTATCAAGAATCGAAATCTTTCGAAATGAATAGGGAAGCTTTGGATATGCCTTGTTATCCTAGATCAAATGACTTTTCGGATTTCCCTGAGTATTTCGTAAAGAAGGCTTTGATCGCTGCAATCAGTAGAGTTAGAGGAATTCATGGCAGAACTTTACCTCAAGTCAAGAGGTTCCTCTTCAACCTTCTTCGATATAACGATAATTCTACTAACAAGTTCGTCGATGACTTCTACATAGCTGGCATTATTAGTTCTTTGGCAGGCGCTTTCGTACCTTTGGATTCGCCAATCACTGGAGTTCTAGTTCCACCTCAAGAGGATCCAGATGCCATTGATGACGATGAACTTCTATTCCAATCGTCTATAGAAGTAGAGAGATATCAAGAACTGGACAGACTGGTTCCTTCTTATCATAATTTGATCACTTTGGCTTCTTTAGATTTCCATGCAACTTTGATCCTCTCGAATCTCAAGACTGTCGATCTGGCTCTCTTTTTGGGTTATACTAGACAAGGAAGTTTTATTCCAGTAAGGACTCTAGCTTTCCATTATCTTTTACTATTCAAAGGTCTACAGCATAAGATTCTGTCGAGATATATCTTCTCGGTATTAAAGCATGACGAAAGTAGGAAAGTGAAGAGAGAATTAGCCAAAGGTTTGTTAGAGGCTATCGCTGTAGCTGCTTCTACTGGAGAATTTGGAGCATTGACTAGCAATAATATGTTGCTGGAAGATTCGGAGACAGCTGCTGATAAATTAGCAGACAAGGAACTAGATTCGACTTTGAAAGGTCTAAGAAGAGAGATTGGAAGATCAGCTTCCGTCAGAGAAGGTTTCTTGGGAGCTCTTCTATCGAGCGATGTGGATTCAGAGGTCAGATTCAGTCTTCTCAAGCTAGCCGAATTACTCTTCAAGCCAGCCGAAGAAAAGGATCTTCCATTCCAACCAAAGGTATCGGTTAGAGTCAAGATGCCTCAATTACCAACCATTCAACCACGTCCTCTTCGACCACCACCTACTCCTTCGATTGCAAAAGAGAATAGTGCCCCTCAGACTCCGACTGGAGAATCTAGTGGAATGAGAATCAAGCTGGTCAACAAATCTCTTAGCAACAACAATGTCAATGGATTCAACAAGATCGGAGAAGAACCCAATGCAAAAGTCTCTCTTCCTCCTACTCCTAGAGTCGCCTTTGGTTCTTCAGTCAAAGATCCAGATCCTTCTTGGACTCCAAATCCAACCTCAACTCCTTCACTCAACCTTCACGTCTCTAAACCAAAGAAACAAAAGCCTCTACTTCCAGGTCAAGCTTCGGGAATGTCTTCTTCGGATTTGACTGCTTGTAGAAACTGTTTGAAGAAGCTCCAAACTTCCAAACACGCTTTACTCTTTTTAAACCCAGTGGATCCAGTCAGAGATAGAGTTCCGAATTATTTCGAAGTCATTCAAGATCCTATGGATTTGAGTTCTATGAGTAACAAATTGAACGCTGGTCTTTATAAGGATAGATTCGATTTCAAGGCAGATTTTGAATTGTTGATTAGGAATGCTAAAACTTTCACTCCGGATCCTAAAGCGTACGTCAATGTTAGTGCTTCTGCTTTGGAGAAACTATTCAATTCCCATTGGAACAAGATCACAAAGACTTTGGAACAAGCTGCTGGAATCCAGGCAAAGAAGGATGAAGTTGCGGCTGCTAATGCAAGATTGGCGGCAGCTTCTTATGCTCCACCACCTCCTCTTCAAACTAACTCTACTCCAGCTCAAGCAGAGTCAGTTCCCGTGTCTACTTCTTATCAAGCACCACCAGCAGTCGCTCCTCAAACTCCTGCTCCATTCCCACGTCTCAACGGAACTTCGTCTAGCAATCATCAACCTTCACCTTCTGCTGCTACCTCTTCTTCTTCTTCTTCTTCTCCTCCAGCTCCTTCAAGACCAACCGGACTCAAGCTGAAACTCAAACCAAGAAGTACTCCAAATGCAGCTTCGGTTCCTTCTCCTTTGGCTCAATCTTCTTCCATATCAACAGCACCTCCAACTCAAGAATCGAATGGTTTCACATCAACCCCTCATCCACTTTCCAAAGCTTCTCCGGCTCCTTCTTCTAGGAACCCATCTCAATCTCCCGCTCCTGGACAACCTTTCGCTCAACTTCAACAAACTCCAACGATTCCTCCATCCACGACTTCTTCTTCTTCTCGTTCCGCTTCACCTTCGAAACAACAACGATTCGACAAATCGGATCCGGTGGCTGCTGCTGGTGATATGCCTATCAATTATAGGAGAGCAAAGAATGTTCTTCAGTTCTTGAAGAAGATGAACGAGAGCGTCTTTTTCAGAAGACCTGTCGATGCTGTCAACGATGGACTTTTGACGTGAGTATCAACAAGCAAAGGCGGTCGAGATGATCAGACTCTCATCCGAAATCTTACCTTCTGATTCTTCCTTCTCTCGATAGCTACTACGACGAGATCAAGAATCCGATGGATCTTGGAACTATGGAGACTAAGTTGACTTCTGGAAGGTATTCCTACATGTCTGAATTCGCTGCTGATGTCATGTTGATCATTGCAAATTGCAGACAGTTCAATCCTCCAGGCACTGATCCATGCATTCACGCAGCGATCTTGGAGAACGCTTTCAAATCCGAATGGTCCAAAGCAGTCGAAAGAAAGTTGGATTCTACAGAGAAGAGAACATTGATCGCAATGTTGAACAAGTTGAAAAACAATCCAATCTCTGGTTTATTCTTACATCCAGTAGATCCGATAGCTTTGGGAATCCCAACTTATTTCGACATTATTCCTAGAGAGAATGCAAGAGATTTATCAACTATAGAGAAATGGTTGAAAGATGGTAGATATGGTGATTTGGAAGATTTAGAAAGAGATATAAGATTGATGCTTTATAATTGTTTGACTTTTAATCAATTGGATCAAGTCGTTTGTGGAATGGCAAAGAATTTCGAAAGAGTCTTTGAAAAGGAATTGAAAGAGGTTAGGTCAACCTTGGAAGGTGGAGGCAATAAGAGAAAGGGTGATGGAAAGAATGGATCTAATCCTGCTAAGAAGATCAAGATTGGTTGAGAAGAGAATGAAAGAGGACGATCTAGTGCGGAGAAAGGACAGTCGACAATTTGTATTTTACATCAAAACTGTATAATCACAATCACATCAGAATCCATCAGTCAGTGTACTTTGTGACCCTTTCGTCTCGTTCTCTGGTGATAGCTGTCAAAGATTAACGATTAAGATTGAACGTAGAGAAGAGATCGTACAAAGGAATAATAGATAGATAAGGTATCATTAGTCTAGGTTGGTGTTTTGAGTAAAGGTTAGGAGAATGTTCTTTGCGAAGATGAGCGGAATCTGGGAACAGTAGCAGAGCTTGATCATTCCTTGACCAATCCTGCTTCGGAAGCCTGAGAAGAAAAGAGAAGAATGGGTATAGAATTGAGCAAACGACGGCAGAACAAACGTCGATCTCCTTTCTACATGTTGCTCAAACTACTCACCATGGAATAGAAGATACTGTTCTTGTCCTTCAAGAGGTTCTCGGGAGTATCAAACTCGGCCACCTCTCCATCTTTAAGCACTAGAATTCGAGATGAGTCCATGATGGTGTTAAGACGATGAGCAACCGTGATCTGAGTGCCTTTGAACTGTGATCTGACCAGCGATTGCAGCTTTGAGTCGGTTTCGAGGCTGTGAAGAAAAAGAAAAAGGGGAGACATGAAAGTTCGTCAGTCTCTTGTCGTCACATCCGCTCCTTCTCTTTGTTGGTTCGCAAGACTCACTCGATAGCTGGAAGGAAGAGTCGTGAACGAGAGCGAGAAGGAATAGAAAAAATCGAGGTCAGTTCGATCACAAAGTGTGTTTTGCAGCACAAAAAGATCTCTTGAATAACTCACCAGAAGTAGCCTCGTCCAACACCAAGATCTTGGCCGATCTCAAGAATGCTCTTGCGATGCAGATCAACTGTCTTTGACCAGCAGACCAGTTCTGACCTCCTTCGCTTAGATGAGCGTCCAACCTACCTTCGAGAGAGTTGACATGCTCTCTGAGATGAGCAGAGTCGAGAGCTTTCCAAAGAGCAGCATCGTCTGAGGCTCCAGTCGGATCCAAGTTGTCTCGAAGAGATCCTTCCCAGAGCTGAGGATCTTGAGGAATGATGGCCAGAGCTCTTCTCAAGTCTTTGAGACCGATCTTGCTCGTGTCGACACCATCGATGATGATCTTACCCTTGTCGGCCTCGATGATTCTGAAAAGAGCGAGAGTGAGAGAAGATTTTCCAGCTCCGGTTCTAATGACAGGCATTGGTATGGAGAGGGGAAAAAGAGACGGGAAATGTTAGATCTTGAAACTCATCAGAGGAGACAAAAGGGAACTTTCAAAGAGAGAATCAAGCGAGACTCACCTTCCACAGACTCCTATACGCTCCCCATCCTGGATCTTGAAGTCGAGGTTCTTCAAGACCAAGTCCAACTCTGATCTATATCTAGTAGAGTAGTTCTGGAACTCGATCTCTCCTTTCTGAGGCCAAGATTCTTTGGGCTTGGTCTCCTCGATCTCATAAGGTCTCTCCGGTTTCAAATCAGAGTAAGAGATAACTCTTTCCACAGATACTATGTTCTGTTCCACTTCACTTACAGATCTGACTACCCAATTGAGCGATTGAGTGGTAGACAGAGTTTGACTCATCATCAATCCGAGTAAACCAGCGTCCATGTTTCCATTTCTCGTCTTGAGAAGAACAGCCAGAGAGGAGGCTAGGAAGATGATGACCGAACCTACCGCCTCGATTCTCACTGCTAACCAACGATTGGCAGTGACGGAAGGAAGGTAGCATTGCTGATTCCTATCGACTCTAGCTTCACTGGTAGCGATGAATCTAGATTGTTGACCGAAAGCTCTGATGACGGCCAGTCCTCCTAAAGTCTCTGAGAAATACGAGAAGATGGGAGACTTGGTCGTAGCGTCCAATCGTTTGAGTTCACGGGAAGTGGCGAGATAGTAACGAAGGACGAAGTAGTAACCAATAGCCAAAGGAATGATCAGGATGATGAATGGAGGAACAGAGTAGCTGACTACTGCGAGCACTCCAAGCACGACTGTACCCGTTCGACAAGCGCTGTGAAGAGTTCGAGGAAGAACCTCATCGATGACGTTGACGTCACGCGAGAATAGATTCAACAGAGTTCCGGTTGCGACTGAAGAAGAGAATGGAGTTGCCAAGAGAGGAAAGGAAGAAGGTCAACAGAGGTTCTCTTTGCGAAACTCAATTGAGAATTTCCACCACTCGGTCAAACTCACTTGTCTCGAAATACTGAAGTGGTGAACGTAGAACAGAGCCAAACATTCCGTCGTGGAAGTGTTTAGCACTGGAAATGATCAACCAAACCGAAAGGATCAGAGGAGCTACGCAAATCATAGCGCTACTCGTCAAGCCTACGATCCCGTATAGAATCAGATAATGACGAGCGATCGCGTCTGTATCTCCACCTTCGACATTGGAAGCCCCCCATTGCTTCAAGACAATGTCTCTGGAGACTTGAGTGACTTGAGCCAAGATGTGAGCGATCAGGTAAATCGAGACTCCAATGGCAGAAGCAGAAGTGAGGTACTTCTTGTAGACTTCCTTTGAGACCGAACCAGTAGCACGAGTTTCTTTCGGTCGAGTGGTCTCTTTGAGTTGACGGATAGTCTCGTTCTTGACTTGACGACGAGTGAGAGCCTTTGGTCGGATAGAGGCTGTAGAGAGACGACGATGAAGCTTCGTCTCCTTGATGCTCTCTTCTCCTCCATTTCCATGTCTTGACATTTGTAGATCGTAGTCGACTACCTCTGCATCCGGAGGAGTTGGAGGTGTCTCTAGCTCCTCGTCTTTTCTCGAATTCTCAGATTGCTTTCCTAGACCAGTGATGAGGTTGTAAAGATCACCTCGCTTGTTCATAACCTCTTGATAAGATCCACGTTCGTCCAGGATGATTCCTCTACGAACAGAGATGATCTGATCACACTTGGGTAGAACTGAAACCGAGTTGAGAGTCAAGATTCGAGCCTTGTTCTTCAGAAGACCTTCTGGACCAATCACTTCTCTGAAAATGTGAGCTCCAACGTGAGCGTCGACGGCAGCCAGTGGATCGTCCAGAAGATAGACATCAGCACGAGCATAGACAGCCCTGAGAGGGTGAAGATGAAAAGAAGAGAAAAGCATAGCATGAGCGTCAGTAGAACGTCGAAGCAAGGGAGAGATCGAGAGCAAAATCGAGTCGTGTCAAACACTCACCTTGCTAAAGCCACACGAGCACGTTGACCTCCACTGAGAGAAACTCCTCTCTCTCCAATCTCGGTCTGATCACCTTTGGGTAGGATAGCTAGGTCTGGACCAAGAGCGCAAGCATCCAAGACCTTTTGATAGAATTCAGGTTCGAACTTCAGTCCAAAAGTGATATTCTCTTGAACAGTTGTACCCATTGCCCAACCACCTTGACTGAAGTAGGCAACTCTTCCACGAACTGTGACGCTTCCATCACTTCTGAAGAGCTCACCGAGAACAGAGGAGAGAAGTGAAGATTTCCCATCTCCGACTTTACCTGGTAGATCAAAGTCATCGAGATTCAAAGGGAGGAGTCGGATCAGGGATCAGAAGGAATAGAAAGAAAAGAATCTTCAACTCGACTCACCTAGAACAGCCAAAAGTTCTCCCTTCTTAACAGAGAGATTGATGTCTTGAAGAGTCGGGACTGGTTGACTCTTAGACCACTTGAATTCTCCATTCTTGATCGTTACAATCTCATCTCCGACTTGGGGAGAAGGACCAGCATCAGCGTTCTCATCTCTAGCCGCCAATGGATCAGCTCTGATGTCTTCAGCTGAAAGAATGACCTTACGAGCATTCTCATCCAATTCGGTCGAATCCAAGAAAGCAGAGATACGATTTGCCGAAACGCTAGCCTGAATGACGGCGCTGATGATAGAAGCCAACATTGCAATTGGGAATTGAAGTAGAGAGAATAGAGATAAAGCTGGAAAGATGACGTCTGGAGTCAGAGGCTGATCGCTAGTCAAAGCATAAGTAGTGAAGGTTGCTAGAGAGACCAAGAATGGAATTGCTGTCCAGAAGAATTGAAAGACTGAACTGATCGCCCCGACAGTTCTTAGAAGTTTCAATTCTTCATTGTTCCTGACATTGTAGAGTTTGGCAGTGAAGGCTTCTTCCCAAGCAAAGAGCTTGATGGATTTGATGTTGCTTAGAGCACGAAAAGAAGAGAGGATCAGAGGATCAGCTTTCGAATCACAAATGCAAAAGATTCAAAAACAAAACTCACGTGAGAATTTCATTCATCAGTCTGGTTCTTCTATCCTTGACCTTCATCTGTTTCTCACTCAACTTCTTGAGCGTTCTAGCCAACATTGTGTTGAGAGGAATGGAAACGATCATGATTCCGACACCAACGAAAGCTTGCCATCCCAACAGAACGTAGAGAGAGACGAAAGCCAAAGTCATTTGGAACAGTGCAGACCAAACGATATGGCCATAGGTGCATAGGTCCTGTAATCTAGTAGCATCGACAGACATATAATTGACGATTTGTCCAGTAGATTCCTTCTTTTCATCATTTCCAGTTCTCAAACTTTTCTTATAAATCGCAGAGACCAAACCTGCTCTGACTCTCATACCAGTCGTGAAAGCCAATTGGAAGTATTGATGAAGGAAAGATGTTTGAATGATGGCTACCAGGAATAGACTCAAGGATAAAGCGAAACCTTTGATAGCTTTAGGGTTTGGATCCGTGTCCCAATTTTGAACGAATTGGAGTAACTTTCTAAGTAATTGAGGTTGAACGAAAGCTAATGCATCTTGAATGGCTTTGTAAACTGCAGCTAATAGGAAAGGACCTCCATAAGAATGAGCTAGGGTGATCCACAGCCTCGGTTTCCCAGTCTTTGAATTTCTAGTCTTTTCCCAATTGTATTCAAATCGCTTTCCCAAAGCTTCTGCATCCTCATTCGGAGGTAGAGACCACATATCATCTTCAGTCAGAAACTTCTTCGATCCCAGCTGAAGAAGAGTAGAAAAGAGATTTGGAAGTAAGATGAGCGAGAATACGAAGAGGCTGCGAAAGCGAAAGGATTCATGGTAAAGATCAAACTCACAGTCATCAAAGGCTGCATCCAAGAGAAAGAGATCCTACTCCAAACATTTGCAGTGACTACAGGACATTCATTGACGGGTCCAAGAGGATATTCCTTGCTTTCTCCTCCTTCGGTTTGACTAGCATTACTGAAAGAGCTACCATTCTGAGTTTGAGTGGCAGAGTTACGATGATGATGAGAGACCCCATTGGTTTTACGAGAAGATCTGATTCCACTTTCTTCTTCATCGTCTTCGTCGTCAATTGGTAAAGCTATACTTTTGTTTTCCATTCCAATTTCGATTCCACAGCATTCCAATCCGAATAAACCTAAGACCAAGAAGCCTCTGATTGAGAACAAGACGAATTCAACTAAATGATCTTTGATTGGTGGAGATGGAGATTCCAATCTATTCCTCAAAGTCAAGAGAGAAGCTAAAATCTGACTTAACCAGAAGAAGATGAGAAGAGTTGAGGATCTTCTTGATCTTAGATGATTGAAGTTTTGGATTGGTAAAGTCAATGCGTAACCGAGTAGAAGAATGACACTTGAGTAGAAATGTAAATCGTAGAAAGGACGTTTAAGGGAGGTGTAAAGTAAGGAGACGTTCAAAGCTGATAATAAGATTAAGATTGAAAGAACCACCTGTTTGGAATTGAAGATAATCCTGGAAAGTGGTGATAGGGATCTATTGGAATGCTTTGCCAAGATAGCCAATTGAACAGCACCTGAGAGATGGGATAGGAGAGGATTGAGAAGATTTGAGCAAGTGCAGGTCTGCTTCATCATCTTACAAGCTTACACCCGCTTCTGATTTTCTCCGAGCGATTCCCTTGCTAAGCTACAGTGATTGTTCGACGCATTCTGATTCCATTTCATTGATTCAAATCTCATATTCTTGTAGCGAGACTCACCGACCAAGGCTAGGATTGCTACAGGAGCGATCCAAAGACTGACATCTTGAAAGCAAGGAGTGAAATCGAAATCTCTATACTGAGAAGTTGGACCCCAACCTTCCTTGTCCCTACAGATGGATTCCAATCCAGTATGCTTATTCACATTTGCTACTAATGAATTGAAGATTGAAGTCGAGAGCCATGAGGATGGATTGCTGGTCAGAAGAGAAGAATTCGTAGTGGAGGACAAAGAAGAAGTTGCACTTGTAGATTGATGGACTGTAGAATTGAATCCTAAATCCAATTCTAGATTCAAATCTGGTTCAAATTGAGACAACAAGTTGAATCCTTGAAACCGATTCGGCAGATATGAACGCATCTCTTGACTTTGACGTTCCGTGCTGACTTGAGTTGGGAAGAAGAAGAAAAGCAGCTGGCGAAGAGAAGGCAATAGGCAATTTCTAATGCACCGATCTCTTCTTCTCGACCTTCTCACTCTTTTCACACAAAGCGTTACAGAATTTGGTTTTTTGATTTTTAAGATTTTTGTATGAAAAGATTGGGGGACAGATGATTATGAACGCGGTTCGTTGGTAAAGGTCGACAAAGTAGATTAAAGGGACTAGTAAAGAGAGTATAGGGTGAGAAGAGAGACAGAGAGAATTAAAGAGTCTGGGGAAAAGTATTCGAGAAGGAAAGAAATCGATCCGATGTGATTAGAGAATGAGAGTAGAATGTATAGACACTTGATCCTGGTTTTTTGATGAAGATGACCCGAAGTGAACGGGTTTGAAGCCCCTTTGAAGCGACTTTGACTGTTGTTGAAATGTTGTTCTTGACGTGAAAGAGGTTAAAGAAAAAGATCTAGAGTTGATTTGATAGACGATTAGTGACCGTATAATTGCCAATCGAACTGGACACCTCCGTTGTTTGTGTTTCCCCACAAACCTGTTTTCCCATTGCCACAGACTCCAGCTCTTTGAGTTTGATAGATCTTAGAAGTACCCGAACTCTTATCGTCTCCAACCATGAGTAAGTTCAAATTCGAGTCTCCATTGACTTGGTTCCAATTCAAATAATTTCCTTTGGAAGGATTGGGATTCCCACTTCTAGCAAAAGAGGCATAACGACTTTGAAGTTCCTTTGAAACCTTCTTTTGAGCAGCGTTTGGAGTCAAACCATTCGCATAGTTGTTGAAGATGAGTTGAATGTCATCTTCGTGACAGACCACTTGTTTAGCATTGTCATTGTTCAAGTTGCAATAATCATTGACTGAAGAAGATGGATAAGTGATTCCCAAATTGATTTGAGCTAGCCAAACTTTAGATCCAGTCGATTGAGTGTTGATAGCGTTGAGTTGGTTTGCACATCTCCAAAGTCCATCAGTGGCGATCTCTTCTGATAGATCTCGAAGACCATCCTCTTTTGGAGAGGCCACGTAGAGTGAAGAAGTGGCTGCAGCTCCTCCTCTACCAGCGTTGAAGATGAATTCTTCGACTTGAGGTAAGGTCAAGGTGGCATTGGTATTCGAATCCACAGCGTAGATGAGGGTAGAAGCGTTTGGGGGAGTTCTGAATAAAAATGGTGGAGGGAGCGGTGAAGAGCGAGTCGATGAAAGTGAGTGAACGAGATGAAGAGGGCTCGAGGTCATTTCAAATGACTCACATGTAATAATTGTTACCAATAGTAGTTCCAGATTCATTAGAGACGGTAGTAAAGATCTGAAGATATGGAGAGGAAGAGAGGCAGACGAAAGAGTCATCGAAGTCAGCTAAGTTTGCGAAGTGTTGACGATCAGAAGCTCGAGACGAAAGAGAATTGGGAAGGAAATTCTGGCCACACTCACGACATCTTTTCCGATTCCTTTACCACTAGAAGTATCTTCTTCCAAACTAGAAGGAATGAAACTACCTTGAACAGGTCTATATACTTCTCCGATAGGACTGGTAGAGTCGACAGTTGGATAAGTTTGGAAAGCTTGAGCAGAAGCATCCCAAACATCCTCTGCACTTTTAGATCTTGCACATTTCAAATCGTCGATTGCGCAGCCCAAGGTCTTGAGTCCGAGTTCTCCCAAAGCATTAGCTTGAGTTGGAGGAGAGATCCCATAGTCTGAAGTATCAGAGACTGAAATTGCTCTTGCGAACAAAGACTTGGCTGTTGGAGTCGTCAATAGAGTTCTGACTGCATGAGCACCAGAGCTTTGTCCCATGACTAGAACAGAGTTCTTGTCTCCACCGTATGCCGCGATGTTGGCTTGAACGTATTGTAAAGCGGCGACGATGTCTCGAATCCCTTGGTTTCCAGCTACCTTTGAGCCTCCAGCTCCACCTCCATTTGACTCGTCCAAAGTGGTGTTGGTTTGTAGGAATCCGAACATTCCTACCCTGTATTGAGTGACGATCACGATGACGTTCTCAGCAGATGCAAGAGCTGAACCGTCGAGGCCAGCTGCTGTCGAACTGCCTCCAACGAAAGAGCCACCTAAAAGGAGGAGAAATGAACGGAGGTCAGATTTAGGACCAAATTAGTTTGATTGTACATCGAGGGCTCTACTCACCTGGGATCCAAAACATGACTGGCAGCTTGGATTTCGAAGTAGCTCCGGAAGGAACAAAGACGCTGCGAAGAGAAGAAAGAGAAGAACAAAGGCGTTAGTCTAGTGGGCTAGTCTCTCGTCATTCAGTTACAACTTGACTCACTTCATGTAGAGACAATCTTCAGAGATGGGATTGCCTCCTCTTGGGCTCAAGTCGCCTTGGTAGCAAGAAGGTGAAGTCTGACTTGCGTCGTAAGTGCCGTTAAATTTGCCAGCTGCGACTGGGTTTGCGAAACGTAGATCTCCGATAGGTGGCTAAAAAAGTGAATCAAAAGTTTAAAAGCAGCTTGGAGGTCAGTAAGAGGGAAGACAAAGGACACGAGACAAGAGTTTTGACGTAACTCACCTGAGCGAATGGAAGAGTGAAGCGAACGGCACCACTACCCTCATGACCTTTTGCGCATCCCAAAGAAGAGCAAACTTGAACGTTTGTATCTTTACGGTGATGAGTAGCTGGTGCGCAAGTGGCGAGTAAAGGTGCAGAAGCGACCAAAGAGACCAAAGGTAGTAAGAAGTGAATCCAATGGGCAGCGATCATGATGATCTGATAAAGTTGAGAATTGAAGGCTTGAGAATTGAGAGAAAAAGATGGAGTGCGGTGGATGATGTAGGATAGGGAGAGATTTTCGAAAGATGAAGGACGAAGGTTTCTTCTGAAAAAGGAATCGAAAATGAAGAAACAGGGAAGTAGAAGATTTGAGAAAAGAACGTCGAAGTTGTTACTTTATGATTGAGAGACCGGTTGAATTGTGTGTGGTGGTGGAAGAAGGGAAAGAATCGAAAAGAGAAAGGAAGGCCAACCTTTCTTGATGACTTATAAAGGGATAGAGTAGGACAAGGGGGACGTTGTTCGAAGGTCAGTGCACCATGAGGCTGAGTTTTCGTTGACGGTGCTTTGGTCCTTTTTCCGAACTTCCAGGTACGAAAAAGTCAGATTGGACAAGGGGGTGGTTCAGTTGAAGAGAGGAATTCATTTTGCACAAAGACGTTGGAGTACAGCGCGCGGTCATCGAGAACAAAGGGAAATCGTTTGCCACCCGTCTTTGTCTCTCGCTCACGGGAGACTTCGGTAGAACTGATGTTCCCTTGTGGAATGTAGACCAACATGGAAAATGAATTCGGCCTTGAAAGCTTCGTTCTCAGCGGCCAGGGATCGGAGAGGTCTCGAAGAGCAAAAGTGACAGCCAGACTCACCCCGTCGACTCTCGAGAGCCTTCTTCCTTCGATTTAGGAGGTTGTTCTTACTTCGGATGAATATCGAAGAAAGTTAGAACAGGCGCGTTCGCGAAACCTAGCTTCCAAAGGAAAAGAATAGCAACATGTACAAGTCATCTATCAAAGACGTTTTGACAGACGAGCCACGCACTTGAGCTTCGGATCTGGGCCTTTTTGATTCTCTTCTAACTTTTCGAAAGATGGCCGTATGTTTCTGATCCTTGAAGCTGGTCGTTCGCTCTTTTCGAAGAAGCGAACCACTTGAAGTGAACGCTGCCGCTAGCTGGCAAAGCTTCTCAATCCTCGTCTCTTGCTCTCTCGACCACAAAGGAGCCTATTGCAAGAATGGTTTCCTCTTCAATTTTCCAATCGTTTCAATCTCAAATCCAATCACTACAGAAATCATTAGACACGCCAGACATTCCTTGGA
Source organism: Golubevia pallescens (assembly GCA_001599655.1). NCBI lineage: Eukaryota > Fungi > Basidiomycota > Exobasidiomycetes > Golubeviales > Golubeviaceae > Golubevia > Golubevia pallescens. The sequence goes on from BCHO01000011.1 coordinate 642,170, forward strand.
AGGAATTGGTGTTAATCTTGCTTTCGATCAATTTCCTATTCGACTTCTACATTTCTCTAAGGCAATATCCAAAGTATTCCTTGCCTTCACCTCCAGCTCAACTGGCTCCACATGTCGATCTAGAAACTTTCCAGAAATCTCAAAAGTATGGAAAGGCAAAAGCTCAATTCGCCTTCTTCTCTGGTTTCGTCGGTTTTGCTGAAAGTATGGCCATCGTCTATTTCGATGTGCTGGCTATCGTTTGGACTCAGGCTGGTCAGGTATTGAATAGAATCGGATGGGAGGACAAAGAAGTGAGTAGTAAAGCTCAGAATGTGAAGTCGAAGTTGTGGAATTGGAAGAGTTGAGTGTGGAGGAGCTGGTAGCAAGCTTCGAGAAGATTGGATTGGAGATCAGGCAGGAATCAATGAGTCCAAGCCTTCTTTCAAGCCTACAAGTATTGAATCGACTTCACCTCAAGTTCCAGAAAGGGCATCTTGTCAAAGACGATGGTCGTGAGACATCGAGAGATCTTGAGCTCATATTCCCTCTCTCCCCCTCTTCTTCTAATCCATCTCCAGATCCCTCACTCCATTCTCTTCATGGTCATTCTGTTCGTCTATCAATCGATCCCTTCAATTCCAATGTCTATCTACAAGAACTTTGTTTTGGAAGAAGCTTTCGGTTTCAACAAGATGACTTACTCGACCTACTTCACCGATACCATCAAAGAATGGCTAGTCGGTTTCGTCATTGGTGCTCCTCTAATGAGTGGTTTGATCGCAGTCATCAGATGGGCTGGAGATGCTTTCGTGGCTTATGTGGTCGGGTTCTTGTTGGTTTTCCAAATCACTGCTATGATCCTTTGTGAGTATCAATTACAAGATTCGAGAAGAATGATTTGAATGAGAAGAAATGATTCGTTTCTTGAGGTTCTAACCTTTTTGCTCCTGATTCTACGATCCCTCTCAGATCCAACTGTTATTCAACCTCTGTTCAACAAACTGACTCCTCTTCAAGAAGGAGCTTTGAAGGATAGAGTGGTAGCTTTGGCTTCTGCTTTGAAATTCCCTTTGAAACATCTTTACGTCATTGATGGAAGTAAGAGAAGTGCTCATTCGAACGCTTACTTCTTCGGAGTCATTCCAGGTGGAAACAAACATATCGTCATTTTCGATACTTTGATTGAGAAGTCGACTCCAGATGTAAGTCGAGCTCGAGATGATTGTTGAGACTCCATATTCTTATCTTCTTACTTTTGATCCGACTTTCTTCTTCCACCCTTTGACCATTTGTAGGAAATCGAGGCTGTTCTGGCTCACGAACTCGGACATTGGGCTCATTCTGATCCAACCAAGTTACTCGTCTTGGGTCAAGCTCAACTCTTGATGACTATGAGTCTTTTCACTCTCTTCATTCATAACACGTAAGTCTCGACTAAAGAACATCGTCTATCTTCTATCTTCAATCTTTAACCAAAGTTTTGATCCTCATCTTTATCTCTACGCCTCTTGCAGCTCTCTTTTCCGAGCCTTTGGATTCAGCGTCAACGTGGGAGGAGCTTGGATTCAGGCCATCGGTCTCACTCCAAAGAACTATCTACCAATCATTGTCGGCTTGGAACTTTTCCAATTGGTTTTATCCCCGACTGATGCTCTTTTGAAATTCGGAATGAATTCCGCTGTCAGGAAAATGGAATACGCTGCTGATCGCTTCGCAGCTGGTTTGGAACGTCCACCTCCAACTGCTAGTGAGATCAAGGCTGCAGAAGTCTACAATGAAGAAGAAGAATCCAAAGATGGAAAAAATGCTGTTACCAAGGTTAATCCTCATCAGAAAGAACAGTATAGCGTTTTGTTGAGTAGAGCTTTGGTTAAGTTGCATGTTCAAAAGTGAGTCTTCGAAGCATAATCGACCAATGTATGACCAGTCGTATCTCCGAAAGCTACTTTCTGACCTTTTTGGATCTGCTTTCCTTCTCGTTTCGACCTCCTTTAGTCTCTCAACAATGCATCACGATCATCTCTACGCAACTTATCACTACTCTCATCCAACCCTTGCTGAGAGACTTTCTCATCTCGAGAAGATCGAGCAGGAGAAACAGCTCAAGTCGAAGTAGAATGTAGATGGTAAATGAAGATGGAGAGAAGGACGGGAAAGTTGGTGGCGAAAAGATTGCTCTGCGATGGCGCTTCACTCAGATACGATTTCTCATAGTTCAAACACAATCCTTTACACAAGTCTGTACTATTAATTTACCACAAACCAAAATGAAATCAAAATGTGCGAAATGTCTTCTGTCTTCACACTCTTGGGCAGGTCAAAGTCTGATAGCAACATACTTCGTTTCGATCTAGATCTCGGGAGAGATGTCACGAAACGTACAGCAAGAAGGAGCTTTCGGTTTGAAGCAAAAGCAGATCGAAAAGACTACCAACGTGATTAACCTCGTCAGTCAATTGAAAAACTTTAAGGTCGAATTCAGAGAAAGCTCAAAGAAAGGTTTACAAAAGTCAGTAGAGTAGAGCTACAAAGTGAATAGAAGCCTAGAGGAGATTGATGAAACATGAAAAAAGAGAATCTAATCTCTCCCTCAAAGGGCATTGAAAAATTTGCACTTAAGAATTTGCACTTATACTGGTACGTATTTATGAGCATAATCATGTATCATGATCTTATTTACATTACGGTTCTTGAAGTTTCTTGACGGGAACCGTTGAAAGTTTCCGCGAGAAAGGATGAAAAATTCTACAATATGTTCTTCAATACATTCCAGAAGGGGATAAACTGAGATGAAGCATCGTCAACAAGTGCGAGGCCCAAGTTGAAGGAGTGAAACTTGGGCCTCAGCTTTGCCTGTGAGGCCTTGAAGACTTTGAATATGAAGAGAAGAAGAGAAAAAGAAAAAGGAAAAGGAGAAGAAGACGCTTTGCTTAAATAGGCAAATTGAGATTAGCGTAACGAAGCAAGCAGCCTGAAGCTGAAACCTTCATCCCCTGCTCGCAGATTAGCGGGTCCAGAACTTTGCAAATCATTCTTTGAGGAGTGAGAATCGATAGAAAATTTCCATTCGACTAGGATAAAAGTACAAAGATTTCGTTCGATTGAAGAAAGAGGCAAAGCTAGATGAGACCTTGTCTTTTGAGAAGCTCGTAAGTCTTACGAGTGTACGTCTGTTTGAGCGAATGAATTGGACAATGAATGCAAAAAAAAAACAGAAGAAGGCATAATCAGAGAAAGAACTTCAAACTTGTTGATAATGCTTCAAACAAACCACAAATCATACTCACGTTTCCTTGTTCATCCTCAACTTCTTCTGCGTCACCTTCTTCTTCAGCAGCTACCTTTCCTTGCCTCTTCAGCCTTTCAGCCACTGTGGAGATACGGAAATAAAACAAGAACAGAGAAGATACAAAGTCAGTAATCTTGGTTGGGTTTCGAGGGCAGAATTGTTGGAAAGCAAGATGGAAAAAGAGAATCGAAAGAGAGCGGGTTTACTCACGAGCAAGAGCGTCTTCAATCTTTGTAATCTCATGGAACTGTTTGGTATTGGGTAAACCTAAAGCTCTCATACCAAATGCATGACGAGCTTCTTGGAAATGTCGGTCGAAGTTTTTACTGAGCACGAGAAGGAGAGAAGGATGAAGAAGGAAGAAAGAGGGAATCGATAAGTGAAAGGGAGAGATAGAGTCTTTTGTCAGTGAATATCAATTATGATTCCTTTCAAAACAGATCGAGAAACAAAAGCTCAAGCCACGATGCAGTCTCATGCCTCTTCAAAACTCACCGTCCTTGATAAACATAATCACTACAAATCTCACATTTAAATTCAACCCCCAAACCATGTAATTTATAAAGCCAATAAGGGATAGGTTTCCCATCCCAACCCAAAGGTAATTTCAACGGATTATAAATCTTTTCATCATCTTCATCATCATCATTTCCTTCCAATTGTTCTTGAGTCAAAGCATCTCCGTTTCCATTCAAACCATTTCGATTCTCTTCAACGGCTTCAGCTTCAGCAATTCTTTCCTTTTCAGTCAATGCAGATTTACGTTCAACATTGGATCTAGTCTCGTTTCTAACCGATAATAATTCTTGTGATGTTATAGAGATTAAATTCTCTAAAGAAGCTAAATTCTTGATTCTATTGAGTTTCTTGGTTTTTTCATCGGTTGAAGTTGATTTGGAAGATTCTGTATTGGGATTGGAAGGGTTGGAAATTGTTGAATTCGAAGCTAGACGAGCGGCTGCTTTTTGATGCTTTCCTCCTTTGAGATGAGCGTCAAAGACTGTCTGTTTGGCAAAGTTTTTGTTACCTGAGTGAGAAACAATACATGGAAGATTTAGGTGAGCTCCAGAAGAGCAAGAAAAGAGAGATGTAAGATCTCAACTCGAAGAGAAAAGGAACTCACAAGCTTGACACCAGATGCCTTCGGAATTATCTCCATTGGATTCCCCTCCTTGTCTGATGGATTTGATCTCTGTCTCCCAACCCGGAACCTCTCCGGATTCCCAAGATTTCTCGAATTCGACTTCCGCATGAGATTCCATTGCGTCGATGTCTTGAAGAGGTCGAGTTAATCGAAGGAAGGAGAGCAGATACGACGAGAGTTCGGATAGGTAGCTGATCAAAGTGGATGAGAGAAGTGAAAAGAAAGTACAGCCAGTATTGTTCAAGGCACGATCAATGTTTGGATGCAGCTGAAAAAGTCTCAGGGAAACCAGAGCAAAGCAAAGGAAAGAAAGATAGGAAGAAGCTCACTCGAGAGAGAAGAGCTCAACTCGAAATGACATTTCGGAAGCTGAACTTGTGGTAGGGGTTTGCAAAGATATCAAATCGAAAGAGAAAGATCATCTCCAATGATGAGAATTTGGAATCGATTACTCACGTTTTATAAGCTTCACCTTTCTTTGTTTCCCTTCCCAAGATCCTAACTTCCTCCTCTTCATCACCTTTCAACCTATCAAACTTATCCAAATAACTCAAATAGCTCAATTTCTTGACACCTTTTAGATTCAAGAATTTTTCATGTAATTGATAAAGATCCAAATATCTACCATTGGATTCCTCTCCACTGAATTTCCTTTCCAGACCAATTTCATGTATTTCAGGAAGGTTTAGATTGTTATTGAAAGAGACAGGTTCCAAGGAAGGATATTTGGAATGATAATCTTTAATCTTGTTTAATCTTTGATAGAATTCTGTAAAGGTTGAAGATGCTGAGTTGCCTATCTCTCCATCTCCATCTTGATTCTCATTCTGATTCTCATTCTGATTCTCATTCTGATTCTCATTCTGATTTCCCAATTGATTCAATTCTCTTTTTCTTTCGCCAGTACTGTCGTTGTAGAAATCCAATAGGAATGAATTCCTTTCAGTAATTCTGTCCAATAAGATTGATGCCTTGTGAGATTTCAACAGTTGATCGGAATGAGATGTCTTTGTTGGATTGGAACTCAATAACAAATCTACAAGTGCACTCTCATATCTTTCTGATTCTTCATGATTAGATCGAGCTACTTCTAGAATAGACGTGTCTGCCATCTTGATAGGATAACTTGTTGGATGGATGGATGGATGTCGTGGGAGAAGATCAAGAGGCTTGATGATCTTCTCATCCTCTCCCTCGAACGCTCACTCACAATTTCAGAAAAGAGAGCATTTGCAAGTGGTGAAGTTATATGTCATTGTCGATACAGATGTGAGGTAGTAAGAGATGATACATGCAACAAATCATACGCAATCTAAGAGGAAAAGCTACACGGAGAAGAGAGAGAGAGAGAAAGAAAGGCCCATCTACATTTTTGCTGATCTTGGGTCGTCTTTTGCTTGTTTAAATGATAAAGATTGTACTCCAACTAAGCATTTGGATCAGTACCCAAACCTCTATCCCAAAGCAATTGTCTAACGTCCCCTATATGATCCAATTGACCCTGAGCCACCACTGTAGTTTTCCCATTTCCCAAACCGAAATTCAAAGGTTTCTTTTCCAATCCTTTCCCAATATTCAATATTCCTTTATTAAACCCTCCACCAACATTTGGTTTGAAAATCCTTTCAGCAACTCTAGTAATAGTATCCAAATCAATTTCATCTATTTTCTCACACATTTCCTCTACTGAAACCTTGAAACCATGAACTTGAACTTGTCTACCTAAATCTTCGACTTCAATCAATCTACTTTCCAAAGCCATCACCAGCGAACTCTTCAATTGATTTTTAGCTCTATTCAATTCAGATTCATTTACGCAACCTCTACCATTTTTCATCATTAATGATTCAAATTCCTTTGAAATGATTTTCGGAATTGAAGAAACAAAGGAATGATGACATGAGATTGCAATTCCAAATAAACCTGAATCATTATAACAATGATGAAAAGAAGAACAATAATCAATTGAATGATATTGATTCAATACGTTTGAATATAATCTAGAATACATTCCTTTTCCTGGACCTCCGGCTGAAAAACTTCCTCCTCCTCCTAATAGGATTTGTAAGGTTGCTAAGGAATAAATGTCTGGATCATGGATTGAAACGGATTCAAAGGCTACGTATAAATGAGTGAATTCCGAATCTGATGAAGGTAAATAGATTTCTCCTCCTGTGTATTGAGATTTCGAAGTTGCGATTGCACGTTTCATTGAAGGAGAAATACTGCTTACTAATGGATTGTCAGGTTCTACATGTTGAGCTGAATTTGGTGCCTTGGTAGAGAAATCTGCAGAACCGATCGAGGAAGATGAAGAAGAGGTTGAGGATGATGAAGAAGAAGTTCCAAGTAGCGAGGATTGACTATTACTCCTTGATGATGATGATGAAGATGATGATGAAGGGGTAGACTTGGAGCTTGAATTTGTTGGGTTTGATGATGAAGAAGAAATCTCCTTTGGTTTAGAAGAAGTCGAAACCTTTTTCTCTTTTCCTAAATGACCGAAATGTTTCTCAGTTAATTTTACCAATTGATCATGAGCCATTCCAGCCCCAGCAACCACGATCCTTTCAGGAGTATACCAATTATTCAAATAATTCTTGACATGATCACTTGACATGACTTCTAAACTCTCCAAAGGACATAACAGAGGATTCCCTAAAGTGTTTCCTTTATATGCTGTAGTATGAAGTAATTCTGGTAAAAAGGTTTCAGGTGCATTTGTTAATTGTGAAACTTCATAAGCTACGGATTCCTTTTGTGATTCCAATTCTTCTGGTGAAACTATTGGGTTCAAGATTGTATCTGATAGGATTGAAACCACTTTTGGAACATCTTGGTTGAAGACTGAGGATTGATACATGATCGTTTCTCGAGAAGAGGAACACATTAGATTACCTCCTATGGATTCGATTTCTCTCATCATTTCTTCAGATGTTCGATTTGTCGTTGACTGAGGGAATGAAGAGTTGAAGAGAGGGAAGGATTAGAGAGTGACTAGGTTTCAAATGGAAGAGCCTCAAAGTGGATGTATGCCTCTATCTCTGTGATCCTCAGTTGCCCTATGATTTTGTCATCCATTCTATCCCTCATATGTTGTTCTGTTCTATTTCCACTCACCTTGAAAGCCAATCTGTCCAACATATGACTAACGCCACTTTCTCCAGGCACCCAAGGTCTTTCAAATCTTGAACCAGCGTCGATATAAACACCCACAGCCGAGAAATGACCCGGAGTGGTTTCAGTGGCTACCCTTACTCCATTCGGTAAAGTGGTAGTCTCTACGAAAGAGGAGGTCGGGATTGTAGAAGGATCGTTTGTTATTGAAGAGTAAGCCCTTTGTGCTGCAGAGACTGCAGATGAACTTTGGATTGGTGGAGGCGATGTTTGGGATCGAACTAAGGATTGTGAGATTGACTTTAGAGATTGATTTGTTGAAAGGGATCTCGTTGTTGTGAGAGGTGAACATCTTGATTTAGAGAGGGAAGGATTTGAAGATGCAAGATGAGAAGTGGAAGTGGAAGATGAAGAGATGGATCGAATTGCATTGGATTTGATGTTCTGCAGGTTTGTTCTGTTTAGATTGAATCTGTTCATCGTCCGCAGACTCATACTCGAACTGCAAATCATGATTTGATGGGAAATGACTGCAATGGTTGAAAAGTCACAAAGTTAGAAGGGCTTCTTCGGAAATCTACTCATCGCTCATCTCACTGCGCACACCTCGTCCCTTTCTCTATTCTCTACTCTTTCCTAGATGGAATAGTTCGGATCAGAATTCTCTTTCCATAAATCATACAAGAGAGGCATGTTTTGAGGGAACTTTGAAGATCCAGTCCCCGCTATAGCTCAAGTCATCCCATTCATTCTCTTAATCTTCTCTCACTCGCCATCACTCCTTTCCAGAAGAATTCCCAGCTTCTTCAAGTTGGGGAATACCATATACAGTCATCATGGATCATCTTCAAGACCAAGCTCCAGATCCAAACCAATCCCAACATCATTTCATCCATTCCGCAAACGATTTCGGTCTTAATCAAACTTCGTCTTCTTCTTCCAGCAACGTCCAGATTGTCCCTTCTTCCTCTTCTCAACAACAAGATCCATCCCCTCCAAAGACTAAGAGAAAGGTCAGGAAGAACCTTTCTTGTACGGAATGCAAGAAAAGAAAGACAAAGTGCTCTAGGTGAGAAATAGAGAGAGAGACAGAGATAGACTCTTCCATCGAAGTCTTTTCTTCATTTCAAAGCTCATTCAATCCTTTCTCTCCTTGTCGTCCATCCACTCTACTATGAAGAACTGTTCCAGGTTGCGAGAACTGCGTGAAACTTGGGATTCAACATCTTTGCAAGGTGAGGGTCAAATCATAGATCGAGTGTCTCATTCTATGAGACCCTTTGGACGAATGAGCTGACTGTCTCCCTCTATCTCTATCTCTATCTCTGGATCCTCTGCATCTGATCGCTAACCATCATTTCAATCTCAAAAGTGGGGAGATGAAAGAGACGAAGAGTCAGTTCAAGAAGCTTCTACCATCTCGGCTTTATTAGCAAAGATCGCCAAATTAGAATCCGACAATCTCAAACTTGAAAAACGATTATTATCAGCTACTACTACAACTTCTTCATCTTCTACTTCATCTTCATCGCCTGGGAACTCGTCTTCAATCACTCAACAGCCTCAGCCTAGAATCAGATCTTACACTCATTCTTCACAGAGTGAATCCCCTGTATTGTTTGATGGCTTTAGGAGTTCAACTTCGAGTAATAACTTTAGTCTCAAGAGGAAAGGGAAAGAGAAGGATGATGGATCACAGAGAAGATTCGGAATCAAGGAGGAAGAGGAAGATGAAGTATCTGGAACTGGATCTGGAGCTCAAGCAATCGACTTCGAGGTGAGTCTTCAGAGTTCTTCTCCTTTCTCTCAATATGCTCTTTCTGATCAATCTCTCTCACTTTTCATCTCTGCACAGATTGAACAATTGGCTGATGAGTTGGAAGGATTCTGGTGGACCAGTCCCGATGCGACTGCTGTCAAACCAGCCTCAAGTCTTTCCGATTTGAGGCAGCAGGACGAAATATCTACGATTCGATCTATTATCAGTACTCTTCCCAAACCCAACGTCACTAATCGTCTTCTCGAGTATTACTACGTGAGTTTAAGGAACCATCAAACGCAACAGTAAAGTTTCGCGTCCTGTTCTCTCGCTGATGCTTTTCTCTCTTCTCTTCTCTCCTTCTGACAGCACGAGATAGAGATTTACAGAGGTTGTCTACATTGGCCAACTTTCCAAAAAGATCTTCAAAATTTCTGGTTCTCAATTTTGGATCCTAATTCATCGACGACGGAACCAGATTTATCCTTTGCATCTTTATTATTCTCCATAATCACTTGCGCTGCTTCACTACTTTTAGAACCTGAACTGAAAGCGATTGGCATCAGCCTTCCAACGAAGGAAAGCTATACGAACCTATTAGATCAATGGAATATAGCTACAATGGATCTTCTTAGATTGTCTAGGTTTTATGAGAAGCCAAACGTGAATTCTTTGTTGGCTATTATCAGTATGAGAATCTATTCTCATCGAAGAAACAAGTGGGGACCATACATTCTTCTGAGCTCTTTGGCTCTTAGAGCTGCTGAATTGATTGGATTGGATAAATTGGGAACTGCAAGAGAAGATGAGATTCGATGGCAAAAGGATAGAGAGTTGGAGAAGGCTGGAACTCCTCCACCAAAGCGTACTGAATATGGTTCTGGAAGTCATATTCTCAGAGAAGTAGGCCGAAGAGTGAGTATTGATTGTCCGATCTCTTTGGTCTTCTTAAAGCGTTCGCAAGTACTCACTGCTAGGTCAACTCTTGTCTCACTTACTCGTTTGTCTTCTCCTTTTTTCGTACTTCTCTACCCAAGGTATACGTTTCACTTCGTTATTACGACTTACTGATGTCTTATAGAGTCGGATTTGGGAATCATGTTCCAGTTCAATCGACGAAAAGAACAGGAATGCCATCCCAGCTTGAAGACGAACAAATTCTCGAAGGAGGTCAACCATTACCTTCAGATGTCACTTTCTCTCCGTCAAGTCGTCTTTGGATTCCTCACGTCTTCGGATTGGCTCTTCTAAGTCCTAAAATCAGAGAAGCAAGTCAACCTGGAACTTCATATTCTCAAGTCCTATCTGTCACTTCAGAGATCGAAGCTCATTTAGAAAGTCTACCAATTTTCTTGAAAATCGATGGAAATTCAGAGAACTCACCAGAAGTCATTCATTGGATCAAAGAAAGACCTTATCTCTTATCATTGAGAAATAGTTATCAACAGATAGCTTCTAGTATGAAGTTGTTCCTACATCGTCGATTCTTCTCTGCAGGATATAAAGAAGACAGTCCTTATCAATTCTCAACTCGTCAATGTTTGAAAGCTGCTCATTTCACTCTGAGCGTTCTATTGAACACTCCCGCTGGTTATAGAAATTCTCAAGACGTTAAATTCTTTAGACATGAAAAATTATTCTTACCGGATGAAGCTTTTGGAGCTGCTTCTATTCTTTTATTACATTTGTTACAGGATCACGTTAAAGCGGATGAAGCTAGAAGAGCTCTGAGAGATGTAGACGTGGTTGTTGATTTCATTCAAAGTTTTGTCGACGAGGGCTTCGTGTCTAATCATGGTAGGATGGTGGCTGTCTTGAGAAGTTTCAAGAATTTGGTGGTTCATCATCGAAGATCAAAAGCGACTTTTGATGAGAAAGAAATCTTTCAACTTCCAGTTAGACCTTTACCTCATACTTCTTTCAATTCAGATCATAATATTCGTTTGCAAAATCAAACGAATCAAAATCATCAACATAATCTTTCTGAAGATGCATTCGCTGCTCAAATCAGTTCGGATCTTTCTTCTTTCCAATCGATGGATTCTTTCAATAACTTCCCGAACGTAACCCATCAAACTCAATTCCATCTCCAGCAACCTGGATCCAACTTCATTCCTTCAGGTTCGACTTTTGATTTCGCTTTCACTTCAAATCCAAACTTTGATCAAAGTCAGAATCAGAATCAGCAAGGTCCTCAATTCTTCCAGTCGAATCATCAAGCTCAAACCTATGTCGATCCCAACCAATCCCTCGAGTCATCCTATGATCCTCTTCCCAATCAAAACTATCAAACGTTGGATCAGGAATCTCAACGTCAAATGCAAGCTGAATTGGATGCCTTTGTAAATAGTTTGACTGCACAAGATTCTGAATCTCAGCCTTCTTTCTTCCCGGTGAGTAAAAGACTTGAAAATCTCCTCTTCCTTATGAATCTCTTCGTACTGACTTTCTTTCAACTCCAATCTCAATTTCTTCGTACTGAATTTCTTTCAACTCCAATCTCTTGTGTGAAATTCACTTCACAGGTCTTGGACCAGATGCTTTTCGCTTCTCGATGAACGAGGACTCGCTTTCATCAGCTTGTAATATTTTTCTTTTTCCTTTCTGCCTCTGCTCTCCTTTTTTTCCTAGTAGTCTGCTTCATTGTCCTTTAATTTTTACATTCCATCTTCACACTTTTGCTCTCATTTCGAAGTGCGAGATGGATTTTGGGCAGATCTTGGATTCTTCATCGTTTCTCTCCGTCTCTTCAACGGTCTGAATCTTGCTTCCTTCCACCAACGACCAGAGATTGCAAACTTGCTTGAACTTCTAATCAGCATCAATCCAAGCATCATTCATTACGATTCAATCAAGTAGAAATCAAGCAATCCAAACAGCTACAGACAAGAAACTCAACTGGACCTTTCAAGACTCATTCACAAATCCTTCCATCCATCTCTGCTTAAGATCTTGAATCCAGTCTACCATTCCGCATCTTTACTGGACTCTAATCTACATACACAACCATGTTCGGCTACTCTCGAGTGCCAGCGACAGATTTACCTTCATCCAATTCCAATCCAGATGCCAATCGTGGTCTAAGATTTGGCAGAGCAAGATTCAGATGGGTTCTAATCGTTCTATCCTTATTAGCCTTCTTACTCTTCGTAGGTTTATTGAATTCTCATGATTCAGGTTCAGCTCTGGATAGATTACATAACACTTATCTAGACAAGATTTGGCCTTATGGTAAACCTTCAAGTCCAAATACTTATTCTGGTTTGCAAGGTGGGAAGGATAGAATCGGTCAAGCTGCTGGTCAGATGGGAAGTGCAACCACTTGGGTAGATGGCTCTGGTAGGCAAGGTTTGAATTATTCTACTCCTTTCAATCAAGATGATTTGACTTTGACTGGAGATGAATGTGAAGCTTTCTTTCCTGGATTGTACAAGGAAGTTCACAGGAGTGTAGAATGGTTCACTCAGTATCCGTGAGTATTTAGACCTAGGTTGGAGTTGTGTGATTGATATATGCCTTTCAAGAAGGTGGCATCACTCGAAATCAGCAAGGATGAGAGGTAACAGAGAAATGCTGTTGAGGACCTTTGAGAGGAGGCATCTTATCTGCAATTCTTCGACTTCTCAGATCGACTCCTCCGTCTGTTCAAGGTCTCATTGTTACAAAGCTGGAAATCTGCTTACTCAATGATTTGACCTCTGAGATTCCAAGAGGATCGAAAGCTGAATTGCCCATTGACTTCGCTCTCTGACTTTGCTTTCTTGGCTATGATCTTCTCCCTCTCTCTCCTCTTTAGGTTCACAAAAGAGTACCTAGATTACTCCTGCGATGACGGAGACTTCACACATGCTAGGATAGTCATCTACCACAACCGACTATATCTCAAATACTATAAGAAATCAGACTTCTCTCGTTCAGACGCTGCCTTGGCTCTCCTACATCTCGCAGTCGTCACTTCAAGAGAGCTTTTGCCAAACGTAGAGTTCTGCATGAACCTTCAAGATTGGGGAAGTAGAGGCAAATTCGGTCTCAGTAGAGCTCCATATCTCAAAGACGTTTGGCTAATGCCAGATTATGGCTGGTTCAGTTGGCCAGAGGTGAGTTTTCGAGAGAAGAGGTAGAATGTATGCGTCTTTTCGTTGTCTTTTGTGTACTGATTCGAGTTCTAAAATCTATTTCTGTCTCGACTCCCTGCTGTTCAGCACGTCGGATCTTATCAGCAGCTTCGGGAGAATACAGAGAGGGTAGAGAATGAGATTGGATGGGAGGGAAAGAAAAACAAGTTATTCTGGAGAGGTTCAATGAAGGTTGGAACTGCAGATCGAGAGGCTATGGTAGCCATGAGTGAAGGTCACAGTTGGAGCGATATCAAACCTTTGAATTGGGGAAATAGTGAGTCTCGAGACGTTTTCGGATGTCTCTGAAGGGTACGATCAAAAAAAGGTCAGTCGAACCTGACTCTCTCTCTATTCATGGCTCTTTCTCTCCAAAGCTGCTGGAGATTGGGTCTCGATGGAAGATCACTGTCGATGGAAATTCCACGGATTCCCAGAAGGTAACACTTATTCTGGTAGATTGAGATACATCCAGAACTGTCGTTCAGTCATTGTCACTCATGAACCAAGATGGTTACAGCATTGGACTCATCTTTATAATGCGGATTGGAACTCTCCGGATCAGAATATCGTCTTCGTACCTCCTGCGATCGGTCCTGGAGAAGGAGTTCTGGTTCATGATGGAGATAAGGAACGTAGGGATAGGACGTGGGAAAGGTTACCAGAGACTATGGATAGACTGCTGGCAGATGACAAGCTGGCGAAGAAGATCGCAGATAATCAATGGCAGTTCTTCAGAGAGAGGTGAGTTTCAATTTTAGGTCGAGAGGAAGTTGAACTCGAGGGTTTTCTTTGGTATCAGTCCGTTGACGTTCGTTGTCTGACCTTTTCTCTCTCTCTGTTTGACTTCTTGCTCTTCCTAATAATCTTTTACTCTTCTCCCATCTGTCCTTTCAGGTATATCTCACCAGCCAGTGCAGCTTGCTATTGGAGGAAAGCGATCCGAGGACTAGCACAGGTGAGCAACAAGATCTCTCGATCATTTCAATTGATGGTCTTTCGCGAAGCGTTACTTCTTTCCTCCTTTCGACAGAGCGCTTGCCCATCATTAGCTTTTGTTCGTGAGACATGGCTTGCTAATCATTGAAACGTCTTTCATTCTTTGACACCTCTCCTTCTATCCTTAGGTTCAGAAATTCGACGTCTCTCTAAGCGGGGACGAAACCTCTTACGAGAGTTTCATGCTTCTTGGAATGAGAGTTCCTGGAACAGGTCATCATCGACGAGACGAGACTACATCGAAATACAAGCCAGACTCGACTTGGAATTTCGAGACAAATTCCGTGAACGAATAGATCCTGTTCGATTCTGCTTTCAACTTCTTTTGTTCTTGGTTTTCTCTCTTTTCGGTTTTTGTTTCTTATAATGTAATAATCTCGTCATGAATCATAAAGTTTGCTCTTCGATTTTGCTCTTCGTGTCTCGCGTACAGGTCAGAAGAACCGTTGTGAGAAATCAAATCAAAGCAACAGAAAGTTATAGCATCGAGAAAAACAAATAGAAGAGACAGACGAGAGCACAGAAAGAATAAGGAAGAGCCAAGAGAGAGAGAGAGAGAGCAAGAAAAAGCAAAGGGAAAGGGTATGAAGAAAATAGATGCAGAGATTGAAAAGAGACCTGAAGATGAGATGATGTTGAACGTCTTGATGATGAATGAGTGACAATTTGTGACCAGAAAGAAAGAAAGAATGAATGAAGAAGCAGCCATGTATATTGAAGAACTGATGCAATGGTTGTGAGATGTCGAAGCATTTGATATGATCCCGAGTTAGAAATTTGCAGAGGTAGCAGAGGCCTCTGAGAAGCTATATTGAAGCTGATTTTGGAGAGAATGATAGATTCAGATTCAGCTGTCAGTATCAGAAGAGTCGTCATAGATCAGAGTGTTAAACAACTCACTTAATGACATCCGAGTCAAAGCTCAGCCAAGACCCTTGAAATGCAAGCAGGATGGAAAGTCTCATAGAGAAGACACCTCTCTAACTTCTTTCTTCATTCAAAGATACAGAGAATTCGGAATCTTTGGATATTTCTCTACTTTCCATGAATCCTTGTCCTAGTTTCTTGACGTAGTATCCAACTTGTTCGTCTTGACTTTGTTCCTTCACGTCCCAGACGACTGCGTCTTTGCTATTCTTTGTTCTGATCCAACATCTGAATGATAAACCGATGATGAGAGCGATGATGAATAGGATTGGTCTTAATATAGAGATATTTTGAGACATTCAATGAATGATGTGGATGGTTGAAGGGAAAGAAAGAAAATTTGAGCAGCAACGGAAATGAGATCCCCCCTGAAAAAAAGGACAAAGCGTCGCTCAAGTCCTACTCGAAAACTCTTCACACTTCTTCAACAGTTAACATTGCATTTCAATTTTCAATACAAAGATTCAAACTTCAATTAGACTGCAGAAATTCCCCAACAACTCTGATGAAGCCTCTTGGATCTTCCGCCTGAACCCAATGACCCGTATCTAACGAAACATGCTGAGCATTTGGGAAGTACTCGTCACATATAGGTATGTTCTTCCTATTGATATACTTTGAACTTTTACCTTTGACAAACAAAGTCTTACCCTTCCAATCCCTCTTAGGTCTGTCACCTTCACTACTACTAGCATTCGGTGGATCATATGGGAAATCCCCTATCTGAGGTAGATGATTCTGAATAGTCTTCAAAGGGATCCTAAAAGTCCAGAATTGAGAATCCGATTTCTCCCTTTGTAGATTGGTAAGAAGGAATTGTCGAATCCCTAATTCTGGTTCCCACTTGGTGAGGACTTCATCTGCCTCTTGCCTTGATGAACAATTTTCAGATTCGATAGTGAGCATGGCATCGACGTATCCCTAGAATCAAACAGAGAGAAGAGAAAGAAAGGAGAGATAAGCGAGACCCCTTGAAAAGTAACTATAGATCAGAAAAACAAAACTCACTTCGAACTCTTTCGAGAGTGGACCTCGAGCAGGACTCATATCAACGCTGATCAGATGAGAAAGAGCATTTGAAGGTAGTTCAGGAGAGAGAGCCATGGCTTGGACTGTCTTGCCACCCCTGTTTTTAGAGAGAGCGAGTAAATGTCAGAGGAGACTGAGAATTGTCTTCAGTAGAGAGATTCGAAAACTCACATAGAATGTCCAACTAGAGCCACGTCCTCTAGCTTTTGCTCTTTGAAGAATCGGAGTAAATCCGATGCCATGTCTCGATAGTTCATCCCGCCGATATGAGGCGACGTTCCATGATTTCTCAAATCCTGTGCGAGAGACGAGAGAGCAGATCAGAGAACAGCTCGAAGTGAAGGTCGCAACGATTGGGTTTGATGAATGCTTACCACGGCATAGACTGGTAGAGAGAACTTCTGAGCCATAGATTTGGCTAGGGATCTCCAATTTTGCTTGGAACCACTGAGTGAAAAGAAATCGAAAGAAAGACGAGAGAGGTCAGAGAAGATCAAAAGAAAGAGATCTAAGCAGCATCCTCATTCCAAGCGAGAAGCCCCCTCATAAGGTTGGTTTTCGCTGTTAACAGCTCATTTTGAAGCCCTTCATGTCTCAATCGAGGGCCTCAGCCTGGAGGCCCTCCAGAGATGAGGCTGAATCTGACTTCTCTGTTTTTCTGTGTCCAACTATGGATTTGAGCTCTTTTCCTGATGTCACCGCCCACCTTCAATCTATTAAAAGCCTACCAACTACTCACAACAAGCCATGGCATACAACGATAGCCTTTGAGTCAGTTTTGAAATCTTTTGCATTCTGTGGAGGTGGATAGTGTTCAAAGTCCAACTGAACAGTCTCACCTGTTGGAGGGATGGGTTTGAACTTGAATGGATCTGTAGCTTTTGCTTCAGTCTTTGATTCTGTAGACAAAGTGATTGGTGAAGAGGAGAAGAATCTATGACTGATTCCATTCTGTCCTCGGTGTTGCTCTCCGGTTGAGATTGAGAGACTGCCAGCTTGATGAATCGTCGATAACGACGCTCGACTTGTTCTTGCTAAATGTTTGGCTATTGAATCAAAACTACTCTTGCTAAAGTTCCTTTGGATCATTGCGTTCGATCTTATTGGGATGAGATGGTTTAAAAGTCAAGATCAACTTGAGAAGAAAAGGTCTCTTGATCTTGTCACACTCACACTCACTCCCTCACTCCATTCTTCAACACTTATCTGCGTTTCTCAGCAAATGTCGGATCTAAAAGCAAGATTAGCTCAACTGCGAAGTCAGCAATCAGCTTCAACCTCTAACTCGTAAGTCTCGTCTCGACAGCCATTCTCTGTCTCTCATCTTCGTCATTCTCTCTTCTTGACTACCTCCTCTCACTTCTTCTTCTAACTTGCTCTCTGAACTGATACATACTTTATTCTCCTCCAGATCTAACGAATCACAGCCTCGACGATTAGCTGCTACCCCTTCATCAACTTTCATCGATCCTCTCGCAAGTGATCCGGATCCAGATTCAATCCTAGAATCAAGATTGAGAGCTCTAAACCCTTCTTCAACTACTTTGAAGTCTAACACTTCTTCATCATCCAATATCAAAGACAAAGGTAAAGGTAAAGCGCGAGATCAAGACCTTCATTCTTTACTAGGGTCCAACTTCCTGGACGAATTCAAACGAGATCAAGATAGAAATCAAGACTCTGAGATCCAAGCTCTCTTGGAAAGTACTTCCAAACAAGTTGAACTCGAAAGGAATCATAGTAATCCAGAGGATGATTTAAGTTCAGGATTTAATCCAGGAGAAAGGATATTCGGAAAGGTAGAAGACATTTCATCGGATTCTGAATCGGATTCGGACGGATCTGATATTGAAGATGGTTTATCAAGTCCTAGGTCATCGAGTCAGAAGAAAGATGGATCTACTTTCAACTATTCAGAAGAATCTGGGAAATTGAAGAAAGAGGCTGACGAATTGATTGGAATCAACAAGCAGGTGATCGATTCTACTCCTTCCACTTCCAAGTTGCCTCAATCTTCAGAGAAATCAAGTCCATTACTTCCAGTCAAGATTGAGAAGGTTTCTAGTGAGGATAGTAAATCGCGGAACCAATCAGGTCTACTAGTAGTCGAACCAAAGGAGAGACCTACACTTTCTAGGAGCTCTTCAAATCTAGCTCTGGAAGATGAATTGGCAAATGCAATGAAAGACGATTTGGAACCTTTTACTTCTGATCCGACAACACAAGCTACAGCTTCTTCCAGCAGAGATTCGGATTCGACATCAACTTTCAAATCCATCGAGACTCCGTCAAAGGAAACAAAGTCGGAATCTCCCACTTTCGAATCGGATCTAGCCTCAAGGTTTGCAAGTCTTCAATCCAATCGATCTTCCAAGACAGAAAAGGAAAAAGAAAAGGAAATTTCAAATCAATCTTTTCTCAATCTCCCTTCAGTGCCAACTTCCATCCCTTCGCCTCCAGATTCTCCTTCTTCAACAAAAGTCTCTACTTCAAATCTACACATCAACGAATCTATTCAAGACGACGATGAAGACAATGGTTTAGAATCAAACCCTTTCAGTTCGCTTCCATCAGCTCCAACTTCAGATCCAATTTCGACCCAAAATTCGACTGCAAATGATCATCAAGATCTAGATGGGGTAGACTTATCTTCTTTCTCGAAACTAGTCAGATTGAATGCCAATGATCTATCTGATCCTGGATCTTTCGCTGCTAAGAGACTTAAAGATCAGAAGAAAAAAGAGAAAGATGAAGAAGAGGGAGATGAGATTGAGAATTGGTGTTGCATTTGCAATGAAGACGCAAATGTGAAATGTGAAGGTTGCGATTTGGATCCTTATTGTTCGAATTGTTGGGCTGAGGGCCATTCGAATATGCTCAGGGAGGAATTGAGGGAGCATAGGACATTGGAGATTCATGGAAAGAGAACGAACTTTGGCAAGGGGAGAAAGGGAGGTGGTGATGGTGGGAAAAGATTGATGGCAGCTTGAAAACGCTTTCTTTCTAACTCGACATCTTTCTGAGCGAGACGTGTTAGACTAATGACAAGCATCGAGACTTGAAGAAAGAAGTGAAGATGCTTTGATGGGAAATAGCAGAAGCTCATTCGATTCTCAAAGTCGACGGATGAAGGAATGAGTCCATCGAAGCGAGAGCCAAAGAGATTGGGAAGTTGAGAAGCTTTTTTGGAAGAAGGGAAACAAGTCTTCTGCGTGAGATGAAGGATTGAAAGGACCTGTTTGAATCGTGAAAAAGTATTGACATGAGCACAGATTGTGAAGAGAGGAAAAGCAGGGGAGATGAATCTCAGCTGTTATCATGATACTCACTCAGATCTCCAATCTCATCTTCATGTGAATGACGTATTTGCTTTCAAAAACTTCACTTCCTCTGAATCTTCCTCCCCGTACCAAGAATACACCGAGACCTTTTCAATTCTTCGACAGTTTTCTAAAGATGGAAAAGGTCTCATTTCTCCAGATGGTGGCTCATTTGAGGAGTCCAAAAGACCAGAAGCAGACATCATTACTTGAGCTGTGGACAACCCTCTTGCTACAGCTTGTCTTGAAGCTACAAAAGCTGCCAGAGAAGCCGAAAACAGCTTCTCATCGGGATCTCTGCGGCCATTCCCCCCGAGACTGACTTCAGAGAGATTTGGGAAAACTAATTGATGGTTCATTTGAGCTTTGATGTTCTCTCTCGTGAGAGGCGTGAGAAGTAAAAGAAGTTGTGCCCAGAACGAACCTGCTGCTGTACTTCTGAGATCCAGATCCAGTTTCTCGAGTCTTTCCCATGACTTGATAGCATTGACAAAAGAGGAAGCATCGTCAGACTTGTGACTATTTGTTGAATACCTGGGCGCTTCGATGAATTTGAGCCGAAAAGCTTTGGGAGAGTAGATGGGGTTGAGGGAGGCAAAATCTGAGTATTGGAAAAAAATCCCAAACTCCAAACTCTCCAACTTTGGTGTGAGAAGTCGGCTGAAGAATTGAGCAGATGTGCAGGTATCTGATCGCTCGACCGGCTTCTCCTTAGGAGGATGATTCAGATGAAGATGGGTGAGATTTGGTAGATCCAGATCCGGAATGGTTTCCAGTCCCTCAGCTTGTTGCTTAATTTTTGGTAGGATAAGCTTGACAAGGCTTGGAGTTGAAGAGATAAGTTTGAAACCCCACTTCCATTCGATGTCAGGGGAGTTGAGAATGACTTCCTTTGCCATACCTTCCAGGCGTTGCAACAAAGACTCATCACAGGTCAACTTCCCTTTGTATTCCAAGACTTGAAGTCTAGCTTTCCAAGAAGGAGGGGACCGAAAAGCTTCATCACCGTTGTCAGAGATCGATAGAGAAGAAAGAGAATGACACTGCCCAATGACATCGGAAAAGACTGCCCAAGCCGAGCCCCAGGAGTTGCAGTGAAAGGAAAGATGTTTGAGTGTTCTTGAAGAGAGCAAAATTGCGTCCGGGACTCTTGTGCTATAAGGGTCAACTTTATAACGAGCCGAAAGATTTACGGTTTCTAACGAATTTCCGCTTCTAGTATTGAACAACTCCAGCAATGTTTCAGCGGAAGAGCCAGAAGATCCATTCGTGTCTAGGTTCTTGAACAATTGAGAAGATTCACCAATCACACCCCGCCAGAACTTGTCCGTGCTTTCAGCTTTGAGAAGTGCGGTGGCATCGAAGAAGGAAGCGATCTTGAGGAAGACCTCTCCTGATACCTTTCCGAAGTGATTACGTTTCTCTTCTAAAGGTTTCAATGTTTCGATGGTTTTGATTAGATGTTCAAAGTTGGCCTGTCGAGAAAGCTGACTCCGAGTTTGATTGGGATCTTCTAAAGATTTCTTGTTGGCCTCTTCGAAGTGATGAAGAGCATGCTTCAAGAAACTATAGCCTGCTCTTGAGTGAGTCTGTGCAAATGTGAGGAGATGAAAAGGAAACATTAGAAACTTTTCTTCTGAATGGCCTCTCCGATCCAGAAAGTTCTGACTTACCTCGATGTTCTGTTCTGCATTTACGGCACATTCCACATCGCGAAGCCCTTCAGAAAGCGAGCCCTTCTTTTCGAGTAGTACACTTCTCAAAAGAAGAGCTTGGGTCTTTGAAGAAAGGTTCGAGTCGATGATCTGATTCGGAGAAGGAGGGTAATGAGAGTTCATCAGAATCAAAGTTTCTTACTCATTCACTGATCGTAGATCAATCAGAAATCTCCACTTACCTCTGAGCATAACTCTTCAGCTGTTCTATAATCCAATCTATCTCTAAAAGTTTGAGCCCTTTGCATCAACGACTCATCGTCGCTGGTCTGATTCTGCTTCTTGGAAGCACCTCGTTTTGCTGCTGGCGGGTTTGATGCAGCATCACTGGATCTCTTCGGCATCTTGGCTTCTGTAGATGGGAACGAGATAGAATCAATCCTTTTCAAGTCGTTTGAGGAGGAGAAGATGAAGCGATTTCTCGATGCGGTTGGGAAGAAGAAGAAGAAGAAGGTGCAAATTCTTCTCTTCGTTGAAAATCTGCCACGTCGCGCTCTCGATCATCACGTCAGGCCCATGTTCTAAGATCAAGATAGCAACAGACAGGTCAAGGATAGTTTCACAATAACACAACGTCTTGATGGAAAAATGATCATCATTTCGTTTCAGGAACATCTCGGATCGAGAGCAGGCTTGTCCGACTTCCAAGTCGATTCCTTTCCCATCGAGGTTTTAAGGCTCCCAGCTCATTCTCTCATCCCCATAGAAAGAGGTCCAAATGGTCTTTCCATGATCCTTCATCATGAATTGATATTTCTCTTCCATTTCCAGACAGTCTCCCACTTTCTCCTTCCAAGAATTCAGCTCTTCCAACCTGAGAATCGTTCCTTTCAAATCAGTTTCTGGATCCGAATCTTCCTTGAGAGCTTTCTGAGCTTCGGTAGAGAAGGCTCCTAATTGAGGGCAATTTCCAAAAGACTTGACTTTCAACTTGGAAGGTGATTTCGTCTCACCGTCTCTATTGTTGAGAGCTTCGAAAGGTTCTTTCAAACCTCTAGCGAAATCGCCCCAATTCTTCATCATTTCCAAAGACATGTCTCTTTCGTTTGATTGGAATCCAATATCCTCCTTTTGAGAGATGTCCTCGGGTTTGAACTCTCTTTCTAGATCCTTTCTCTCTTCGAAATGTTGTAAAGGTTCTTGGTATTGATGCGATTCTCTTCCACTGACACCGAATAGATAATCCATTTCCGAAGAGTGTGAAACGCCTAATTTGGCTAGAAGTTCTGGAGATTTACTAGTTGACGAGAGAAATTGAATGGAACCTCTGTGAGCATGAACGTAACCATAAGTTGGGATTTTCGTTTTGGAAAGTTGAAGCATGACGTATTGAGTCGGAATTTGAAATAACATGTCTCCTGAAGAATAGAGTGGACATGGAGATCATAAGCAAGGCAGAAAAGTAGGGAAAGTAGAGGTATCGAGAAACTAGACTCACCAGTATACGCCGAGCAAACACTGAATGCCAACAAGGGATTGTCGACTTTTTCCACTCCATAAACCTTCTTCAACCCTTCTCTCACGTTAGCATGGAAGCCACTTGCATGAGTTTTCAACTTTTCAGGGTCAGCAACTTGAATGTTGAAGATGGAACCTTCATCAACGCAATAGCCAATCATACATCCCTTTTTCCCCAAGCCATTTACGTACTTTCCTTCCAAATCATTCCCATCCAGAATCCTATCTCTGAAATCTTTAGGGATCAATAAACCATCCCAAACGGGTCCCATCAGACTCGATTCATCCAATTTCCTATCTTTTGGATCTAAATCGCATCTCAATTTCAACTCTTGAGAATCTGAATAAGAATACTCGGTTCGAGGTCTTGAAGCTTTAAAGACTTCTGCTATTTCTCTCAATTCATTTCCATCTTTGGACCTCAATTCATCTAGATTCTCACATCCCGACTTTTCTAGTAATTTATCAAAAGTGGATTGAGCGGATTCGATGGATTTAGGCGGAACAGTCCAGACAGAGCCAGATTGTAAAATGACTTTGTGGAATAAGGTAAAGTTTTGAGGTAGTAATTCTTTTGGAATCTTTAATAAATAGTCGATCAAGATTGCACCTGCTGATTCTCCAAAGACAGTGATATTAGATAAATCGCCATTGAAATGAGCGAGGTTATGTTGAACCCATTCCAAACCGGCTAGAACATCCCAGATTCCATAGTTTCCAGATCCAATTCCTACGTCTTTGTATTCTTTCAGCTTGTTCTGTAAGTTCGGATTCTTCCACATTGATTCAGGAAGTGGATTCGGACCAGGATCTTCTCTCGATAGAGATCTAGAGCCCAGAAATCCAAAGATGTTGACTCGATAGTTGATCGAGACTATGATGCATTGAGTTTCATGAGCTAATCGAGAGAAGTCGTATCTTGCATGGTTGATGTATCCAGTTACGAAAGCTGTTTTAGAAAGCGACAACGAGAAGAAAGAAGGAAGTAGATGAGTATTCCGAGAGCTTCTCCTTCTTTGCTCTAAGACTGGATTCTACTTACCGCCTCCATAGACTAGAGAACGAAATTGAGTGGATTAGAAGAGAAGAGAAAAGGTTTTCAGAAATCTCGGAAATCGAGGCTGGAAGTTGCCGAAAAGCAACGAAGAAAGATACTCACCCCAGACCATGATAGGCAGCTTCTCCTCTTCGTTCTTGCCCAGGTTCAGAGGTTTGAAAACGTTGATGTAAAGACAATCTTCGCTCTTCACCATGCCCTCTCGTGCCTTGACGGGTAGTAGACCTTGAGCTTGTAACGGAATATTGCCCATTTTGGATTGCCTGACGCCTTTCCAACTCGGAGCTGGACCGTTTGGTGGTCTCCATCTCAAATTTACGATAGGTGGTTGAGCGAAAGGGATGCTCAGATAGTTCAAAGTGGAGCCTGGAGTGGTCTTGAAGTGAGAACTTGATGGATGATAGGAAGAGAGATCTTGTCGGATCGGTCGTACGATTCCCTGTGGAAGATTGATGTCGTACTTCGAAGACATGACTGGTTGAAGGCTGAAACGAATAAAGAGATAGATATCGTAGTGAGTGGTAGAAGGGAAGAAGAGAATCGAAAGCGAAAGTCGAAAGCAACTTCGAAACACCGAAGTGCACTTGTTCGAATCTTCCAAGTCCAGAACTTCTTGACTTTCTTTTCCATCCTGCCAAGTTCACTTCAATCATAAAGAAGATTCAAGATGGCCATCAATCGATCCAATCCGTTACCGATTGGCTTCTCGTTCGCCTTCTACACTTCCATTCTTCTAATCCTCACCTTCAACTCCCTTCCAGTCTCTGCCATCGACTTACCATCAATCGCTGCTCTTAGATCTTTGGGAGGAGGAGATCAACTTCTGAGAACAAACAAGAATACAAAAGGCCCAGTCTTTGCTTATGGCAAATTGCAATTCAAACCTTACGATTTCGTTCTGGAGGGTCTCTTCTTTGCAATCTGTTTCGCTTATCTCTTCATCTCCTTTTTGGGAAGAGCTAGGAATCATAGCGTCGTTTCAAAGTGGTTGAAACAATCTACTGCTTATTTGGAATCGGAATTCGCAGTCATTGCAAATGGTGAAGGTGGGGACAATGCTGAAAAGTCATTGTGGAATGGGGGAGGCGAAGCTGTAGTCTATGCTTCTGGTAGGAGAAGCGTCGAAGGGTGAGTCTCTCACAGAATGGCCACTTAGAAGAAAAGGAATGAGGAAAGACTGAGGCAAATTCGCCAAGGAGAGCAGCTTCATGCGGGAGCGGATTGCACTGGTACTCAGAATGCCTTCTTCTAATCTTCCCGCCTTCATCTCTTGGTCTACAGAATGCAAGCAATGTTCACTCTAGTCCCATATCACGATTCTTTCCAGCTATTCCACAACTTCCTATCCGACATCTTCTTTGCATCAACAGTCTCTACTTCTCAAGATCTTCTCACTCTGACTTTCAATCTTCCATCTCCATCAAATGTCAATGGTATCTTTGCTATCTGTAACAAGACCAACTTGAGATCTTTTAGGAAATCTAGATTCGATCTGACCTTTTCAAAAGTCAATGATTCTAATGATCCAAATATTAATAGAGGTTTGGCTCAGGAATGGGTTTGGATGTCTGAAGCTGCTGAATTGACTGATGGCATTCTAGGAGAAACTGGTAGTAGAGGTGATGAAAGGAGGAATAAGATTGGGATTACTAAAGCTTTGAATGGAGAAGATGGCAAGATTTTGAAGACTCTTTGTTTGACTGACGTTTGGGAATCTAAGCCAGAGGAAGCGTGAGTCTCGACGAGTTTCTATTCCTTCTCAAGATCCTGGATGTCTTTCATTCAATTGCGTCATCTCGCTCACTTCTCTTCAATCTCTGTCTCCAGTGCTACGTTACCTCCATTACCACCTCGTTGTTTGATTCTCACTTTGGATCTACCAAAGACGAAATCTCAAATCGAATCCTCTCAGAGATTAATCTCTTTGGCTTTGAACGTTTGTGATGGTTTCTCATCCAACTACATCAAGTTGAAGAATGATACAATCGCCAAGTTGAACAAGACTAGAGATGAGGTAAAGAAAGAGTTGCAAGATAGATGGGATAAGTGGGATCGAGAAGAGGTGAGTTATCTCTGAGAAGATTTTGATACTCCCAAAATCAGGTTTGGCTTGCTTTTGAAGGCTTCTCAATCGCTGATTTCTCTGTTGCGCCGTGCAATTGCATTACTCTTTCCCTCTCCTCAGGCGGAAGAAGCTCGTCAAAAGGCAAAGAAGGAGGCAGAAGCTGCAAAGTTGGCAAAGCTGTCTCCGCAAGAACAGGAAAAGGTGAGTTTCGAATGCTTCGTCTTTTGCTCAACCTCCACGTTGCGAAAGTTCAATTTCGACTTTGAGCCTCGGAGAGACAGCGAACGAGAATAGAACCTTTTGCCAAGCATTCATTCGATAATTACGTTCGCTGACGATCTTTCTCTCGTCTCTGACCTTTCTTCACCAAATCATCGATTCTGTCCTTTACTACTGGGGAATCATTTCAGAGGAAGCAAGTGGAACAAAAGCGAGCAATGAAAAAAGCTCAGAAGAAACAAATGAAGCTTTGAAAGAAGAAGGAAATTTGTCCGATCATTTATCTGTCACACTGTCTCTGACACAAAGACTCTTCGATCGACACTGGCTCTATCGTTTGTAACCGTACTGTCTATTAGAATCATTTACAATGCATAATTTGTTTATCCCTTCTTGGTCTACTGGTTCGAAGCCTGAAAGATATCTCGATTCAGTATTCCCCTTCTCCAGCGATTTGGCAATCTCCTTTTCGTCAGATCTCTAAGCAATTACAGAAGAGTAAAAGGGAAAAAAAAAGTCAGATCTAGCGGCAAGTTACAATAGCAGATAGAGCTCTCACTTACCATCTAGGACTTCCCAAGATCTACGTCCGCGACGTTGTTCTGGAGCCATTCTCGATGTGATTCATCCATGAAGGTCAGCGGGTAGTACACTGAAATTGCTTGAATGCGACAACAACTCTCAAGAGCTTGGTTCTGAAGATCTTCGACTGGCTGGGGTGCAGAAGTAACTTCCAAACCTCCGTTTGCGATCAAAGCTATCTGAGCTTTGGAGAGCATGCAGTGAGAAGCGAGCCTACTTGCAACGAAGTTCACAAGAGCTGAACCGGAGGTTTGAGACTTGGCCAGCATCTCACCATCGTCAACGCCATCTCCGGATGCGATGGTTTCCAGTCCGAATACGATACTTTGCAGTTTTGGGAAAAGGAATGGTTGTCTAAAGCCACCTTCGATGTTCTCTCGAGAGTATAACGTTAGCAAACGAAGTAGATGATTCCAGAAAGAAATGGGGGTTGATGAAGGAAGTTGTAGTTCCAGTGCTTTAAGATTGTTCCACTCTTTCATTAATTCCAAAAGACGACGAGCGTCTTCTTCCCCCTTGTCTTTGCCTCCAACGTCAGAAAATTCGAACGAACAGAACAGACGAAGGTTGCTTCCCGGGTTCCATGAAGACAGATCCTTGATGCTGACTTTTTCGAAAACTAACTTCTCCAAATCCGGCGTGTGGAGAGATTTGAAGAAAAGACTTGCGTCTTGAGTAGTTGAGGAGCGGATTGGTTGTGGCAAACGAAGTGCCTTCATCTTGGGAAGATTCAAAGACGGAATCTCTTCAACTACCTCATCCTCCATCCGGACTACCAAGAGTTCTGAAAGATTTGAAGCTGATGAAAGAAGTTCCACGACAATTGATGGCGTCAGTCCATAACTGTTCAGACGGATTTCAGTTGCATTTCTAAGGGATTCGATCAGATTTGGGTCGAAGATCAAGCTCTTTCCTCGCGAGTTCCAGACAAACCTGTCAAGCTTGAGCTTCCAGGTGGAAGGCAGCTGCAGGTCTTTGTCCTTGACGGAAGGGAGCGAGTCTTCGCCCTCGCCCGCTGGAGTAGAAGAAAGAACCTTCAAAGAAGGGCAGTTCGCTGCAACCTCGATGATGAGCTCGTCTAGACACCCTGAATGACCGATGGAGAGCTCAGTCAGAGTCTTGGAATGGGGTAGTAGAACCTCCTTCAGGTCTTGTTGATCCTTGTCGTTGAGCTCCCCCTGAATCTCCACTCTGATGCATTTGATAGAATTCCCACACCTTTGCCCAAAAGTTTTGATACCTGCAGTAATTTCTGCCGCAGTTCCGATCTCGTCCTGCATCTTAAAATTTCTAAAGAGCTCTTTCGATCCACGAATGGAGGATTGAGATGACTTGCACGTTGCCGAAAATTTGACGATAGAAGGAGCCGAGAGGAATGATACGATGTGAAGGAAGAGAGATGCAGGAACTCTTCTGAATGGATTTCCGACCTCACGAGCTCCGGAACTTTGGATCTCGTTTTCGAGCTCTTCCAGAGTTCCTTCGGTGAGAGAATAGACGTCCTCTGGATCGTCTTCGACCGGGTACGCTTGAGCGAGCTTGACATGGTGGAAGGCTTGAGCAAGATGAGCAAACGAGCGCCTGAGATGAGTCTGACGAGTATGACAAGAGTAGATACAGATCAGATTTCACATTTGAGTGTAATTTAGACGTTTTTGGACTCACCTTGCGACATTGATGGATGTTCAAGGCTCTCTCAGCGTCTTCCATTGAGTGATCATGATTCCTTGTTGCATCCAGTGCCATACTCCTTAGAAGAAGAGGAGTAACCAAATCTGATGGGTCGGAATCGATGAGCTAGAGATTCGTGAGAACGAGTAGAGATCAGCTCTCTGAGAGTGGTCTGAGAGTGGAAGACGAGGGATGGAAAAAACCCAACTTGAATGAAAGTTGAAGATGCTGCTACTACCCTTTCGAACTCACCTCTGTGCAGATCTTTATTGCATTCTTATAGTCCAATCTATCTAAAGCAGTACGAGCTGCTTGGATCTTCTGCTTTTCAGCGATGTTCTTGCTTTCGTTCGAGTTTGCAGTTTTCTTTGCTGCTCGTTCGGAATCATCTTCGTTGCGTCTCTTGGCCATGTTGATGAGCGACCCTAGTAAGCAGTTACGAGGATTCGATCTTGAAGTTTAGTTAGCGAAGACAAAAGAAGATAGTGGTGGGAAAGGATGAAGAAGACTTTTGCAATCTTTTTCAATTTGTTCTGTTCTTTGCTATCGCCGAGCTCGTCTCGTTCTG
Organism: Golubevia pallescens; assembly: GCA_001599655.1. Taxonomy (NCBI): domain Eukaryota; kingdom Fungi; phylum Basidiomycota; class Exobasidiomycetes; order Golubeviales; family Golubeviaceae; genus Golubevia; species Golubevia pallescens. The sequence goes on from BCHO01000011.1 coordinate 671,186, forward strand.
CTTCAAAGAAAGAGCTATGATTTGGCAGATGACAACATGACAATCGTAGAGTAAGATTCTAAATCCATAAATTCAAAAGACATCACAAGAAAGAATGACTACAAAAAAGAAAATCAAAACATCGAGTAAATGTGGGCGCGAAAGAGAGAACTCAATCTCTCTCTCGATTCTATGAGAATTGAAAAAGTTAACAATTTTGTATCTAGTCAATGCAAGACCAGGGGATAAGAAATGAAGCATGCGTCGACATGAGTAGGCCCAAAGCACTCTCCAGACTTCGGGCCCCACCTTTGAAGACAGGATGGATAATGAGGGAAGAGAAGAAAGAGAAAGAAAGAAACCTGAAAAAGCAGTTCTTTTATAGCCAATTCTCAGGCACAGGCTAGTCGTAACAATCTGCAAGGGAATCTGAAACCTTCATCCCCTGCCCCCTTCACTCTCTGCCTATCTCAAGTGTATTCCATCGTTCTCTCTCACATCAACAGCTTCAACCAATCTCTACGAATAAAGTGAATAGATGTGGGTATTTCATAACGGTTACAGAGGTTTTGGAGGTGGAGCGACTCGTTTGACAGTAGATGGCAACCTCGTAGCGTCCGACCAAGAATTGTTCGGAGGTTTGGGTGTTGGTCTTTGATAACCCTTGATAGTTTTATTCCTACTAACCCCATTCTCATCTCCACTCTTTGTCCCACCATTTCCAATCCGATCTTTCCTCCTCTGTCTAAGCGTCTGTCTCCTCGCCAATTCATGATCGATAGCAGTCAAACCTCTAATAAAAGGTTCCTTTTCCAAACCTTTGACTTGATTTCCATCCTGATATTTAACAATTTCACTAAAGATTTCAGAAAGAAAAACATTTGATAGTCTGGAAGCTTTGAAGAGTTTCTCTACTCTTTTGATCGGAATGAAAGGATTTGAGCTCGTCGAAGTTTCTAACCCAGGTCCTGCACTACTCGTATATCTATGCGATTGAAGTAGATTAGAAGTTGAAGGACTTGAAGTTGAAAGGAAAGGATTAGAATTTTCTCTTTCTGAAGGAGCAGAAGTTGCCAAACCATTATTCCTCGAGCTTGCTGTGTTTGAATCGAATCTATTCTTCAAAGCTTGAACGCCACTTGAATCATCATCATCATCATTCGAGGTGATAGTTCGATTCAAATCTCTCCTACTAGAAGGGATTGAAATCCCACTCCTACTCCCACCAGAATCGATTTCCATCCGTTTCTCCAATTTCTTCTTCTTCCTAATAGATTCGGCCACCAACAATCTCTGAAAGAGATTCTCATATCTAGCTCTCGAAGTAGGATCTGGTGTATAAGACCTTTTGGTTGATTTGCGATTCTTTCTCATCAAAGTCCTACCTCTATTTGGTGAGGAAGATTGAGAAGATCCGCTTCCGAATTTGAAGTTGGAGTTGTTTCCTGCCAAACCTAAACCACCCGTCCGAGAAGGAGCTCCTTGAGCCAAAGACCTCACAGCTCTAGGAGGTGGAAGTAAAGGATTTGGAGGAGTTAATGGAACTCCTCCTCTTGAATTTGTATTTGAACTTAAACCATTTCTACCAGTAAGACTAGATCTATCACCAATTTCACTTTCCAAACTATGTTTCAATTCAGCACTCGCATCATCTGTCAAACTAACACTTGAGAAATTAGAGATTGAACTTTTACTATGATGATGAGATTGATTACTTGATGATTGAGCTTTATGTCTTGGAGGAGGAGGTGGAATCAAATTGATAGAAGTACTAGAACCATTTGAACTGGAAATGCTAAGATCAGAAGCTGCACTACTACTTGTTCCCATTGATCTTCTTGGCAAAGGTGGAGGAGGTTTCGAAGAAGTAGAAGCACTATCTGCACTTGATCTCCTTGGTGGAGTTGATTCTTCTTTGCTAAGTTTGTTGGTGTTACTTCGAGGTGGAAGTGCAGGTCCACTTGGATTTGATGAAGATTGATCTTTGAGACTATTGTTCCTAGAAGTATAAGCTTGATAATTGAAAGAATGTCCATCTCCAGTACTGGAAGGAGAAACACCAGCGGAAATCGATCCTGAACCAACTTTTCTGGGAGGTAAAAGTGGAGCTGTAAAAGGTCCGTTGGTATTGCTTCCTCCTGCAGCTCTTTCCACTCTGGTTGGAGAGTGAGAAGACCGCCTAGTAGCGTTATCGACTGTAGAATTCCGAGATGGCGTTGGAGGTTGGACTGTGAATCTTGAAGGAAGTTTGGGTGGAGTGTTCGTAGAAGGAGCAGGTGTTGAGGTTGAAGGTTTTGGAGGTCTAGGAGGTGCAGGTGGTTTATTTGATAGTTGAGGAGATCTAGGAATGGTTTGCTTCGAAGTGAATAAATCTCCAGCAGGAGAAGAGGCACCACTTCGAACCGGAGATTGATGATTAGAAGTAGTAGGTGAAGGACAAAGAGTAGGATGTAATTGTAAAGAAGTTGAACCGTCATCAGAAGCGTCCAACATATGTCTAGGAGGTCTTTTCTTGACTATATGAACTGAATCTGAACTTGAACTTGCATCTGGAATCGATGTACCTAGACCAAGACGATTTCGATTGATGGAAGAGGGACTCGAAGATCTACCCAAACTGCCAGGTAAAATTCCTCCTGAATTGTTACCTCCATATAAAGCGATGATATTCTTGACTCCTAATCTAGGACTACCAGAACCACTTCCAGCAGGACTACTAGCCCCACCACCTCTTCTACTTGGAGATGAAGTCTGATTGAAATGTCTACTTTCAGTGGAATTACTCCTACTTCTCCTCTCTGCATCACTTTGAACTGCCAATTCTCTCAAACTCAAACCACTCCCACTTTTCCTGAGCTTACTCTGTTTATCATCTTGAGTCGTTAGATGAAATGAAGATGAAGATGCACTGTCCCCATCCCCGAGATTCCAAGCATTAGATCTACCACCAAAAGTCGAAGCCTTTACATCCGAACCGCCTTTGATAGTTCCAAATTCTGAAATGAAATCATTTGAATTACTATTTCTTGAATTTGAAGTGGAAGCTGAAGAAGGAGAATGATTGGAGTCTCTATCTCTTGGTAATGAGTTTTGTCTTTGGATTGGACTGGTGCTAATCTTTGGTTTTGGATTGAAGGAAGAAGTTGAAGGCTTTGTTGATGCGGTTGGTCTAATCAGAACTGGAGACTTCTTTGGTTGATAAGTTCCATATTGAGGAGCAGAAGAAGTGGGATTTGTTGGATTGGATTGAAAGGCAGCAATTCTACTCTTGATGTCGATATTCAAATTCTCAGATTCGGTTTCATCTTGATTGTCATTCTTAGAATGATTCAGATTATTCATAATCCAATCAGAACAGAGACAAGACAAGTCTACTGTGCGAGTAGGTAGAAGATTCAGAGGTCAGTCGACTCTAATTATCATTCGATGCTCCTCTGTCCTCTACTGCATTGCATTGACTGATACTCACAAAGAGATTAGACTAGATTGATTCTCCAGACTAGATATCCCTTCTTGAGTTTGCTGTCCAGTTCAGAGATCCTTTTGACTTGCACAAAGGTTGTGGAGAACTCGAGATCGAGATATGAGATCTCAAAAACGTCTTTTCCCTCCTCGGCTTTGTGCCGTTCAAACTCATAACTCAACAATTTCTTGAAACAAGAGTATCAAAATCATGAATAAACAGCGTTTGGCATGTATGTTTGAACTAATAATACAGAGAGTGCAGGAACGAGAAGAGAAGGCTCTCTTTCTTTTGAACAATGGGGGAAGGGATCGAAATCGAATGGAATATCTATGGAGAGGAAAATGTGCATGACAATGGAAAGGAAAAGAAACTGCAACGAAGAAGTGAAAAAGAAGGCCAGTAGAAAAGCTTTGAGGAATAAAGCAATGGCAGAGAAGTCAAAAAGGAGTGGTGGGTGAAGATGGATATCGTCTTTTGAAAATTTGAGGTTTCTTTAATCGTCATCCGCAGGTTCTTTTCGTAGACTGATTAGACATTGAAGATAAAGAAAAAAGACAGAAGCAAAAGAGAGGGAGAGAGGTCAGCCAACAACAGCCTTTTTGAAGAACAGACGAAAACAGAACCCAAGGACAGAGATAAGTGCATAACCAACGCTCCTTCCACAACCAACTCACTATAGATCAATGGCAGCACTGAAAGCAGCAAAAGCCACTCCACCACCCACCATGGCTGTAGGACCTGCGCTTCGAGCCAGGATTCCTCCGGCTAGGAAACCTGCAGCCACTGGATTCACCATGTCGTTCTTCGCTCGGTACTGTTTCAGAGATGAGAGAGAAAGAGGAGTGATAGAGGACAAGAGATCAGATGGAGAAGAGAAAAGAGGGAAGAAAAAACAAGAGAAGAGTCGTAACCCGAGGACCCAAAAAGGAAGATCTTCTGATTGGAAAGAGAAGCAGAATCGAAAAGAAGGGCAGCTAATGACGAGCTTCTCGAGGCTCTCCAAAGTTGCTGATTGCAATTTTGATGAGAAGAGCAGAAATTCCATATTTTGATGAAGAGAAAAAGATCTGTAGAACAGGCTCTGACGAATGTAGAAAGTCAACCACTTCTGTGGAAATCGAAAGATCATCTCCGAGTTCTACCTCTCTTATGTTTCTCCTTTTTGCCTCTACTGAATCTCTCCAAGGTCAATAAATTTCCAGAATCTCCATCCTTTGATCATCTCAATCTAACTCACTCCTTCAATACAACATTCAATACCAGCATAAATCGCACCAACCTTCCCAAAACCTTTCCCACTCCTATACATTCCTCTACCAGTTTCCTTGAAGAACTCCTTTGTTTGTTGTGCGGTAGTCAATTCGGGAGTATGATTTGGTAAACCCAATTTAGCGTTTGCCATTTGAGCTGAAGCTAGAGTAGATCTTCTCAAAGGATCATCGATTGCGAAACTTGAAGACAAAAGGGAGAAGAACCCACCCAAAACGAAACCTGCTGAACCAGATAGGATACATTTTACGGGACAAGATTCCATGGCTGATGAAGCTAAAGAAGACCATTTTGCCATTTCTTGGATTTGTAAACGATCGGATTCACTGGCTCCTGGTGGTAAGGGCTCTTGACCTTTGAGATAGATTGGCACTGTCATGGGAAGTGAAGTGGACATTGTGAGGTGATTTGAGGGAGGATAGTCTAGGATTTGGATTGAGGTAGGACTTGAAGGAAGTTAAAGATGTTGAAGGATGAATTTGATGATTTGGTTGAAGGTCGAGAAGGAATTCTGAGTTCTCAATCTTGTACTCCAAACTGCATTGATCAACATTCCAACAAGATGAATCCGAGTAGAAGCACAATTAGATTTCTATTCAATCATTCAAACATTCAAAAACATTGCAACATTTCCACAATAACCTCGAACGGAAGACGTTGCAATCTACCGACAACTACTTTGAATTCCACATCAATCTTCGACAATCGAATATCAACTTCAACCTCCTTTTCAAATCAAAGATACTTCTCTAATTCATCCAAAAAGTCATTTTCTCATTCAAACTCATCGTACAAGGTTTCTGTAGGCTCTGATGGATCCGATTCAGATCCTTCTACAATCGGTAAAGTCACTCCAAAATTATCCTTGACTTTCACTTGTACTGTCCCGGATTGTGGAACTAGGAGCACTCATGAATTCACAAAACAGGCTTATACAAAAGGTATCGTGTTGGTACAGTGTCCTGGGTGTAAGAATAGGTGAGTGCAAGTAGAAATCCATCCAGGTCCAGATTTCAGAATCACTTTCAAAAGCTACACCAAAAGTCGATTGGGTTGCAAGGTAGATGCTTCCATCTAGATGGTTGACATGTCACTCTTACTTATGAAAGGAAAACATGATTGAGAAAGAGTCGAATTAGAGCTGGTCAAAGGCTCGATTTCTTCAAAGAAGCTTCACCTCACACGACAACCTTGGACAAAAACAAAAGGCGAACCCCTCTTTTCAGATTGGAATTTCCATCCAAAAAATTTGCATTTGATCATATACAGGTTGTTCTACTGTTTGAAAGTTCAGCCTCGTAAGAGCTTATGATTACGACCTTCGTTTCTTCATTCCAAGATTTCATTCTGTTTCTCACCTTTTCTTTCCTTCGTCCCTCCCTCCTTTCTCTTTTCTCTGATTTCTCTTTTCATTTTTTAAGGCATCTAATCGCAGACCATCTAGGTTGGTTCAAAGATTCAAACGAGCCTAGAACAGTGGAAGAAATCGTAAAAGCTCACGGTGGAAGAGTCAGAAGAGGCGTAGCTCTCTCTGATGGAATAGGAGGTGAAACTTTGGAAATAGAGGATGGTCAAGTAGAAGAGATAGGGTTTGATGGGAAGAAGGCTAGAGAGGAGATTTAGAGATCTGAGAGGAGATTGGAAAGTGATTAAAGACAGGGTTAGGATGAGAGTGAGTTGTTTCCCATCAATTGTATTGTTATTTTCAGCGTTGTATTTCGTTTCCATAGAAGAATATCACCACTTTCTAGAAGATGTCTCAAGTTCAAGAGGTAGAGGTAGAGATGGGTGAGAGTAAACCAAGACGAGAACAAACGTCATTGAGAAGAGTCAAGGTTCAGACAGACGAACAAATGGGAGCAGTTGTGGAAATCAGAGATCAGAATGAGACATATTCAAGAAATAGAAAAAGGGGAATCAATTGATTGGGTATGGATAGCGTTACAAAAGGTCATGCTTGATGACTCGGATCGTTAATGATATGCAAAAGGTGAAAAAAGGTTGAAGGACAAAAGAGGTGATTTAGAAGTTGGTTGGAAGTCCATAGAATGAACCAGTGGAAGTCATGGTGTAACAAGTTCCTTGAATACACTTGTTGTTGAATTGAGCGTTGACCAAAATGCAATCACCTGTTTGACGAACGAGAAAGAGAGGGGAAACCGTCAGAATCGAGGAAAGGGGGTTAAATCTTGTCTTTGCGTCAACACTTGAATTGGATCAGAGAAAAACTCACCAGCATCAAAACATCTTTTTCCAGTAGCTTCTGCGTATCCAGCTGGAGCAGTTGGAGTTGGCTTGGTTGGTGCTGCATTTACATATCAGACCGCGTTTCAGAAAGAGAGAGAGTCAGCTTTCATTTGACAAGAGAGATGAATGGAAGACGTCGAGAGATAGAATGTTTTCACTCACGCTTGAAAAGTGGGTTTGGACTGGCAGCGACGAAGCCGATGGCTGCAGCAATGAAGAAGACTTGGAAACGCATTGTGTTGACGAGAGAGAGAGAGAGAGAGAGAGAGAGAGAGAGAGAGAGAGAGAGAGAGAGAGAGAGGGAAGTCTGATGAGAGTGAAAGACCTATTTGGTACGACTCACACGTCCTTTTATAGTTTTATAGTCTTTGCGAGAATGAAAGATGAAACCTTTTCACAAGAAAAAGAGAAGTATCTGGATTTTGATTACAGTATGCACGAAGACGTTGTTGAGTAACACTTTCGCAAGGCCCTACAGTAGAGAAGAAAAGCCCGCAGATCCTACATTTTCAAGCTTTCGAGTCTGTTGAGATCCCTGATCGATCGAATCAAAAGTTCCCTTTATATCCGGCTTCTTAATCTTGCAGCTTGCCGCCCGTATTTCCGGTTTCCCATCTCGTTAACTCTTTCAAAAAAGATGAACACGCTGCTGTTGATCGCGAGAAAATGAACCTCAGTTTCTCCTTTCTCTCTCTCTTTCTCTGTTGGTTTCTTTCTCTACACTCTTGATCTGAAGCGACTTGGAAGACCGGGTACAGAAAGAAATCTGAGCAAAGGGGAAAGAATCGAAAGGATTTTGGTGGTCTTGACTCGCGAAGAGAATCGAATCGACACTCGACAATGGTTGTTTCTTCGCTGCGCCTCCCTTAGAATCGTTAGCGCCTGTACTTACCGACCTGCCCGAATGAAAATTTGAAGTTGCATATCTTCTGTGCATGTCCAAGCAAAAGAGAATGGACACATTGGATCATCGATCAGGTGGCATATCAGGTGCGCGAGCACGAGCTCCCACAACTTCCCAAACAACGACGAACCAGCCAAGGTCTCCCAGGACTGACCAAGCCTCAAATGGTTCGTAACGATCCATATCGACTCAAAAAGAGTCTTTCGAGGTCAGAGCGAGTCGGAAAGAGTCCATGTCGAGGCAGTGACGAGAATTCTCGAGACTGCTCTTCACACAAACCAGCAGCCGACTCGAGGCTGTTCTTACTTGCTACCTCCAAGATCGCAGAGAATGTCCAGATCTCAAATGCTTCATATCGGTCTAGATCGACTTTTCGAGCGAAAGGACATCGGTAAGAGTCGGTGACGAGCTTTCTCTCTCTCGTGGAGTCAGGGAGCTAGCTTTCTCTCTTCAGGGAGCTGCAAGGACGGAGCCAGCCAAGGTAGAGTAGAGCTCAAGAACGACGAAGAATGGCCAAAGCTCAAAATCTTTCTATTCGTCTAGATAGACTGGAAACGAGTCTTTGGAGATAAGAGTGAGTCGGTAACAGTCAACGACGAGCTTTCTCCCAAGGCTTCCCAGAACCTCTCAGGGAGTTGATGGCCAGCCAGCCAAGGTCAAGCCAGAATGACCAAGAATGATGAGCTCCAAAAGGTTTGAAATAGTCTAGTTCGAATAGATTTGAGTCTTTCCCGAAGAAAGCGTGTCGGAAAGAGTCGATGAGTCGATGGAGCTTGATGTTAGAGAAATCCCACCAAGTCCCGAAACTCGTGGCACTCTCCCTGATTATCAGCACAGCGAAAGTTTTCGACAAAAGAGTAGCAGTCAGTCGACTGCTCCCTGATGTCTTGGCCCGAAAGCTTCTTTGTTCGTCAGTCAGTCAGTCTCCCTGACTTTTCTCATTCTTTCTCTAGGGTCGCGCCCATGAGTAATGAGAAGATACTAGATCTCTCGGCTTTGTTAGAGTATGTGTTTCGCCTCTCTAGGGTCGAGGCCCATTCAGAGGCTTATAGTGATTAGACTCGAGTCTACCACTCTCTAGAGACGACTTAAGCTCATTCAGAGTAGCAGGCTGGTCGACTTCTTTTGTTAGCGTGGCTAGCTAGAAATACAGTTATGGGTATATAGTAGAAATACAGCTATGGGTATATAGTAGAAATACAGCTATGGGTATACTAGGAATACAGTAATGGGTATAGGGTCGTTAGGGTCATTAATTGTTAAAAGAGACGATTCTCCAATCCTTCTTTCGTCGAAACGAAAAAAGAACCGAAAAAGTTAGGTTGATCCAGAATACTAGGTCTCACATACTATGATCGAATATGCCTAGCTCATGGAAAGATGAAACTCGTTCACTCGCTCAAATCAAAATTGAGTCGTGCGGTAGATGGTCGTTGACCTCTTTGCGGAAAGCAAATCTAAATTCATTCGATGCCAACAGCATACTAGCATAAGCTAGCACAAAAATCAGTCCTGAAGAAAATGTTTTTTTTTTTTTTTTTTTTTTTTTTTTTTTTTCGCTTTCCTTACAGATGGGGAAGGTCTGTTTCCCTTTAGGACTATTCTACCCCCAACGAGGCGATTTGATCCAGGAAAGATCCAGAATGATTGGGAGCCCCTATAGGGCGAGCTATTTGGAAGCCTCTATATAGCGAGCACTAGTAGGACAATTCAGGGAGACGTCGTCGAGCGAATTCAGGTGGTCGACCTGCAATGCTTTTTGGGAAAAGTTTGTAAAGGTTTTGAATAGATATACAAAATGCAACCAGATTTTATCAAAGTGGATCACATTCGTGGTTTTTGGTTCGATTCCCAGCCAGGATCAAACTTTTAGCACATTTTTCGGTTTCTGCTTTTCGCTTCCAGATCGCTTCCAGGTCTCTTCTAGACGATTTTTGAGCGCTGGGCGAACGTTGGAGGGATCCCCTGAAGAGAGAAATCTCGTCGTCAGTTGGCCACGCTTCCTTCTGACTGAGCTGTCGAGGGAGTACTAGTGCCAGATTCTTCGAGGCGGTTTCAGACCTGAACTGCATCTCACGAACTGGATCGATCATCTAGTGGTTGGAAAGAAGGACTCAAGGGAAAGAGCTCGCTCTCGAAGTCAGCTCGCCACTTCTTGCCACCAGAGACTTTCGGGAATTCGAGATGAGATGTCAACAAGAGACTCTCTAAAAACTTCTAGAATACATCACTAATAAGTCATAAATTGACCAAAATCAGGTCTTGGTGTCCCTTCCGGCCAAGATCTGAACCTCTCTTTGCCCTCGTCGCTCAATCTTTTGAACCTTTCAAGAGAATCGACGTTCAAAGGCTCCTCTGGATCGATTTCAACTTCCTCGATCAACTTTTCGATATTCTTGATGATATGATAGACTCTTTTTCTGTTTCTCATTGATGAACTGTAAGCGTAGTTGGTTTCTCTTCCAAACTTGGTCCTTCGAGTTGAAGCTGAGAGAAGGTAATAAGCTAGCCAAGGAAAATCAGAAGGAAACTCAAAAGAACTTGAGTTAGAAGTGTTGGGTCGAGATCCTGATTCTGGTATCGATTCTACCTCTGCTTCCTTGATCCAATCTTTCCAGATCTTCTGTTCCGTGCTGTCTCTTTCCCTCTTCTTTTGAACTCTCATCTTGTCGCCTCTCAAGTGCTCTGGCAAACTGAGCTTGTAGAATTCAAAGAATTCTCCATCATCCCTCGTCTCAGACTCTTTATCGTAGTCTTCATAGCCTTCAGAGTCCCACCAATCCGTCGTGTTTGGGAGTAACCATGGAGCAGACCGTTGAATGAAGCTCTTTGTCAGAGAGTTGACTCTTCCACCTTCAACTAGAATGGAACGGAGTCTGTGACTTGCACCTCCCAGACTGAGAAAATCTAGCGGAGTTATACTTGAGCTTGAGAGGACATGAAGTAATACTTCGATTGGAAGAGATTCGAGCTTCGAAGTGGAGTGATTTAAGTTGCCTAGATTTGTTGACGTGAAGGCTGAAAAAAAGGTTTTTCTGAGCTTGTACGCTCCCTTGATAGGGAAGCTAGACAAGGGAAGAAGAAAAAATGATTGTTTTCTATGAATAAAACCCTCGTTCTGAGCGTCGCAGTCACTTGTGAAGGCTAGCAAACTCACAGAGATCGTAAAGCAAAGTTATGCATGTTTCCGTAGTCGTTCCAATATTCCCAGAGAGCGATGTCTGTGTCGAAGCGCAAGAAGAAAGAGAACTTTCAGTCTATACAGAAGCTTCAAGTGATTATAACAAGCAAACATACTTACCGTAATTCTCGTCATCCAGTTCGTGCAACCCCTCTGCACCTAGTGTGGGTTCCACCCCCTCGTCTTCAGCGAGGGTGTGGTTCCAAAAGCGACCCTTCGCGCCTGGGTGCACATAATTTTCTCTCCTTTTCCCTCTTTTCGACCTTCTTTGAAAGCTCACGTTCAGAAGACGACGCTCTCCTATCACGTCTGAATACCAGATTGTATAGCTCTGATAGACGAATTTTACTTTGAAGTTTTGTTTGGAATGCGTTGGCCGAGTGAATTTTGAAGAAAATGACTTAATCTCAAGGATCTTTTTCTCCCTTGCACCTCAATCATCTTCCAGAACCTCAGCTCGTCGCAGGGTCGAGATGTTTTAAGCTTTTGAGGCTTTCTATAATGGTTTATAGCAAAAGTTATCGAGTGATTGAGTTCTGAGAGTTAGAAAAAAGAGAGCAAAGCAGGCCTAAAATTTCTCGTCGTGGGCCAACAGGCTCATCTGCGAAGCGTTTTCCATCTTCGTCGTGTTCGCTCCTTAATGAAGGCTCTCTAGGTCGCCAGACGCATCTTTTCTGGATCTTTTTGTATCTATTTCCCCCTGAACGGAGCCTCAGAAAGCCAATCAGATTGGAAAAGGCATAGCAAGATAGGGTAGGACAAAAAAGTAGTTGTTTTTGGTGCCAGGTTGACGCTGTTAAGCGCAATCAAGCAGCCTGAAAAGTCGATTTTATTCTACCTGAGGACAAAAGCTTTCGATTGATATATGCATCTAAAGAGATTGACTCTGGAAGACCAAGCCAAAACGTCACTAATGTTTCGAAAATCCAGTGATTTTGACTCTCCCAGCCAAAATGCGTGTAGAGCTCACTACGACCCAAAATCGCTCACAATAAGTCGATTTGAGCCGGCGTCATCGCCCGGAGCTCATTTCTTTTCGACTAGAATCATTTTTTTATACATAATACAACTTCTGGAAGTGTCAATTTGGAGAGTGTCTTGCCAAATATGGAGAACTTCGAAAAACAAAGGGTGTGTTTTTTGGTGATTTCGAGGCAAAATCGTGTATACCTCAGCCAAAGAACGCGGTTTTGAACCCACACCCTCCTACTAATGTGGCACCCACACTACTCTGCACCCATTTCCCCATCGATGGCTCTTTTGAATCTGTAAACCGAGGGATGAGTTCCTCTATGCTTCACCTCCTCTTCGAGCTCAGAGGTTTCAGGTCCACCACATACGTAAGGTCGCTGATAACCTCTGAGAACGTAGTCGAGAAGGTTTGGGTATTGTTGAGATCGAACAATCGGGCCAGTATCGAAATAATCGTCGCTATTCCAATTGTTGCCAATTTCGCCATCTACTCTCATGGTCTGCTTCTCATCTCCATTGAAAGCAGTTGACCATTGGACAGCAGCGTAGAATGCTTGAGGGGATCTCTTTGTGATCGAGCAGAACATGGAAAGAGCATCGGAAAAAGTCCATACGATCCAAGGGGACTCATGAGAATTGGAAGTTGCTGAAGTTCCAGGAATCGATAGAGCTCCAGCATAAGCACCTTGTGCGCCTTCTTTGGAACTCAATGCGATCACATTCTTTGCTGGGCAGGACTTTGGAGAAGACGGTTTGGAACAGATCATCGATTCTTCGCCGCCTAGCCAACCATTGTCATAGATCTGTTCACCGGATCTTGTGAGAGCTCCGAAAATCGTAAAGTCTCTATCCGCATGAGGAGATAGAAGATGAAGAGGCCTTTTCTCAAAGGCTACGAGACGATCCTTTGGGGCTGGAGGTGGACGATCGGAAGAAGCGATTGGAGTGATTTCTTTCAGTATTCTTATCGATTTTTGAACTTCTAGATCTTCTTGACTGTCCTCGAGCTCCTCGGTTTCTTCCAACTGGAGGGATCGCAAGCAGAGAGAATGGGGAAAAGGAGAGATTCGTTAATCGTTATAAGTTTCATCTGCTGCTGATCTTTGCAAAGAGTGAGTACTGACGTCTGCTTTGATATCGAGCATGCCATCAAACTCTGAGGAGAATTCTCCACAGAGTTCACACGGGATGTCAGCTCCACCCATCTTGAATGAGTGAGTTTGAAGGAAAGGTGAGTTTGAGATTGGAAGTGGGATCACACTTTTGATTTGAAGAACCTCGCGGTCACTTTGTTCGACTATCGCTGCAATATCAATGATCTCTCAGTTCCGAACTAGTTCCTACATACAAGTACACTGAATTGTGTCGTTTCAAAACTTGCTTGAGTCTTGGTTCCCGCGTGGTGCACCTGTGGGCGCTGCTCAGTAACTCAGTCTCTTTGCTTGTTCTTGCTTTCCTTCTTTCTCTCTCCTTTCCCTCTCTCTCTATCCACCTTTCTCGACCAATGGCATCCGATATTCCCAGCATCGATTTCGTAAGTCTCAGAACTTAACAGGACTCCAAGTCTCGAGTCTCGAGTCTCGCGGGACCTTCTTTCGCTGACCGCACCTTTCCCACCTTTCATCTTTTCACACTTCCAGTGTTTGGAGGTCCCCTTTTCCCTTGATGAGCTCAAAGTCCTCTCAGCATGCACTGGTCTGAGAAAGAAGGAGAATTGGAGGCAAAAGGTTCTCAACGAAGAAATCGCACAGAAGTGGAAGGTGAGAGCGACGCCTCGATAATCCGAACCGAGAAGGCCAACTTTTCACTGACTGTCTACTCTTTCCCTCCATGTACAGACCGAAGCAGTGGAACAGAATGGCTTTGCAGAAGATCTAGCCGATTGGTTGATTGCGAGACTTCAGTGGGAAGCTTCGAATCCAATCCCCTCTTTCAACAATTCAACAATCCTTCCAACTGCAGCCCCTGGAGTCTTTGAATCCACTGATCTGATTGATCCCGATCTGAAGCAAGAGTTCAAGCAAGGATTCGATAAACTTCTTGGTTCCATTTCGTCGGGAAAGAGAGACTATCACCCTGGAACGGACGACAAGGTTTTGAACTTGATCCACCCTTCTCTTTATCCCTATGTTCAAGATAGGACTCCAATGTTTCCCTTCTCTGAAAAATTGGATATCGAAGAGAAAGGGAACTCGGACGTTTACTCTTGCTTCAAGAACTCGGTCAAAACGAGGAATCAAGCAAAGATCTCGAACGCTCTAGAGCCAGAATTCTCCATTTTGTCAAAACTCCTGCCCTATCACCCAGACCCCGTAAAGGTCAAATTCCAGTGGATTCCAACAGACTTTAAAGTCTCTTCTGACAAGTCAGTCAAGTTTCTTGGATACATCAACAATCTACATCCTCAACCTGAGTCGTCCAGTGGGAAACTTTACCCCGTCTTGGAAAAGGTCCTTTCGAAGTTCATTCCTCTATTTGAATCTGTTCTTTCGGAATTTCCAGTAAAGCCAACCATGAAACACGAAGCATGGTCCTGGGGATACGACCCTCCCAGACCGGAGTACGGAGAAGATGAAGAAGACGGCGCCTTCGAAGAAAGAAACGAACAGTGGGAGAATGAAGCGAAATTTCTTCCGCCAAAGGTCGAACCATTCGAGGTTCCCCAAGTGGAAAGGTTCGAACTAGGCGGAAAGAATCTTCAGGTCATTGTCAAGATGGCTAGTGTAGAATTGAGTCCAGAGAAACCAGACTTCGAAGGAGGAAAATGGCATGTCGAAGGTGAGTGGCAACGTCGACAGAAATCGACTTTAAGATTGAGATTCTGCCTACTTAGCTTACCGAGTTGCTTGTTATCTCTTCATCCTTTCTCTTTTCATCTTCTCTTACTTAGGCACTGGAAGAGAAAAGATCTGCGCTACTGGAATCTACTACTTTGAGAACGAGAACATTGAACTTCCAACGCTTTCGTTCAGAGCCCCTTGCGAGGACGAGGACTGCCATTTCGAGAGCCCTATGAGTGACTATGAACAAGGAGAATTCGAACATGTGAGTCAGAATCCTAGCGCTTGCTTGATCGCCTATCGGCGGAGAACTTTTGTTTCGTTCTCTGTCTCTTACGTCTGCCTGACCCTCTCGTCATCTCCGCCTTCAAGTTCACTGATATCTACGGCCAAACCAACTTGGAGCCTAGACTCAGCTATCTCAACTCTGTGCAGACAGAAGATGGTAAATGCATTGCTTTGTGAGTGTTTGTTTTGATGGACCAGTCTCGCCGATTCTTTTCACCTCAAGTCCTGATCGCTGTTACTCTCATTCTTTCTGGTTTCATCTCTCTTCTTCTTCTATTCCTCGACTTCTGTCCAGTTCAAACGGAATACAACACAGGCTGTCAGGGTTTAGTTTGAAAGACAAGACCAAGAGAGGTCATCGTAGATTCCTCGTCTTTTTCCTAGTCGATCCAACTCAAAGGATTCCTTCCACTACCGAGATCCCACCACAACAGAGCCAATGGATCTTTGACGAGGTAGACGGTCAGACGGGAACTCATCTATCCAAACTCCCAATCGAGATGAGAGAAGTCTTGTATACTTCGGTCGATGCTCTTTCCTCCGAGAAGAAGGTAGAAGTCGCTTCTGAAGAGACATCAGCTGCCAAAGTGCCGGAATCGCAAGGTTCTGATCCAGTGCCTTACATGAGTCACGAAGAGGCTTTGAGAGTTCGTTTGGAATTGATGAAAGAAAGATCGAATCATGCCCAACGAGCCGAAGAAGCGATCAAAGAGGCTACGTGGAACTGGTGCGAGCATTGAGAGAGGACTGAGAAAAAGGGGGGTTTTTTTTCATTCATGTAGAGAATAATATTTGGTACAACTCATACGTCCTTTTATAGGCTTCCATGAGAATGGGAGTTCAAAGTTTCACGAAGTCAGCTCGCCGCTTCTTGCCACCAGAGACTGTTGGGAATTCAAGATGAGAGGTCAACAAGAGACTCTCTGAAAACTTCCAGATGAGAATAAAGCGAATAAAATATCAGAATGGGAGGCGAGAAAGGACGAAAGAGTGTGATTTTTGGAGGCCTGTTTTTCCAAAAGTCCAAATCTCGACGGACGATTTGTGGGCTTGAGAGAAAATCGAGTCCTTTTGGTCTCTGCGAGAACCATGCAGGGCCTTTTGCTCCATCCGAGGTTTTTTGCAGCTTTCTGATGTTACTTGAAATCCAAAAACGGGAGTGAAGGAACTCGAGAGTGGTTTCAAAAGATGCCAGATCTCGAACAGAGCTTGAGGCTGTTCACCCACAAAGAATTCTTCTTTTTCCATCGTTTTGATGACCGATCTCGTTCTCTATAGTGTGAACCTTAAGCAAGCATCTCACTGAAACCATTTCTGTAGTCTTTAAGCAGTTCGGAGAGAACTTCTCCCCAAGATCTCCTTGAGGTGATAGTTGTTCCAGCAACGTCCAACTTTGCTGAATCATTCAATCGTTCAATCTTTGGAATCAATATCAATTTTTTTTTCTAGAATGTCGAAAGCAATAAGGTATAGAGAAAAGGAAAAATTGGATATCTTTTGCTTGCTTAGTTGTGATTTGTATTGGCTAAGGGAACAAAGAAACAAAGAGTTGAAAAAGGAATGTGTATATCTCATGAAGAGAAAGAAAGAGAAAATTTTGTAGTGAATAGCGAGAGCGTGGGTATCGAGAAATGTAGCAGGAAGAACAACAACAAAGTGAGAGACCAATTGAAAGCAGAGAAAGAGTTGGTGATGGAGCGTTCACTCGTCGCCGAAGGAAGAAACAATAACTGAAAGCAAAAGGGAGAGAAGCAGAGTCCGAGGGGAAGAGTCCGTCTGTGAGAAGAGATGGTTCACTCAGAGCCATAATCGACGTTTGAGGCCTTCGATCAGAGGAGCGAAGAGAGGTGCGTTGGACTTTGCTTGAGCGAGACTGTGATCGATGAAGACAGTTAGATATAGGAGAACAAAAAGGAAGTCAGCTATTGATTTCAGAATCTCATCAACATCTCTTCAAAGTCGTCAAAACTCATTCTTTCACTCACCTCTGAATCGTTTCATCTTTCACGAATTCCTCCGAGTCATCTTCATCGCAAGCTCCAGCATCTACGCATTGTTTAGCAATCTGAGAAACGATGACGTCTACGATTTCATGTGAAGAAAGTCCAGCACCTCCAGTGACACCAGAAGAGGAAGAAGTCTTTGAGAATTCGACTCCTTTCTTTTTCGATTCGACTTCCTTGTTTGATTTACCGATTGGACTTTTCGAAGGTAATCTAGCTGCACCCAAGATCCCCTTTCTTGATCTTTCATCTTTAGAAGCTTCGGTAGTTGAGGAAGGTAAAGTGAGAGTTCCAGCGAAATCATCTCTGACTGCTCTGAAAGCTATGAAATTGGTCGAACCAACTCCATTTGAAGAAGGAGGAGGAACGTTTCTCAAAGAGGCAGTGTTTAATCTCCTTTCTTCTTCAATGTAACTCAAGACTAAACCCCAATGTTCTTCAGGATCATAACCTTCATTCGGACTCATGATATAAACTCCCTTTTTCAATCCAGTGATATCACCTAAAAGAATTCTAGAGAATTCGCTCAATTTCTCAGCTGTGAAATCGAATCCACAAACGTAGATTGCCTTTGAAGTCAAAAGAACCACCTTCTCCTCCAGTTTCGACGATTGGATTTGATTTGGTTCGATAGGTGAGAATAGAGTCCAACCAGCTAACCTCTCTTCTCCTTCATTTAGTACCATACTTGAACAACTTTCGACGGCTTCAGCTCTGACTCTGGCTAACCTATGTCTTTCAGTTGGGTCTTGCATGTTCAAATCGTGATTGTAACGTTCCAAAGCTGCTAGAGAGGTTTGACCATAATGAAAGTCCATCACTGTTTGACGGAAGAAATCAGTGACAGCTCCTTGAACCATTCGATGAACACTAGCTGTGGCATCGTCTATGGAAAGAGAAACAAGTCATTGCAGACAGAAAAATAGTCAGCGGAAAGAACGAGAGAGTGCAGTGACATTTTGATCGCATTTCGAAAAATTAGGACGAGCATCGAATCAACTCACTCATCATTCCCATAAAGTTTCTCTTTCCAGTTCTAGTGAAATCTCCCTTCAAAGCTCTAGTTCCAGCATAGATCTGAGAGACCATATCTCCATTATTAGCCCAAGAATCATTGAAAACGAATTCGAACTTTTCGTCTTTCTGACCAGTACCATCGATAGCAGCAGGAGAAGTCGAAAGAATCGGAGGAGTGATACCAAGTCTTTCCAATTGATTCAATAGAACATGTCTAGCGAAAGCAGATTGAACCACATTGGTTCTATCCAAACAATCTAAACAAGAAACTCTAAATGCACCTTTCTGTTTACTTAAAACTTCGCTGCTTTTTGAAGTTGACGAAGAAGATGAAGAGTTCGATTTGTTGTTGCTGTTACTTCTCCAAAAGCAATTCATTTCAGACAAGGTTTCCTTTTCTTGATCCAATAATTTGGAAACGTTTTCGAACTTCATTCCAGCACATTCCTTATGGAAATCAAATGCAACATAATGAACGTTTTCATTGTTCAAATCTTCAACTCTTTGTTTATAAGCTTGAGTGATTTGACCTTCTTTACCATGTTGTTCTGCCAAATTGATACAAGTGACTTTACCATAAACCTCCAACTGCTTTTCAAAGTGTTTCAAACATGCCTTCTTGTTTTCATTTTCATTTCTTTCCAATACCGGAGGAGGTTTCAAATTGAATGGAGATTGATTCCAATAGAGAGGAATACTACCTCTGAATTGAATGAAACTTAAAACATTGGTTTGACCGAACCTTTTGACGAAGAGGATCTGCTCAGTCTCTACAAAATTGGCAACTTGACCTTCTTCATTGATACCTCTTCTTTGGTATCTCAAACCAATCCTTTCTTTCGATCTTCTTGAGACAATCAAAAGTTGAGCTTCGATTTTGGAATCTTCTGGATCCAATTCCCCTTCTTCTTCACCATTTGCTGCAGAGCTGACTTCACTCATTGCTTCCCCTGCTGAATCCAAGAGACCAGTGACTGTGGGCTGTTCGATCGGAAGACTAGTGATTTGGAAATAACCTTGCATCATTGGAAGAACGAAGGCATGAAGTCCAGCATCTACAAAAGGTTTCGCAAGATGTTCGTTATGCCAAAACCTACGATCAGCTCTTCTCCAAAGTGGTAGAGTCTTCCAAGGTTCGTCGAAAGGTAGGTTTCGATTGTTGCTGTTCTTCTTTGATTGAGGCGATTCGTTACTAATAGAAGAAGAAGTAGAAGAGGAAGTAGTGGTCGTAGTACTTGATGAAGAACCTCTTCTGGCATTTGCAGAATTTGCATCGAAAGTCTCTTGTTTCCTTTGAAGTGGAGTGGTAATGTCGATGTCGTATGAGAACCACATCTCTCCTCTTGAATACTGCCTGGCAGTCTCCTTTACCACCTTGTCCTCCAATTCTGCTCTTGTTGCATCATGCCAACGCTGTTCAGCAGTGATAGATTCGGTCTCTTGACTGCTTGGGATGGCCGGTGATTCTTCCTCCACCTTTTTCAAATCTTCTTCTGCTTGATTTGCATCCTTGACTCCAGCAGAAACTGCAGCGACTGAAGGTAGGTCTGTTGAAAGAGTAGCAGTTTTTGAAATGTCCTCTGAAGAGGGATCTTCGTCTATGGATCCTCCATTTCCACCTTCGAAAGTAGACCTTCCAGGTCTGTTGGCAGATGATAACCAAGGACCGTTCTTGCTAGGGTTCAAAGTTGCACTTCCTTTGACGATTGGAGTAGAGAAGTTTCTCGAAGTGGGACTATCCACTCCTGACATGAAAGAGTTTCTAGAAATGATGGATGGAGTCACCACGTCGTCTTCATCTTCTTCCGATGATGAATCTTCAGAGGTTGAACTTGAAGACTTTCCTACTGGAGCGGATCTCTGTCTTGTCAATTCTGCCTTGATAGAGGTTTTTGCTTGGTCGAACTCTAGTGGAATGACCAAGACTCCTGTGCAGCGATAGACGGGTAAGGATTGATGAAGGAAGTTTCCGACGTGATCTCTGGAAGTGATGACGAGTAAATAGGAAACTGAGATTCGAAAAGACGGTAAAAACGAATGAATTGAGCGACTTTGTCTTGAGGGAATCGTCGATAGGGATTAGACTCCACTTTGAGGATTACATTACCCCTCTTTGGACTGTATGTCTGAACGTCGATCTCCTTCTACTCTCTCTCGCACTCTACCCTTCGCGTTGCGACTCACAATTGAACAGTTTGACTATTCCGACTATTCCATAACAGACGAGATCAAAATCGGATTCATGAGATTGTAGAGCTTGAGAAAGTTGATTCTTGTTAATTGATTGGACAACTCCCTCCTTTCCCCATTTCACTCTGGCAGCAGAATTGGCAGCATTGATGTTGATCGAGGGTTTAGTGTTTGATTGAGTGGCGATGTTCAATCTGTTATCCTTTGAATCTTGAGAGTGATGATGATGATTGGAAGTTGCAGGCAGAATGATCAAGTCATCCTTTGTGATGTGAATCGTCAATTTGCCTTCTGGCAGAGGATGAGGGAACGGGGGAAGTGAATAATTGGATAATCCTGAATCTGTCGAGGAATTCCTGGTGGACCTCGAGGAAAAGAAGGCCTTCATCCTTCAAACAGTTGAAGGAGATAGAGTTACAGCTTCGATCCATGGCTTTGACTCCTGAGTCTGAGTAGCCAAACCTCCGCTCAACCACCGAGGTGAGCCTATCTCGTTCGTCGACTTTTTCTTCTTTCTTTCCTTCTAATCATCACTATCGACATGCCACCTATACCATCGACAGCGTCATCAAAGTACAGACCTCATCTACCAAGCGTACTAAGAGATCCACAACCTCAAGATCCAGATGCTTTACCAGAACCTCCCTTCTTTGAATCTCTCGACGAATTCTACAGTTACGCAGATTGTAGAAACTCTGATCAGCAAAGAGAGATCCTCATCAAAGTCAAATCAGAATCAGATCCTGGCTATTACAGGCCAAGCGTCTTCAATAGAAAGAGATCTAAACCTCAGCTTTTGATCTGTCACGACTTCCAAGGCGGATACAACGAGAAAGAGGATTCTAGAGGGTGAGTGAGTGGCCATGACATTACTTTCAACTTCAAAAGTGTGATTAAGACTGACTTGTAGATTCATTTTTCTCTCGCTCGAAGCTACACCTTTGAACACTGGCACCTCGCAGATATCTTCGTCTACTTCTCTCACAAAAGGATCTCTCCACCTCCTCAAGATTGGATCAAAGCTGCTCAAAGACATGGAACGAAAATCCTAGGAACAGTCATTTTCGAATGGAAGGAATCAATCCCAGATCTAGCTTTACTTCTTCGAGGTCCTTCAGTATCTTCACTTCCCTACAACAAAGAAGAACCGGATTTCTCTCCTTATTTCGCTCATTCCCTCATAGATCTTGCAATTTCCAGATCTTTTTCCGGATACCTAATCAACATTGAAGTCTCTTTATCTTTAGGTTTTTCATGTTCAGGAGAACATTGGCCTCCATGGGTGGGAGAAATCCCGAGAAAGAACGAAATGAAAAGGAATTGTAAGAGGTTAAAAGAATGGTTGAGATTCTTAAGAGAAGAAGGTAGGAAAAGATTCAAGGATTTAGGTAAAGATGAAAATGAGTGGGAAATCATTTGGTACGATTCTGTTACTTATGATGATGGGGAATTACAATGGCAAGATGCTTTGACGAACAAGAATAAAGATTGGTTGGAAGTAACAGATGGAATCTTTACGAATTATACTTGGGCTAGACCTCCAGACACTTTACCTCCAGGAAGTTACCCAAGTCCGAACTACGGTTTCACAGGTCCTAAAGAAGATGGTGGATTTCATCCAGCTTTGAGGCATAGTTGCAAAATAGTAGATGAGATCAAAAGAGAAAGAGAAGACGTTTTCGTCGGCATTGACGTCTTTGGTAGGAATTGTTATGGAGGTTTGCAGAGTTGGAAAAGTTTGGAAATGATTGGAGCCGATAAGAAAGGCAGAGAAAAATGGAGCATATCAACAAAAGAAGAAGATCATGAAGACGTTCATTTAGGGTTAAGCGTCGCCTTGTTTGCTCAAGGTTGGACTTGGGAGAACAATGAACCCAATCCGAATGGAAGGGAATGGAAATCTTGGTTCAAAGAGGATACGACTTTCTTCCAAGATGGAGATGAATCGAATTCTTATCGTCCAATCTCAAGATACTTCAAATCACGTCCTCCACCGAGGCTCTCTTCAAGCTCTTCAGACTTGAATCTGGTTTATTTAACGAACTTCACTCTAGGATCAGGCTCTAGGTGGTTTTCGGAAGGTCAATGCATCAAAGATTGGACTGAAGAGAAGCCACTCAAAGAACAAGACGGGAAATCTCTACTACCAGGTTGGACGGATCTTTCAGTCATTCAACCAAAAGCAGATTGCATCTCTAAAGCAAGCAATGAAGCTTTTCAAACAGAGATGATTGAAGATGATGCTTGGTATGGTGGAGTTTCTATAAAAGTCAAAAGTAAGACTTCGGCTTCAAGTTCAAGTACCACTTCTCGACTTCTGAGCTTGTCGACTATTTCGATTCCTAAATACTCGGAATCTCAAACTGTGGTAGCTTCGGTGATCATCAAGGGAAAGGAGAAATTTGACTCTTCTCAAATCAAACCCGTGATTCTAGATGGGAAATGGATGGTATTCGATTCGCAAGAGACCCAAACTCAACCTCTCACTAATGGTTGGATTGAGATACGATCCGAACTTAAACGTCGAGCAGAAGATCCTATTTCTATACAGAATTTGAAACATCTTGAGGAAACAAAGGGTCCGAGAGTGGGAGAATTTGGAATCTTGTTCGAGAAGGATGGGATGGACATGGAGTTCTTGATTGGAGAACTTCGACTGGAATGCTCGGGTTGAAAACGTCAAGATCGATTAGGTCCTACTACAATGACTCTTTGACCTTTTTGCCTAACGATTTTTCGATACCTCAAATTGAATATTGATCCCAGTAGAGCTCTGTCTTCTCTCGCGGTTTGTGATATTGCGATTTCGAATCTCTGCGAGCGAGCTCTGGGCCTCTGCTAGGTTAAACCGAAGTCTTCAAGCTCTTTCGACGCGTTTTCTATCGTATCGTCGGCAATCTTGGAGTCTGCGCGGGAATCTCTCAAAGGGCGTCGATCTTGAATGTCCCGAAGCTTGTTTTCGGCGCTCGCAGTTTCGGAATGATCGAAGACCTTCGGAACCTCCCCTTCTTTGAGGGACAGCAAATATTTATAGACAGAACGAAGGGTCTTTTTTGATAAGTCTTCGATCAGATCAAATCTTTAGGCTTTAGGTTCCAGGAACGCTTAAGCTGTCAGATTAAGGCGACACAATCTTCTGCCCCGCATTTGAGCCCAGATCTCACCTCTGTGACGTTTCCTTCGTCAAAAGTGACGTTAGCCTTTGACATCTGCATCGCTAGCCACATATCCCTGCTGTATAGCGTCACTTTTGCAGGTAAGGTCAAAGACTTCTCACCCGAAGGTGAAGGCAGACAGCGTTTGAGCCCGTAAAAGAGCTGCAGGTTCACCCCTTCAGCTTTCCTTCGAGTTGAGTTTCGGCAAGCATCTTCATTACCCTTTCGGAAAGCAGACATCATCGTTTTGACAAGGAGAAAGTCCCGAAGTCAAAAGGTATAAAAGGAGAGAAGGTTGTCTGTTCTTCTCACTTCACTCTCCCGTCTCTTCACTTTCTCGCGCTTCCATCTCCCTACCAACTCTACTCCATCCTCTCAGCTCTACTACCCAAGAACACAATGGCTACCTTCTCTTGTGCAGAATTCCACACTGGCTCTTTCCTCTCAAGTCAGGGATCTTTCTACGTTCCTTCTCAAACGATTCCTTCTGGAACTCCATATCTGTGGCCGGGAATGCAAACTTCTAACTCTGTGCTACAGCCAGTTTTGGATGGAAGAAACAACGCTTGGTACTATGGAAACGCCTACGTCGGAGGAGCCGGAGGTCCTTACGGTGGAGGTGAGTGAAAGTTCAAGAGAGAAGTTTGGAGCCTGTCGACACATTGCTCGCGTTCGTCGCTTAAAATCTCTTTTCTTTTTCTCCTTCTTCTTTTCTTCCAAAATTCACTACTCTCAGGTCAGTCCGTTTCTGTAAACCAGAAATTGGGATACTACATGCGTAAGGCTGCTGATGGCCAATCTTATGCTATCGAGTCTTCAGCAGTAGGAGGTACAGCAGTCGATTACACTTACAACATCAACGTCACAATGATCACTGCCAACTTCTGTATTGAGACTTACGACGTAGACTGGACCTATGGAAGCTTGGTCTTCGAGGATGTCACCATTGTCGCCGAGGGAACTGACTATTCTTGGTGTCAACAATCGAATGTTGGGATCCAAGGCGGAGCAGATGTCGTCTTCGAAGGATTGGTCGGATCAGTAACTGGAGATGGTGTTAATTCTCAGTGCTACTTTGATAAGCTCACTGTTACCCCAGCTAGCAACTAGTCTGTCCTTTCCCTTTGTTATATACCTTTTTCTCGTGTTTTCGTTTTCTTGTCAGCTTTTGAGCTGTTGCTTGCTCTTCAATCTCAATATCTCTCTGCTTTCCAGCACCTTTTCTACCTCGTTGTGGATGCTTGATTTCGCTATTGAAAGAAGACATTGCTGTGAGCACGAAGACCTTTGTACGACTGCCTGGTGTGAAGACTCGTCGATCCAGCGAAGAGGCTTTGGCTCGTCATTGATTGCAAAGAGTCGAGAGTTACGTGATTGAAGCACTTCATAATCAGTCATAGAGATCAAAATGACACTGGTACCTTGTCAAGAGCGAAGGATGAGTGCACGCACACACACAAAAAGTCAAAAAGGATTTCTCGATGTCACAAATTCATTGAGTTCCATGAGTTATGTAAATTACGTCTCTCCCTCCTCCAACAATTTTTCTTTCCACATAAACTTCCTCAGATCGCCTTTGAGAGCCGACTTGTGACCTTCTTTCACCCTAAGCATCGACAAAACCGGATAACGAAATTTGGAAAACCACCTAACCGAATCCTTGTTTGTTTCTCTGATGATTAGACGCTGAAGTCGAGGGAAAGTCATTGATTCTGTGAAAAAAGGGATCATTGGAGATTTGAACTTCTCGTTCCACCACGCGAAACTAATAGCGATTAACTTGGAGCAATGTCTTTCTACCAGCTTGCGAAGACAATCAAAGTGGGGTTGGACTGACGTCTTGTCGTTGAAGATGCAACTAAATTCTACTGATGTGAGTTTTGGAGAGGATATTTCGGAGAATAAGCTGAGAATGGAAGGATTGACCGAATTGAGGCCTAGCCCTTGTAGGTTTGGAAATGAAAGGGTAGATTTGAAGTTCGAAAAATCTAGTTGGTGACCTCCGTAGAATTTGATGACTCTGAGTGTACTTGAGGAGTTCTTGACAATCCGGAATTGGTCATTGAAATGGATCTTGCCGGATAAATCTAGATGCTCTATCTGATTTCCCATCCACTTAGATGCTTGGACCCAATTTATTGAAAACTCTCCTTCCTGCACCTTCAGATGTTTCAGATGTTTCATTCCATCGACTCTTTCTGGAAAGTTCAGACTTTGAATCTCATCCTCATTGTGGAATTCATCATCTTGCTCCTGACTGTCTTCGTCTTCGAAAACTGACACCTCTAGACAGGGGAGACGAGGACACCTCATAGAGAAGTCCCAACTTGCTCTTGGCATTTGCGGGCCAATGAAACCAAGACGTAAGCTTTGGAGAGTGGATGAGGACGAGACCAATTCCTGAAAAGTTCTTTTGGCATCCCACTCGGGTGCCTCGTTTTCGTCAAATTCGGTGAAGAGTCCGTTTCCTCCAGACATGATCTTCATCTTCTTGAGTAAGATTGAGAATGCTGCCTTTCTGCCCCTTTCGTCCAGCTCCGTAATATCACCGGTTACCTCGAGAGATTCCAGCAAGATCTGTTCTTCTATGGGATCTGCATCTGAAGAATCGGTACTTGGACTAGATATCGAATCTTGTTTCTGTACTTTGAGAGTGAACCATCCAGCGGCAGAAATGGCAATGGTTTGAAGATTGACAACGCCTTTGGCTTTCAATTTGTGAAGCAATCTCAGCAAGAAAATGACAGTTTCATCGACTTTTTCATCCAGTGCTCTAACACTCCTGCTCTCATCATCTTGATCTATAATCACTGTCATCTCTTCCAAGCTATCTTTGGAGTCTTGAATGATCTGAACCAATAGATTGAGACAAGAGTCTCGCAACTTCCTATCCTTGACTCCGTCGACGTGAACAGGAAAGCAGGTGAGGTTGAGACGAAGAGTTCGGACTTGATTGTTGGATAAGCGGCAAAGACGAGTCAAAGTTGCTACCACGAGACGCATTGTACTTGATTTGCCCATTCTGGATAGATCTACTTCTGTGTGCAGAGTGGGATTGGAGAGGATTGAGCGTCTCCAAAGCTTGCTGATTGACGACGAAGTTGCGAGGGAGAAGGGAGAGAGAAAAGACAGCGAGTGGAAGAAGATGTCTTCAGGTAGACTGACTGGATCTTGCGGATTTGGTTGAGTATCTTCCATTTTGAGATTGAATGAGTAGGAGAAGAATCAAAGAAAAATCGAAGAGGAGAAGGAGATTGTGGTTGAAGAACAAGATGAAAAATGGCAAAGTCAGGAAGATTGCTTCCCTCCTTACTCTCCATTGGCAAATCATCAACATCAAACGAGACTCTTGTCTCGAGGATTCTGATCTTTGATCTTGAAACATGAGAAGCTCAACAGCCGCTCAGCGAAGTCTAAGGAGTCTCTCGATCAGTAGAAATGGCTTGAAATCTTCAACTGCTTCATCTTCTTCTTCCATCTTGGCTTCATCTTCATCTTCAACTTCTTCTCCTCTACTCCCTCCCAATTCTCGATCATTATTCGGTTTCTCATTCGGTAAATCTGCTCAGAAATCAAAACAGAAAGAAGCTTCTCCTTTCAACAATCCATCTTCAAGCTTCCGTAACAAACCTTTGATTTCTCAAGATGATCTCTTCCATCCTCTATCTCAATCCCCAATCCCTGCAATGAGAGCAAGAGGTGAAAGGGTCAGAAGGTTGGCTCCATGTCCTGTCAGTATGGCTAGGGATGGAATCAGGAGGAACGTCGAATTCGAATGTCCTCATTCAGGTTGGCCAACTCATCACAGCGAAAAGGAGTGGAGAGAGGACACTGAACATCCTAAATACATCGCTAGGCTTAGAGAAGCTAATGAGGATGAACACGATCTAAGGAGTGGGAGAGAAATGGTGGAATTCAAGTTGCCAGGTAAGTGTGAGAAGCGATGGCTCTGATAGAGGTGGGAAATAGAGAAAGAGGAACAAGTGCAACACACAGCTGTTCATTCGATGGATTCGCTTTTTGGATTTGATTGAACTATGGCCTGACTTGACAAAACTATTTGAATTTCCATCTCGCAGGTCCGCAAGGTTTCGAAGAGACGATCAACATGTCCAACTGGGACGTCTTCTTCTACACTCGTAATCATGACTCTATCGAGACGGAAAGGTCCAGACGGCATGTCTCGAAACTCCTCACTTTCCCTTCCACCGTAGCTGGTGTTCTTCATGAGAATAGTCCCTACACCAAGAGGAATCAGCGATTGACTCACGAAGGTCTCAGGAGTATGATTGGTGAGTTTCGAGAGATCTACTTTTTCAGAGAGATACGTTCCTCGTTTTCTCACACTAACCTTTCTTCTTTCTTCTTTCCATTAGCTCTTCGTCAAACACTTCATCCTAGAATCGGAGACAAGCCTTCTCTGGACGTGGTCAGAATCTTCGTAGTCGGAGCTCGAGCAGAAGCAACTCTTCCTCCAGCAGTTTGGGATCAATTATCCTACATTTTCCCAGGAGCTCCACTACACATCTTTCTCATAGGTCCCGAAGCAGCCATTCCAGCTGATCCTCAACATCCCTCGGGTCCTACAGTGGCTGAAGAAACAGAGAGTGGAAAGACTTCTTCTCAACCCAAATCTTCTGGAGGAGCAAGCATTCATAGACATCGATCTAGAAAATCAAATTATGGAGTCCCTTCTCGTACAATCACTGTTTCCGAAGGTCTAACTCTAACGACGATTCAAAGCAATTATGAAGATGTTCATGCTCAATTCGAACCTTTTGATCCATATACCGATGCTTTCTTTGCTTTCTCTCCTGGTTTCGGTTTCCCAAGTCAAGTCGCTGCTCAAGAAATGGAAAGAGCAAGAGCTGAAGATAGAGAAGATGAGAAACGTATGAAAGCTGCTAGAGAAACTTATAATGCTGGTCCTATCATTCAAGAACAACCTGAGACTACTTCTTCCACTTCGAATTCGAGGGGTTTCTCTCCAGCTGATATCTCAAAGATTCCAGATGGTGGAGATATTCCTTCTGAAGAACCAGCTCCTGCAATGCCTTCATTACCAGGTTCTTCTTCTTCAGCTTTCACTTCTCTGACTGCCGCTCCAGTCGTTCAAGCTCAAAGAGAGTGGGCTAGAGCTATAGGTCAAATCTTATCAACCAAATGTCCACTGATTTCTACTGGATTCTCTCCGGCAGATGTGGAAAGAGATGTTTTGGCTTTTGAGAGTGTGGAAGGAGTCAGAGGGGAATTCGAATGGCTATTGACGCCTGGAGAGAATGTCTTTGCTAGTCAGCAGTGGGCTGTCGGTGAGTAATGAGAATCGTTCTCGGTCCGTTTGGTTCTATTGGCTCATTGAACTTTCTCTTCTCTTACTTTTCTGACCTCTCTCAGCCGACTTCGATCCTCGAGTAGCGGTAAAAGCCAATTGGGGTTTATGGGCAGTCAGAGGAAAGAGGTACGACATCGAAGGACCTAGACTGGAAACGGCTTGGGCTGGCGGATTCAGAGGGAGGGAGGAAGAAGAGTAAAAGAAACATCAGATTTCCCGAATTGAATTCAATTCCCATCGTATTACTGCTGTTTCTCCTTTGCGAGATTGCGAGACTGACTTTCTTTTGTGCCTTGTCATCGTGAGAAGAACAGGTGTGCTTCGTCAAGAGAAAGAGAAGATCACTCTCTAGGGATTTACCCGCTTCATACGAGAAAAGAAGAATCAAGCTCAACGTTCAACATTCAAACTCAACCGATGTTTGTTTGAAGGCAGTAAGGTCGTAGGAATCGATCAAGAATTCCCACGTCAGAGGCTCGTCATCTCAAATCGACGTTTATCCAAAGGGCCACTTTTGACATTTCGCTCGCCGATCTTAACCTTGTGGTCAAGAAAGAACTTGTTATCGTGTTCTGATTCCTCCCCGAGAGTCTTCTATACCTTGAAGGAGGTAGATGAACGGGAGCTTCATAGTCGAAGACCAGAACGATCTCATCTACTTTCTGACGAGCTCTCGTTTCGTTCGAGAATTTCGAAGGTTTCTTCTGTCTCCTTTCAGAATCTTGGTCTTACCTTACCTACTGACCTTTAAACTTCGCTTCTGTGCCTTCCTTTGAGACGACGACTCGACTTTGTCTCCCGTGGCTTGCATTTGAGAGAAGGATCGTTTCCTTTTGAAACCACGCTCAGGCCGATGGGGTAAATCATCGAGATTACCCTAAACTCCTTCTACGATGGAATGCGGCACAGAGAAAAGAGGTCAATCCCCAGTTCTGCACCACGCGTTTGGAGAGAGAGAGACTCAGTAAGCAAAAACTTCTTAAATGACGACTCTTTTTCTCTCTTTACCTGTATCCCTTCTACTGCATTTTACTTCTCTCCAAGATGAAACTGCACCTAACCTTTCTTGCTTTATTACCGTTTATTTGGACCACCGATGCCTCGATGATTTTAAGGCGAGACGGCACCAAAGTTTGCTCTTCTCTGGGATGCGCAAAAGGTAAATCGAACAACGGTGCGGTTCGATTTACTCTTCCTTTCGCTCAGGTGAGTTCTAGCGCTCTTTTAATATTGTCCCAGAAGTTTGGTTCGCACTCGCCTACCAGAACCTATTCTGATCGCACCTCATCTTTATCGAACAGCCTCCTGTTGGAGGTCTACGTTTCGCAAATCCAGTCGCAGCTGGCAAATTCAACGGCACTTACGATGCAACCAAAACTGCCCCTTCTTGTCTTCAAGACGGATACGCATTAGGCACTAGAGGGGAGAATGCAGTTTCTGAAGACTGTCTTTACATGAAGTGAGTCAAAAGAGAGGCCAAATGATGATCGATGCACTCCATCAGCTTAAGTCTTACTCTTCTTTTTTCTTTTTTCTCGCAGCGTCTTTGTTCCTTCTGGTGCTACTTCGAAATCCAAACTTCCTGTCATGTTTTGGATTCCAGGTGTGTAAAGCCCTCGATAGACTACAAACGACTCTATCCCTGAATCTGACCTTCATTCTCATCATCTTTCGTTAGGTGGCTCTTTCGTTGGAGGTAGCGCCACAGCAGCTGGTCTGGACGGTTCTGCTCTTGCATCTGCTGAGAACGTCATCGTAATCGTCACTCAATATAGAGTGGGAATGTTCGGATTCCTACAGACCAACACCACTTTGGACGAATCCAACGGAGGTCAATCTGGAGGCTCAAAGGTAGCTGGAAACCAAGGAATCAGAGACATCGTCGTCGCTTTGCAATACGTTCAAGACAACATCGCAGCATACGGTGGAGACAAGAACTCTGTTCTAGTCATGGGGCAGAGTTCTGGTGCTCATGCTGTCAGAACTCTTTTGACGACTCCAGCAGCCAAGTCTCTGTTCGCAAGAGCAATCTCAGTCTCTGATACTTCAGACTATGGAATCTCTCCTCCAACTCAAGCCAATGCTTTGGGAGAACTCGGACTCAAGACCTTGGGCTGCGCAATCGATGATTTGAAATGTGCAAGGTCTAAAAGTGCTGATGAAGTCTTAAACGCTACCACTCAATCTCTCCAAACGTATCCTACTCTCGATTCTACCGCTTCTACTGGAGAAATCTATAGACCTGTTCGAGGTATATTCATTCCTTCTAGTTTGGAAAAAGACGTTTCGAATGGGAAAGGGATCGGAAAGGATGTCGTGAGTATTCGAACCTTTTTCCAACTCTCAAACGTCTTGGACTTCTGAGCGTCAACACTGCAAAACGGTAGCTGACTTTTTGATGATGACTCTTCTTTCTTCCTTGACTTCTCTCCATCTCTTCAGATTTTGACTACCGTCTCGAATGAGGCTGGAACTACCATTGGTGATAACTACTTTATGTGAGTCTTTGAGAATGACTTCGGCTGGCAGCTCTCTCCTTTCTCAAAGCTCGTTCTCAAAGCTGCTGTCACTCACCACTCTCGTCGACTCGCTCTTCATCGCTCCTTTCATGAACTTATTTCAGAACTCCTCCGAACGCTTCTACCCTCATCTACGCTCTCAATCCAACTACCAATGTTACACTGACACTCCCTCAAGTCGAAGGATTCATCTTCAACGCTGGCAGAGGTGAAGCTGCAGCGACTTCTTCCCTCTACGTGGCCTCTCGAAAAGAGGACGGCCTTCGTGATCTGGCCGAATACATTGCCACGGATGGTCTTTGGAGATGCGCAAATCAATTGAACGCAATCAACACTCAATCAACTGGATCTAAAGTCTGGCTAGCTCAAGTCAATTTGGGAATCACTTATCCATCTTCTTCGAACAATGATTATTGCAATTTACACCATAACAACGCCAAAAGAGTCGTCTGCCACGAAGATGACATTCAACTCATCTTTAACAACTACGCAAACGGTTTGACTCCAAACGCTGCTCAAAAGAAGGTTTCAAAGGAACTTCAAAGTCGTTATGCTTCTTTTGCTAGATCTGGAGATCCGAATCCTTCCAAAGGAAGTTATTTGAAATGGAATACTGTTAGTGGGGCTGGAAAACTGAGCCTACTTATGGTTGGTGACGATAAGAGTTCGGGTACTTCCAAGATTTACCAAACCCAGAGAGAAGGGATTTGTGGCAATGGGAAAACAGGTCTATGGGGAAACAAAGTGAAGTTCGATTGGCAAATCTACGGTTGACTGCCTATCGTCACTAGCTCAAACCATATCTCGTTGTTATTCCTCAGGTCAAGACAGTCATGAAATCGATCGCTCGTCCGATTCTGCTTTTATCCTGGTTTCGTCTTGGATCTCAAATCCATCTTGATGTACTTTCCGTATTTAAAGTTCGCCCCTTTCTCACCTTCCAAAGCTCGTCACTGACTCTTTACGATACGCTCTTGCCTGAGAAAAGTCATTTTAATTCGACCTAGACGAGTTCGATCAACTTTGCCCTTGGTAATTCCCGTTCGAGCAGTACTAGTTGGTTGATGGGTGGATCCTTCTCGAGAAAGAAAAAGAGGATTCTCATGACGACTGCAGTTATGAAATGACTAGAGTTTCAAGTTTTCCAGTCTCAGGCAGGTCTAGAAGCTTCTCATTAGAGACTTTCGAGTTTTGAGAATGAAAAAAGGACATATAATCAAAGTTTCAACCCAAATCCACCGTTACCGAGCTCCAGTCCCATGGCAAAGTGAGCGAGGCGAGCGTCTACCGCGAAACCTTTACTTTGTAGAACTGCAAAAATTGAACGAAGAAAAAGGTGAAAGGCAAATGAGTATCAGAATTTTCTCTTCCGTAAAGGAAGAATGATCTCTATTCTCCGCCTTCTCAAATCCGACTCTCACCTTGAAGACTTTTCCACAACCCTTTCACAGGAACCAAATGTTTCTCAATGAATTCACCTTCATCAGGTTTAGCTACTGGATCAGGTTCATCATCTTTCAACTCAATCTTGACCAAACAAAGCACCATATTAGCACCTGTCATTCCAGGATCAGACCACATTATGTTACTAGTCTCTTTGATTTCAACGTTATGAGATGAATTGTAACCAGTTTCTTCTTCCAATTCTCTCAAGGCAGCTTTTTGTGAACCTTTTTGACCTTCTTCCCCTTCGTCTATGAGACCTGCAGGCATTTCAATGACTGATTTACCTACTGGAGGTCGAAATTGAGAGATTAGAAGGATGTGTGGCTCGATCGTCTGACGTTGGATGATGGTGCAAATGGCGACGGCTGTTGAGGCGAGGAGAGAACGAGAAGATAGAGAGAGCGTAGAGAGAAGAGATAGAAAGATAGAGAGAAGATTAGAAGATTGGAAGAACAGAGATGCTGGTCTGCTCGCTAGAGACCTCGACCAAAGCAATCTGAGTAATTAATGACAGCTTAAAGAACCTCATTTTCATCTCTAAGAGCACCAAATGATGCCCATTACTCTGTGATTTGGGATTTTTAGAACTCCTTGCACTCTCCACTTTGGTTACATGATCCTTCGAAGCGGACGCTGCGAGCTCAACTCTCGACTTCCTTGATCTTTTGGGAGCATGAGTGAAGAGCTATCTTCTCTTCAGACTTCCCCAGAAGCACACACACCAGAGCAAGGAGATAGAGACTGCTCTTTTGGAGGATATCTACTGACCATCAGCTTCACCCTTTCTTGTTCTCCTATCTGCACATTCCCATTTCCTCTCCTTTCCCTCCTGATCCTTCCACTCGATTGCTCTCAATGAAACCCATTTAGCGTCTTTGTCGTCCAGAGGATAGGATTTGATGATGTGAGCAGATTTAGAAGACATTCCAGATGGATGGGGAATGGTAACTATCTTTGAGCTTAAGGTTGGTCTGCAAGTTGAGATTTGGCGAAGGTTTCTGTTCAGATGAGTTCTAGGGCTGAGGTTTGAAGTTGACGTTATTCGAGTTGATAGAAGACAGAGCGATCGTCTCATCAGTAACGGAAGAGAGAGTAGGAGTGGAGAAGCTATCCTTCTCTCTCTCTCCGTCTCTCCCTCCCAAACTCGGCTCAGCTCTCACAAATTTCTATCTCGTTGGAAATTTTTAGTTCTGACGTCCCGCCATCTTCTATCAAAACCCATTCACCGGTTCGGAGATTACTTGAATCCGACAAAGCTACTTAAGAGCTCACTTTTCTTCTCGATTTTATTCTTCTTCTCCAGATCTCCACTCACCACTTACAATCTTCATTCTGCCAAAATGACTTCTTCAGTTCCATCTCAACTACCATCAACTCAACTCGCTGCAATTGCTTCAAAGCATCAACCACTTTCCATCGAGGAGAGACCTTTGCCTCAGCCCCAAGCCAATGAGATCCTCGTCAAGATCACCGCAACTGCAATCAACCCTGTAAGTTGTTACTCGAATCTTGGGTGGAGACTACTCCTGAGACGCAGCAATCAATCGCGATTGGTACTTTGTGAACCTGAAACGTCCTTCGTCTTCTTCGTCTTCTCAGTTCTGATCTTCTTCTGCTTCTCTTTTGCCCTTTTCTATCTCCTCTCTTCTTTCATGAATGAAACCAACAGATTGATTGGAAACTCTATCTGGAGCCTGAAAAGTATCCCTACCTCAATGAATGGCCAGCAATTCTCGGATCTGACGCTGCTGGAGTAGTAGTCTCTGCCGGAAAGGACGTCTCGGAGCACAAAGCTGGAGACCGCGTTTTCTTCCAAGTGAGTAACATCAAAAAGACTGATTCTGACGAGAACAAGTCTCTCGATTCGATTCGTTTCAATCGTTCATGCGGTTAGACTTCGAGCGGAAGAAGGATTGACTGACTTCGTCTTCTCTTCTTTCGCCTCTCTTCTCTCTCTGTCGTCAGGGTATTCTTCCAAAGTACACCTCTTGCACTTTCCAACAGTACGCAGTCATCGATTCAGTTCTAGCTGCAAAGACTCCATCAAACTTCGCTGATGAAGAAGTAGCTGGAATCTCTTTGGCTGCAATGACTCCAAACTGTGGTTTATACCATCCTGAGCAAGCTGGAATTGAAGCTCCTTGGTCCAATCCAAATGCTGGTAAAGGTAAAGCAATCATCATTCTAGGTGGAAGTTCTTCAGTGGGACAATATGGAATCCAGTTGGCTAGACTATCTGGCTTCTCCAAAATCGTCACATCATCAAGTTTGAAACATAGAGAATATTTGGAAAAGATCGGTGGTACCAACTTGGTAGTCTTGGATCGTAATCAAGCCAAACCAAAGGATTTCTTAGATGCAACTCAAGGATTCAAGATCGAAACCATCTTTGATTCGATTTCTGATGAGGAAACTCAAAAGTTGGCAGTCGAAATCTTCCAAGGTCAAAAGGAAAATTCTTCTCCAAAGGTCATCACTGTTTTGGATTCCTCCGAGGAAGTTCAATCTTTAGCCAATGGTTCCAATCCAAAAGTCTCATTGAGCCACGTAATGGCCATGGGTTCGCTGCCTCATAATCGTCAAGTATCAGAGCCTTTGATGAAGAACTTGACGAAGTGGTTGGAGAATAAGGAATTCTTCCCAAACAGAGTCGAGGTCGTTAAGGGTGGATTGAAAGGTTTGGAAGAAGCTTTGGATAAGAACAGAAAGGGTGTTTCTGGAGTTAAGATCGTCGTAAAGCCTTCTGAAACTTCATAGAAGGGATCGCTCATGTACAAGTACAAACCTGCTCTTTGCTAAACTCATCTTAATCTCGAAACTTTCTGTTGTGACTTTATGATGAATCGATAGCATCGTAAGCGCGTCCGAACCTAGC
Source organism: Golubevia pallescens (assembly GCA_001599655.1). NCBI lineage: Eukaryota > Fungi > Basidiomycota > Exobasidiomycetes > Golubeviales > Golubeviaceae > Golubevia > Golubevia pallescens. The sequence continues at coordinate 706,809 of BCHO01000011.1, forward strand.
TTGAACCTCAAATCATTAATACTCAAACCGAAGGCAAGTGTCTATATCTCGACATTCAAGCAAAGGGGCTACAAATTACAAAGACGTGTAATGTAAAGAAATAAGAGAAGATGACTCTTGATTTTGGGGTTTGGGAGATAAATTCTGTTCCATTGCTTATCTTGACAGATGGTAATCATCGATTCTGAGAAGTAGACTGACGGTCTCTGTAGCGAGCTCGATAGCACTAGTGTTCACCAAAAGAGGCTGAAGAACGTTTTCTTCCAAAATGTTGGTGATTTGACCCTGTGATCGAAGAAAAAGAGAAAGTGAAGAAAAGGAGTCAAGATGTGAGCTTTCAGGAAAAACAGGCCTGACAAAAGCCTTCGAGAACTCGAAAATCTCTCTTTCTCTCTCACACACACTCACCTTTCTGACATTGATTCCAGCAGTTCTTTCTCCCAGAGCATGTCTGTTTCTCAATTCCGTAACGATTGCAATTGGGTTCAGACCCGCATTCTCAGCCAATGTCGTTGGGATGACTTCAAGAGATTCGGCATAAGCTTGGAAACAGTAAGCCTCCATTCCAGTCAAGGTCTGAGAGTATTCTGCCAATAGACGAGATACGTGTACCTCTGGAGATCCACCACCAGCGATGAGAGCACTGAATAAACAAAGGGGGGATTAGAAAAGTAACAGAAGAGAGAATGTCAGCAAATCAGCCTTTGCTCGAGGTGCTCTCAAACGTCAATGTATGCGTCTCATTCGCCTTCAAATCCACTCACCGCTTCTTCACCAAACATCTAACGACACAAAGAGCATCATGTAAAGATCTCTCACTCTCTTCCAAGACCAAAGCATTAGCACCAGTACAAAGTACAGAAACCGTTCTACCCATATTTTTAATCCCAGTAATTTTGACGACTCTAGCACCATTTTGATTGGTTTCATCGACCAAATCAGCAGAAGCCAATTTGTCTTCCGAGAAAGCTTCGATGTCAGCAATAGGTTTTGCGCCCAAAGTTTTGCAGACGAATTCGATTTCTTCTCTTTCAACATCCTTGACGACCAAAATCTTCAATTTGGCCAAGAAATGTAAAGCCAATTCATTGACTGCATCTCTCAAGATAGATTTTTGAATCAATAAAACATTGCAACCTGATTTCTTGATCTTTTTACACATGTTCAATAAATATTGTCTTTCTTCCTTTAGAATCTTATCCATTTGACGATAATCGTTGACTACGATTTGATTGTCCATGTCTGGTTTTGGTGAAGAGATTTGGAATTGACAAACTCCGATTTTGGCCTTTTCCATTCTAGTTGGACCTCCAGAGCCCGAAACTACGATTTGTTCCAAGACTAGACCTTCGACTAGCTCTGTATCATCAATCGTTCCTCCGACTTTCTTTACTAATCTGATATCTCTCAGATCGACCGAAGCTACTGAATCCACTCTACCAGATCCACTTAACGTATGAGTATTTGAGGCATGTGCTGAATCGAAGTTTGAAGTGGTTGGAGGTGAAGAAGGCCTTGAGGAGCTTGGAGTCGAGATGGATTTCGTGGAAGAGGCTTTTGGATCTAGTAGACGAAGGACTGCATTCACTGCAATTGGAGCCAAGACCGAAGAGTATTGGGAAACGATCTGAAGAATAGAGATAAGTCGGAAAAAGAGAGATACAGGTAGTCGTTGAGCAAGAGAAGAAGAAGCGAGAGAAACTTCCTGAGCCTTGACTTCATCCTCAACTCATTCTCTTCATCGCGAGACCTTCCTCCTTCTCAGTCTCCTTCGACTCATGTTCATCTGCTCTAAAGACCAGAACATTTACTCACCTTTGAATTCAAACTGGTGCTAGCAGCTCTCAACAAGCTTTCCTTATCTTCCATACTGACAGGAGTTGAAATCTCTTCCAGATATTCGACAGCTTTCACGCTAGCCTTTTGAAAGCTCTCTGCAATGATAGTAGGGTGAATACCTTTGTTCAAAAGCTTCTCTGCGGCAGAAAGCAAGGAACCAGCAAGGACCACGACGGAAGTGGTACCATCTCCAGCTTCTACATCTTGAGCAGCAGATAATTCTACCAACATACGAGCTGCAGGATGCATGACTGCCATATGTTTCAAGATTGTAGCTCCATCGTTTGTGATGATCACTTCTCCGGAAGCAGTTTGGATCTTGAGAACAGAGAGGAGAGAGAGAGATAGAGGTGAGGATCTTGGAAGGAAGAATCGAGAAGGAATGGAAAGGTCTCGGTCTCTATCTGAACTCCTCAAGGGTTAAAGCTCAGATCAAGTGTAGGTTTAAGTTGATCTTCATTGGGTTAGAAATTGAAAGATTGATGTGAATCAAAGCATTCCAAAATCCATCTCTCTGAGTGATAGATGAATGGTGCTCATCTTTGCCATTCCCCTTCGCTCGAGCTCAGATTCCCTTCTTTGTCTGCCATTTGATTGGGCAACTGAGGACCAGTTCCCTCTCTGTTGACTCACCATCTTGTCCATTCCCTTTGGACCTAGGGAAGTTCTGACTGCATCGCTTACAGCCTTTGCAGCACTCAAATTTGATCTTCTAACTTCGTCTGGCTTGTCTGAAGTCTTGAAGGCTCTCTGTTGACGACCTCCTGGAGCAGAGGATGCTGGGATCGGTCCACTTGTTGTTGCCATCTTGTAAATTTGACCGAGATTGAGGAGAAGGAGAGGTCGAGGAGTGCAAGAAGATGAGGGAGAGAAAGAGAAAGAAGTTCTCCCAATCTTGACTATCAACTTCAACATCTCTTTCATTCCACAACTCAAACAATGGTAAGTTGGCAACCTGAGAACATCCAGAATAGATCATTCTTGAGTTCAAAGTGCCATTCCAGGTTTGATTCCTTCGAGATCAGAGCGATTGGCTGACCTAACTCTCTCTGACTTCTCCTCGACTACTCATCCTCTCTTTGCATCTCTAGTTTGGTGGACTTAATAACAACCCATTCGCGGGCATGTTAGCAAACGCCATGGATCCCAGGTTCGGTATGGGTGCTCCTCCAGAGGCTTACGAGGCTCACTTCAAGGCTTATAGCATGGCAATGTTACCCAGAGAGAATAGAGATAACGTCACCTACGGTGGAAAGAGTGAGTCGACAGTGATCGCTAGTATAGCACTCTAGGAAAGCATTTACTATTCTCGTCATACATCTTTGAAGCTTCCGGAGAGCTGAGTAGAGTAGAGACAAGAATGGAGTGCCTAGAGTCGATCATGAATAGAGAGAGAGATTCAATAGTTGTATGGAAACAAAGAAGCAAGCGCAGGTTCTCTATCTCAATAGCAACTCTGGCTCTCCTTTCCTGTCAAGAGAGTTCATCGTTCATCGATCTGAAAGGAAGACCTGTTGTAGCTTCTGCAGCAGAATCGAGAGATTGAGTCCTGCCTCGTCGAGCAACCTCACTCTCTCCACTTTGCCACCTTGAGTTCATCTGGCAAATCGTATCGGGTAATTCGATCTTGACGATGATATCTTGGATCCGAGAACCTGATACCCATGGTGGAACCTTTACAATATCAATCTCTGCCCTCGAGAGGGCCTACATCGAGCTTCTTTAATCTGACCTCGATCTCTTCTTGTTCATGTCTGATGACTTTCTCTTACCGATTCTTCACCAGTCATCATGCCACCTTCAGCTCTTCAACAACTTAGTAAGCATTCAAACTGAACCTTCACAATGCAGACTCATCTCGTGGAATCCAAGTGCTGATGAACTTCTTTCTTTCTTCTCACTCTTCTACAGACTCTCTCGAGATCCCATCTCCTTGGCAATTCGAAATCCTCCCCGTCAAGGTCAAGCAGCCCAAGACTTATGGAGGTTATTCGGTAAATGATGCTGTAGATTTGACAGACGATGAACCTCCACCACCAATCAAGACTCACGCTGGTGTTTTGGAATTCATCGCCGACGAAGGAAACGTTCATTTCCCTCCATGGGTTAGTTACAACGATTCCAGATTTCAGAGACTTTTTCCATTCTTCTTTGTTTTGATTCTCATTCATTTTTTTGATCTCTGTCTTCCGGCATTTCTCGACGAACAGATGATGAGAGCTCTAGATCTTCAAGAAGGCGATCCAGTTCGTCTGAAAGGTTGTAAATTACCTCAAGGTTTACTGGTCAAGTTCCAAGCTCAAACTGCTGATTTCTTGGAATTATCCGATCCAAAGGCTGTCTTGGAACAAGCCATGAGAAACTATTCGACCTTGACTCCTGGTGATATCATAGAGATTCATTACAATTGCATTCAATTCGAACTTTTGGTCATGGAAATCAGTCCAGACGCAGATGCTATAGATGTCACAGAGACGGATTTGGAAGTGAGTGATATGATTCGACCCTATTTGGAGAAGACTTCTTTGTCTCTAACTTCGTACTTTTCCCTTTTCTCTCTTACTTAGGTCGATTTCGCAGCTCCCAAAGGATACGTTGAACCAGCTCCGAAACCCAAAGAACCAGTAGCTACCATGGCTTCCAAATTGAAAATCAATCCAGATCAACATGACTCGATTCCTCCCACACGTACTGGAACTCCTATGGGTTCCACTGGTGGAGGAAGTTCCAAAGGTGAAGATACTGCAGAAGTCAAGATCAATACTCCTTTCTCTGGAACTGGTCAATCTTTGAGTGGTAGAAAGTCAAAGAAGAAGAATGATAAAGGAATCGAACAGTTGGATCCTTTCAGTATGGTCAGGAGGACAGAGTGAGTTTCCAAGAGATGCGATTAGAAAACAGGGATTGAAGAGATGCAAGAAAGATGAAAAGTTTAGTTTGCGATTACTGATTTGCCTCTCCTTTCTTCCTTCGATCTGACTTGCTCCCTTTCTCAGTCAACCTCGTATAGTCACAAATGACACTCAGTTGTCAGAAAAGAATGTCCCAGCAGCTCTCAATCTTGAATTCGGACAACTCTTCTTTGGTTACGAACACATTCCAGTCGGAGGAAAGGATGCAGAGAACAAGGAGAAAGGTGGTGGGAAACAGGTGAGTCTAGTAGAATTTTGAATCGAACTTCGAAAGCACTCTATGCCTTCACAGTTCTCTTGATTTGATTTCTTACAACTCTGTTTCGAATCTTGCCCAATATCCATACTTGCCACCTTTGCTTCTCACTCTCTACAGATCACTTTCTCTGGAGCAGGTACAACGTTATCAGGTAGAGCCCCACGTCCAAGAACTCCACCTCCAGTCAAGGAAGAAGATGATGATATTCAAATGATGGGTCAAACTCTTGGTGGTGGTGGTGGAGGAGGAGGTGGAAGAACTCTAGGTAACAGTGGCGGAGGTTCGACTGGTGCTTTGAAGAGAAAGAAGACAGGTGGTAAAAGTTTGAACGAGAGAGATGTAGAGATGGAAGAGGTCATCGAACTCGATTGATTGGAGTTGGAATTATAGATTTCTCGATCCCTTTCTTCATTTTCGCTGTTGTTTGTTCATTCTTGTTGTGGCTCTCTTCATGACACTCTTCTTCCTTGTATTGGTATTCCAGCATATAGTTTCTTGACTCTCTCTTTCAATAATTCTACCGTTCAGACCCAAATGTTCTTCCTTTAGAGCTTCCAAAGTTACGAAAGCGATTAGAATCTAGAGTACAACGTGGTCATCAGAAAATCCAAAACTCTTTGGAAAGAAAACAAGCTTCAATACTTTTTATAATTCACTCTTATACCTGAATTCCCAACTCTCTAGCAACTCTCTCAATCTCTTCCTCCCAACCGTCGGCGGCTTCGATCTCTACCTCTGCATCATCCTGAGTCCTACCTCTCCTTCCGGCTGATTTCAAACAAGTCTGAACGACGTCCAATAGATGTGCATTCTCAAGGGCAGCAGCGACTCTTTCCTTGTCATTTAATTGTTTGTTGACTGCATGTTCTGATTGATGAGTTCCAGGTCTGACTTTGATGTCTAACTTGTATCGAGGAGGTAGGGATCTAAGAAGTCTGACTCGGAGGGAAAGGCCTGTTGAAAATGGAGGAAGTGAAGGAAGGTAGAGGAAGGAAAAAGTCAGACAAAAAAGGAGTGAAGAGGGAAAGGTTTAGAGAAGAGAAGAGAACAGAACAGAGGCTGCTCAGTTGAATGAGAGAAGTAAAGTGACTCGAAGGATGAAGGGCTCTCCCTCTTTCAGCCTCTCTGTATCGAAAGGTCTAAGTAAAGAACATTATGCTTGAATATAATTACTTTTAGGGGAACTTAAAGAGTCCGTCGCTGAAAGAAGTGAACTTTGCCCATCGCAGAGCTTACTTGGATCCTAAATTCCTCGTTCTCTCTTTCGACTATCCGGTTCTATGCTCTTGCGCCAGACTCACCAATCAGAGTGGCCATTGAACAGTGAGGGATTGTAGGAGTGAATTCCAACAGGACGTGAGGCTGTTTAGGGTCTTGATCTACAGTGATGTGATGAGGATTGACTACAGCCAATTGTTCCAGAGTCAAAGGATGTTCAGGATCCGAGATGGATCTGATGAGGTCTGTCGATTTGAAAAGCAGGAGATTATAGATCAAATCAATTCAAATTCAAAGGTGATCTGGAGAAGGAAAGACCAAAGATATAGATCGATGAAAGGACAAACTTAACTTACCAAAGACTTCCTGAGCATCTATACTTTGCGGTTTGCCATCTTTCATGTTTCCAACCTTTTCCAATTCTAATTCATCATCTTCACTCTCACTAGTCTCCTCCTCCTCATCCTCTGGATCTTCATGACTCAATAGCAGATGACGGAATGAATTTGGATGAATGGTATGAATTGAATCGTCTCTCCACCATTCAAGATTGTTGTTTCCATTCTTAATGTTCCTTGAGGAATTGAGACTGGTTGTATTTGTGGAATGAATGATTGGATTCTCATTGTCTTTGGATGTCATCTTGAAATTGGTTGTTGGTGGTTCGAGATTGGAAATCACTTTCTCAACTTTCTTCTTATCTCTTTCCCTCACACAATGTCTGATTCTGAATATCCAAAGATCTGTCCTGGAGGTGGATTGATTCTGGCTTGGCAGCTAAAAGGTAAAAAAGTACTTATCATAGGAGGTGGTCCAGTGGCGGCAGGTGAGTCAAAGAGACAAGTAGAGATAGAGGTAGAGAGATGATCAAGTAGGGATGAGAATGAGAACAACATCGCACAGTCAATCTCTTCAAGAACTAGCTTACTATCATAATGCTACGATGCTAATCATATCCAGATCAACATGCTATCAACTAAGAGGCGCAAGATCATCAAGAAATCAAGGCTTTGGGCAAGATAGTCAAGTCACACTTCTTCTTATCTCTTTACAGCTTTCTTCATCATCTTCGATTCGATTCTCGCAAAGTAGAAGAAGTTGTTAAATCAAGTTCCTTTCTCATTCTCGACTCTGGAGCTCAAGAATGTCTTGGTCTCTATCTTTCTTCCCTCTCTTCCCTCTCTACACCAGGTCGACTTGTAAACGTCAAAGATGCAGATGCTCACGTCACAGTCATTTGTCCCTCTACAGGTTTATGTCCAGAAATGAGATTTAGAATAGAGGTAGAAAAATCAGTAGACGTTTATCACGATCGAAAATTCAAAGACTCTTCAGATTTGAATGGTTACGACATGATTTTAACAGCTTTGGATGATATAGAAATCTCTCGATCAATCTGTTATCTTTCTAGAGACTTAAAGATTCCAGTAAATGTAGCAGATGTACCACCAGAATGTGATTTCTATTTCGGTTCCTTGATTCGTAGAGGTCCTTTACAAATCATGATTTCAACAGGAGGTAAAGGTCCAAGAATTGCAAATCAAGTTAGAAGAACTGTAGAGAAATCTTTACCAGATTATTTGGATTCCACCATTGAAAAAGTGGGCATTTTGAGAAGTAAATTGAGGAAATTGGCACCTGATTCTAAAGATGGTGCTAAAAGAATGAAATTCATGATTGAGGTTTGTGAGAAATGGAAATGGAATGAATTGGCTAGAATGGATGATGTGGAAATGAAAGAGGTTTTAAAAGGTTGGGAAATTGGTAAAAGTAAAAGTAGAAAGGATTTAAAAGGTTTCTTTGGTTATTATCATTCATTAGGCAATCAAGATTGGAAAGAGTTGAAAAAGAGATTGTTTGGTACTTGTCCTGTTGTTGGAGTCATTTCTCCTTGGATGGGTGGAGCGATAGGTTTCGGTTTGGGTATAGCTGCTACTAGTGCTATCACTTTGATTAGAAGGAATCATTAGAATGAGAGATCAAGATCAATTCAATTTCTCACACTCAGTTTTTTTTCATCCCTTCATAGAAGATATGGTTTTCCTTTCAGTTCTCTTTCATTTCTGTTTAATCGTTAAAAGGTCTCTTTTCGCAAATCGTACTTCTATTACTTTGTATCAACAATTCATATCCTCGACTTCTAATTAATCATTGATGACGAACGATCTTTTCGAATCACAGCGACAGCTAGCGAGATTTTCTTTTTCTGAGAAAAGGCAATTCATTAGAGCGACTGAAACAGGATCGAAAACGTTCTAACATTAGGGACGCATGAAGTAATTATTGGAGAAATTGAAGTAAAAGAAAACTTGTATCAATAATTGGAAAGCTCACGATGATTGGGAGCAGATCTAAAAGAGGAAAGAGTTGACGTCCCATTTTACCACTGAAACTTCTGTCCAACCATTTCTTCACTCAATTTCCAACATCTTTCGGCATTTTCTGGATCTTTAGCATAAGTTGCAGTCCCCTCTACGTTCATCTTGCAGTCTTCTACATAATGACCAGAATGTTCAATAATGTCTGGAGAGAACATTGCAGTCAGATAAGTTGCCACCCCCTGAGATTTCGATCGAAAGGGGATCCCCACGTAGCCTCCTTTCTTCTTTCCTTCTGAATCAACCAAATCTACAGCTTGTTTTTCTGAAGAAAGTCATTCACGGGAGTAGGTAAAGAAGAAAAGTGAGGGGGAGTTGATGAGTGTCGATGTCAAAGGATTCGACTCTCAAGGTCGACTCACCTTCTAGAGTCATGTTCTGATCAATGTCCGTGTCCACCGCTCCAGGATGTATCGAATAGGATAGAATGCTATGATTTTGAAGCTTCTTGGAAAGACTCAGAGCGTGAAGGGCGTTTGCAGTCTTGCTTTGGCCATAGGCAGCTGAAAGGTAAAGAGCGAAGAGAAGGGAAAAGAAAGAGAAAACAGGTGAAATCTTCAGTCTCCTCTTCCTTCTTTCTTCTGAACTCGAGCTTCGCTCTGACTTCAAAAGGGTTCGTAGGTGATTGCTTTCAAGAACTTACACCACTTGGAATAAATTTTGTCCAAACCGTACCCTGGATTCTTGTAGTTGATGTCGCTGATAGTATGCCCAAGAGAAGAGACTATGACTATTCGAGGTTGGTACTCTGGAGTATTCGTTTTGGCTTGCAATAACTTTGGCACCAATGAATTCATGAAGAGGAAATGTCCGAGATGGTTTGTTCCCCACTGCCTAGAAAAAATTTGAAAAGGTGAAAGAGAGACCAGGTGTCGATCAGTTTAACTTCATCAATTTATCGTCACTCTCTGTTTTCCTACAACTCACAGCTCGAATCCATCCTTCGTCAAGCTCTCAGGTGTGTTCATGATACCTGAATTCGCCACAAGGATGTCCAAATGCTCTTCGTAGTCGAGGACCTCTTTCGCTGCCGCTCGACAAGATTCTAAAGAAGTCAAATCTAGAGACAAGAATCTAAGATTCGCATCCGGAGTCTCTTCCAAGATCTCAGAGAAGACTTTTCTGACTTTTGATTCTGTTCGACCTGTACAGACGATCAAACCTGCTCCGAAGGCGGCCAGAATCCTAGCCAATTCGCTTCCCAATCCTCGAGGCGAACAGCCAGTAATTAGCACTGTTATCGATTTCAGATCAAGCGCAAGAAGGAAAAAAGGATGCCAGAGTCAGTATCGAGAGAAGTTCGAAGTCTAGAGGTTTTGCCGCCGATTGAAAGAGACACTCATTAATGGGTCAAGCTACTCACCGTTTTTGCCCCTTATCTGATCTCTAAACTTCTCTGCGAGCTCTTCTCCTGTTGGCAGCATCTTGGAGTACAGATTGTTGTGAATGTTAGAGGGAAAAGAGAAAGAAGAAGAAAAATGAAACAAGCAGGCCGATCTTCTTTTTCCTTTGTTCTCGTGCCTGTTCCAATCTGTTGGGTTTGGGTAGACCACGCGGTCGTTTCACTTCAGTTGACATGCGGGACGTAGATCATCAGCTTCGAAGCCGTGGCAATATTCTTCTTGATGATCGTTGAGAGCAGCGGATCCTAAAGCTCGAGATGTCAAAAGAAAGAGAGAGAGCGAAGGAAGCACCACATAGAGATTTCGGTTGGACACACTCTTACTCTCTCGACTCTTGCTGCTTCCTAGTCTTCGCTCTTTGTCTCGCATTGCTCGAAATGTCCTCACTTCTTCTAAGTCAAATCGATGGAGAAGAAGATATATACTGAAAAAGTAAGGATCTAGAAAGCTACAGGGACAATCGCAAGCCAAGTCTTAAGCTGGAACGCATAAAAGAATGGGATCTCCTCCCTGCTAACGCCGCTCATTGCTCTCTTGTTTCTTGATTTACTTTTATCTCAGCCCCTTGGAGGAGACGTACTTGCACATGCTAGTGCCACTCGTCTCTATCTCAGAAAAGTCGCGGAGATGAACGTGTTGGAAAAGTAGGGTGAAATTTTCATTGATACTCGAGAGGGCTTCAAGGTCTTTCGCTTATCTTTGAGCTCAGGCTGATTTTCTGTAATCTATTCGTATCTCTTGAACTCTAAAGTGACAGTCAGAAGTACCCGAAGCTGAAGAAAATAACAGACTTTCCGCAGGTGGCGTTGAAGATGTAGCTCGATGATGGAAAACGAGAACTGGTTGGAAGTTGCGTCTCGATTTTTGTAAATGATCGAGTTGTTTGTATAAGTATGTCTAACATTCTCAAATACGCTCGAACGCTTCCACGAATGATCGTTACTTCTGAGTTCACTCTCACCTTGTCGACTGAAGCTGCCGCTAGTGATGATTAAAGAAATCGTATTCTCTATTCTATAAATTACAGTCTTTACAAATGAGAGTCTATGATCAGATACTTGGGTCTTTTGAGAAAGAATGTGAGTTGCCTGTTTAAGCGAGGCTGACTTTGAGAGGTAATCCATCACGAGGCTGTAGAAAGAAAAGATGGAAGATCCCAAGGTCAAAACAGAGATCACGAAAGGGATCCAAAAGATTGAACGAGCGACTCACCTTCATCGTTACCGCACTGTCAGCGATGACTTCTTGACCAGGTTCAGAGTAGTCGAACTTGAAGTTGCCGATCAAGGAGAGAATGAGAAACTTCATTTCCAAGATGGCCAAGGACTTTCCGATACAGTGATGAGGACCAGAAAGGAAGCTCATGACACTGAAGGTAGAATCGTAGTCCTTTGGAAGGTTGAACCATCTTTCAGGTTTGACTAGTCAAAGGAAAGGTGAGAGTGGTGGCTGGTGAGCTCCGACGCAAAAATGATTCTCCTCTATTTTTTCACAAAGTGATACTCACACTCGCTCGCGTCTTCTCCCCAAACGTGAACGTCAGCATTGATCGTTCTTGAGCTGATGTAGACAAAGGTTCCACGGGGAATGTAGTGACCATCAATGACGTCATTCTCTTCAGCTCGTCTCATGGCGGCTGGAACTGGAGGTCGTAGACGAAGGCTTTCTGAAATGACGGCGTCGAGGTACTTGAGCGATTTGACTTGGTGGTAGTCGGGATTCTTGTTGATGGCCAAAAGCTCAGATACTTCTGCACGTAGCTTGTTCTGAACGTCTTGATTTTGAGTTAAAAGCCAAAGAGTCCCTAGAAACGAGAGAGAGAAGTGAGAATAGGGAAGAGGGAAGGAGAGAGTGAGCACCAATCTCCACCACGGAACCTCCTCTTCCCTTTCTCCTCATTTTCTTCTCTTTCTACTCACAAGAAACACCAGAGGCAGCTTAAAGATTAGTGTGAGAAAGTAGAGAGAGAGGGAGAGGGAGAAGGAAAGAGAGAGATAGGTTAGGACAAGTACTCGCTCTCAGAGGCCTCAAAGTGTCTCCTCCTCTGTTTTTAACGTTTAAACGTAATCTGGAACAACCTTCTGACTCGTCTCATGACCTGCTGAGAGGAAGGTAAGGATCTGGGACTCCATCATTTTAGCATCCATTCTGTAAGGAGAAGAGTCTCCGATCGATGCCTTGACCAGGAGCGAAAGAATGTCGATTCTTCCAGCGTTTTCGACGTCGGCACCTGCTTCCTTCAATTTCTGAGCTTCTTCCAATTTCTCAGCCAATAGATCATTTGAGATCTCTTTGATGGTAAACATGGAGCTGCAGAAAGTCCCAAAGAGAGCTACGCGATCCGAAAGGAACTTGCTGAACTTGATCTTCTGCGAGAGCTTTGTAAAGAATGGACCGCTTGAAGATTTTGAGCACAAGAACTCAAGAAGACGTTTTCCCAAAGGTAAGCTAACTAGAATGACCAGAGTGGCTAGATTTGGTCCGTTTTGACAGTTGACCAGAGCATGAAAGGCGACAGAGAGAGGTGAATCGACGTTCCTGACACAGTCGACGTCAAATCCAAAGGCACTAGCTGAGATCATATCGAGCTAAGAAAGTCAATGCAGTCAAGCGAGAGAGGAAGGGAAGAGGCAATGTGAGGTGAGCGAGAATGACATTGAGGTCTGTCTCATCCGCAGCCAGACTCGATTCTCTCGATCAAACTCACCAAACATCTCCCACCCCAGGCGTAAAGATCGATTATCTTCTCCCCATTCTCTTGCTCGCTGATCTGTTGTTTGAATTCAGCGACCAGATTGTTGATGGCAGGATAATAGAACTGTTCGGTTTGAGCGATCAAATACTTTGTTCCGAAGGCCGGATTCAGAAATCTTCTGAGAGATTTGTGTTCATTGTTTTCGAGAGTGAGTAAACCGTCTCCTGCAGTCAAAGAAAGGATTCTTGAGGCAAAGGCTGGCTTGGGATACTGATATGGCTTCTTCTGGAGGACGTGTGAGAGCGCTTGTGATCTGGTTGGAATGATTCTCTCGTAGCCAAAAGGACCGACAACCCTGATGATACCATCTTTACCGTATTTCTCATTCCATTCAGCTGTACAAGCGACGAAAAAGAGATCGTACAGGAGTGAGCAATGACGTGACGAAGAGATCCTTTGAAACTTTGGTAAAAATAGCTCACCTTGGATTTTGGTGGAATCACTTCCCAAGATTGCTAGAACCTGTCCGAGCAACCAGTGCCCACCTGGCGGACCAGGAAGATGCCTCAAAGGCGAAAGATAGAATGGATAGAGGTAGAGCTTATAGAAGGACAAACTGACGATTACGACGCAAGTCGCGAGAACCAGGTTGAGGGCCGTTGCTTTCTGGTAGACGTCGGAAATTGGGGTTGAGATTGAAGAAGGTAGGTTGTCCAGAGAGTCGAATGTAAGACTTCGGCTTGAAGTATCGAAGGACGAGTTTGGGTAGGCCATGACTCGAAAGAGCAGATTCGTTTGGAGAAAGCAAAGAAGGAAAAAGAAAGTGGATTTTAGTTCTGCAAAGAGTAGATCGAGTTTGAAGCTTTGAATCTGAACTGGAGTCTTGAACTTGAAGTTTGAAGGAAGGCGTTGAAGGGGTGGAGAAGGAATTTTTTTGGAAAATCGAGGTGGCCCTTTATGTACCCTCCTCTCTCTTATCCAAAAACGAGATTTCTGTATCAGAATCTTGCTGAATAGATTGAACGAAAATAGACCATCGACTCGTTTGACCATGAAAGAAGGCGATAGGCCAGCGAGCAGGAAGATAACAGCCAAAAAACACTTTAATCTTTAGCTCGGTTGCGTGCGTGTTTCTGTTTGAGGTTGAAAACGGTCGACCGTCGATCACTCGAGAAACCGCAGGCAAGGTCCTCTTCTTGCCGTTAATAGGGATGCCCGTCAGAATTTGATTTGGAGATCGATGAAGATCTCAATGAAAAACAGGAAGAAGGATTCGAAGTTGACCGTGAGTGTCATCGTCGATGATTCGAAGGTGGAGAGAGCGCGCACGAATGGGAAGCAGAGAGAACGCCAAAGGGCCAACTGAACACCTCTTTCCTTCTTGAGGAATTGGAAGTCAGCTCCACAAATCCTATGCATTCTGCAAAGCGCAGACGAGGCGGCCAGGGATTGGAGATCCAGCTGTACCTGCTCGACGACTCGCGATTCAAACTTTACGCCCACGGCAATGTCGACATACACGTTTGATGTTACGCTCCAGAGAGACACGAATAAGTGTTGATAAGTATGGAATTCAGAAAATAAAAAGAGAAAACATGAGGAAAGCAGAGCTGGTGTTGGAATTTGTGAGAATTTTTTTTGCTGGACTGCGGTGAAAAGACGGGCTGTTGGTCGTGAGAAAGACAATGTCGTAGAGTTAAGGCAGCGTGTGATTCGACATGTAAGATAGAGCATGGAATCAAATTTGCTTGACGAGATAAAGGAGAACAAAGGGGGAGGTGGCTGCAGAGCCGCAGATTGATGAAGACGATGATCGATGAAGATCCGGGGAAGAGAAGTCAGAAGAGATGCGCTCTACTTCAGGGCCCACTTTTCAAGCTTACGAAGCTGACCCTTCAGGTTCTGTTGATTGGAAAGGAAAAAATGCGGAGAGAGAACGAGGAGATTGTCAGTGTGAGTAATCATTTCGAGCCATATCCCTTGTTTTCGTCTTCTCTCTTTCGACTCACCTTTCCGCTTTTGTTACAGTTGACTTCCAACCAATCTTCCATTTCCTCTCTGATCTCTTTCAATTGATTTGTAATAGGAAGCTGTTGATCTTGACGATTAGAGTTCAAAAGAGTTTCAAAGAACCTATTCCAAATTTCAATTTGCCAATATCTTCTCAAGCTCTGATTGATCCTATATTTCCCTTCCTTGTCTTGAGTGACATTCAAGTATTTACCAAATAGTAAAGTGAAAGCAACAGAAGCGATACCGAAATAATCAGTTTCATAAGTCCAAGGTCTACCTTCTCTCATTTCGTTACAGTCCATTTCAGTAGTTTCCCAATCGGCTACGAAAGTTTGATCTTTAGGGAACCTATTCAAATCGATCGCTCTACCGAAATCAATCAAAGTCAAACCTTTTGAAGACCAACCATCTGAACCATCTCGTGTATAAGAATTAGACCAAGTTTGACCGATTGGTGGATCTTGTAATCTTAAAAGACAGTTGTCGATCTTGATGTCTCCATGAATGATGCTTGATCTATGTAAACCCTCGACTAATTTCAATAATTCAATGATGAAAAAGACTGCAAGATGTTCTTCTACTCCACCAGAGTTCGATGCGTTTCCACCTTGTAAAGAAGAAGTTGAAGCGACGTTTGTACCGAAAGCATCCTTTGCTGAATTGACGACGTCCAATAGAGTACCTTGAGAACAGTATTCCAACATTAGGAATGATTCATCTTGATAAGCAAAGAACTTTCTAGCACTGATGATTGAATCCAAAAGTTCTGAATCTCTCAATCTCAACCTCAATTGACCTAAAATGTAAAACTCCCATTTGTTAGGTGGATTCTCGACCTTGATTGCAACCAATCTTTTCTTTTCCATTTCTTCATCATCTTCAACTTCGCCATCTGAATTGATCAAAGCCGAACTATCGATATCCAAGTTGGCCAAATCTTTCTCGAAAGAAGAATCTCCATTGACACCACCGATAATCCTCTTTCGAGGTGGAGCTGCACCATCTAAATCTTCAGCCAAGAAGACTGCTCCATAACCACCTTCACCTAATTTCTCTCGAATCGAGAAACGACATTTGTTGACTTCTAAGAGCCAAGGTTGATTCATCACTCTTGAATTTGAAGTACTGACATTGCCGGTTGATTTCCTAGATGCTTTCGCCAACTGAGTTGCTCTCTTCTTGAGTTCATCTAGTTTTCCTTGAGCTGATTTGGAGCTCAAATCGACGAAGTCGGAAGAACTCTCCAGCGGTAACTGTAGTTCACCGAAGATCTTCGAGATGACTTTAGTCGAAGTTGGACAACAAGGATTTGGAATCTGATACTGATTTTTCTTCGAAACAGAGCTTCCATGTTGAGCGACTGGGACCGCTACTTCAATTTCTTCTCTAGAGGGCTCTGGTTCTTCTTCACAAGAGCGTTCGTCTTCATTGATACTTGCTATCGTGAGACCTTCAGTCAAATCAGGGACGATTCTATCTTGGAATCCAGTAGCGGCATATCTCGTTGAATAATCCTTTTCCACTCCGGTCCCTTCACTAGATTCAAAAGATTCTTCATCTTCATCCATTTCCAATTTCTGACGAACCAATGAAGGTTTCTTCTGATGGTGACGATTCTTTTCAACTTGACTGATCTCATCTTCGTCTTCTTCCTTGATGGGTAGACTACTAGTAGCAGTCTTATTTGAAGCTGGAGTCTTAGTTCCAGGAGTTCTAGCAGCCACTGTCCACTTAGAGTTTTCAGTTCTTTCAGTGATTGGAGAGAGAGCTCTGAAATGTTGATATCCACCTTCTTCTCCGTCATTTTCAGCTTGATCTTCTTCGTCTTCTGATTCAGGACCTGAATCTTCCGAAGATTCCTCTTCTTCATCATCATCATCTAGGGGTAGAACTCTTCTAGCTGGACCAGATGGTCTTGGATCATCTAGGGGTAAAACTCTTCTAGCTGGACCAGACGGTCTTGATAAGAGTGCTGCTTGTTGAGCTTGTTGTTGGATTGAGTTTAAAGGTCTATCTTTCATTTGAAAATCTCGATCTCGATCTTGGTCTTCTTCTTCTTCTTCTTCTTCGTCATCCTTGAGAATAGATAGACTCTTGGAAGTAGGGATTCCCCCACCTTTTTGCTGTTCAGCTTGTTGTTCTTGACGATTGGAATGGAGTGGAGCAGAAACGACTCTCAATGGAGTCGATTTGATTCCACCCAGTCCACCAGAACTTCCACCAAAAGGTTGACGAGAAGAACCGAAAGGAGTAGCCTTGACGTTACTATTGCCATTCAACACAATTCTCGATGGAGTAGCTTGGATTCCACCATTTTCATCATTATTTCTAAAGTTCAGAAGAGGGGGTAAACCAGCCGAATGATTCGATATTCCACCTCTATTCATAGGAGTTGGAGTAGGAGGAATTTCACCATTGATACCGTCCATCATTCTATTGGGATTAGAGGATAACATCAATCTACCCAATTGATCTACTTGCTCTTCTTCTTCTTCTGATTCATCATCGTCATCATCTGAAGAAGCTTCATCATCGGATCCACCATTGAACATTTCTTGAACGTCTTCCATTGCTCTCTTCATTCCTTCTGTCGGATCAATCATTTTATGTCTAATTGTATCAGAGACGAATTCGGATCTAGAAGTCATTTCTTGTAATCTTTCCTTGCGTTTCTTTTTGATCGTTCTATCTTTTTTGACGATTGGAGGTTGAGGTGAAGTTGAAGTCGTTTTGGTTTCTGCTCTTTGAGATTTCTTTTCTTTCTTGACTTCATCTAAGTAAGCCCAAGGATCCTCTTCAGAATCCACCGAATAACCTTTTCTCAAGCAGTAAATTTCATCAATTGATACTTCTCCACAAGGATGATTGATCTTCACATCTGATTTCTTGTCTAAATTCTTGAGATTCTCGACATCCATTCCCGGATAAAAAGATCGTAGAGGGAATGCATACTTTTCCTGACCTTTACTAGAAGAAGAAGTAGCTGTATTCGTAGCAGCAGAAGTGGTTTTCGATCTCTTAGAATCCTTTTCTTTGCCTTTAGGATTGGAAGAACTTGATCTTTTCTTTGAATCCTTGTTCATAAAAGTTGAAGATGAAATAGGTGGTCTCGTTTCATCATCTGGAACCAATTTAGTATCCGTAGCCCAATTCATGAAAGGTTGCCTTCTCAACTTATCAGTCTCAGATAAAGCTTTCGAACTATTGGATTTGAAAACATCCACAGCTGTAGTAGTAGAAGTAGAAAGGTTTGCCATTGAAGAATCCTGATGATTTCCTTCTCCATCTACCTCTTCATCTTCATCGTCTGAATCTTTGAATACTTCCAACTTCTTCCCAGCAGCAGCAGCACCACCCGTAGTATTAGACGGATTCTTGGCTTTGACGATAGATCCATTCATTTTCGAAATGGCCTGTTTATTTTCTACAGTTCTCGAATGTTTAGTTCCGATATTCGACCAAGGTAAACCTTTACTAGAACTTGAAGAAGTAACCATTCTTTCATCATCACCATCATGAAAGACGTTTAATTTAGCTCCATTCGGATTCCTAACACTAGAAGAAGATCCATTCCCACTTTTCAATCCACCCAAACCACCTAGGTTTCTGATTGAATTTGCGCTCATACTCTTTGTTTCTCCTCTACCCGTCGCACCCGATACTTTGGTACCCAAAAGACTTCGATTGGATTGAGCCATTGCTTGTTTCAAAGCTTGAGTATAGGTGAGACTTGGTTCAGAATCATTTGAAGAAGATGAATTGATTTCGGATTGGATTTGCAAGATTCGAGCTTTGAAATCCGAATAACGTCGTCTGAGACGATCTAGATTTTCAACTCTACGATTGATTCCTAGTCTATAGGTTGCATCTGCTTCGTCGTATCTGGATGAGATAGAAGAGGGAGTGGGATGTTTGGATCCTTATCAACATCCAGTGTTATGCTTCCAATAATCCATCTCATCCTGTTTGCCTAACATTCCCTTCCTCGCAACTTCGCCTTCTTCTACTACTCACCTCTGTCTAGATTCATAGCCGATAGCAGTTACTTCGTAAAGAGTAGCCAACCCAGTCCCAATCTCGTTTGCGAACAAGAACAAATGAACCTCGTTTGAATCCTCGACATTGTCGGCATAAAGATTCCAAATCCTCAAATATCTAGAATCGTTTCTATATTTCTCAACCTTATAGAATTCTCTAGTAGCTCTTTCCAACAATAGCACCAAACCGGATTCATTGGATTGACCAGAAGGATAAGAATCTGAACACCACTTGATGTAATCGACCCATAATTCCAAAGGATCATCCAGATAACTCCCATTGCCCACTGAGGATAGTTCGGATTCCTCTTCTGGAGTTGGTGTTGATGATTTGACTATTCTGATGAGATTCTCGAATTGGTTCCTTTGTTGATTGAGTTGAGTTTGTCTTTCACCTCTTTGCAAGGAGAAGGTCTTGGAGAGAGCATGGGCAGATCTACCTCTTTGTAGAGGTTGAACATTCTCCTTTTGAGATTCAATCTTTTCGAAATTGATGATTGGAGTCGCAGACAGTTGCTCTCCTGGAGTCGAAATGGTTCGTTGGGAAGGCGTCTTGAGATTGCTGGTTGAAGGAGTACAAGTGCTGGTGGGTTGGTTTGACTTTGCTCTACTTGGTGTTTGGGCTGGCGGTCCCATCTCGACGTTCATCTTGATTGTTTAGCTATTCCCGATTGAGGAACTGAGGATCTTGAGGAATCGATGGCCTTGAAGGAGTGAGAGAGAGCAGCTGGACCAACACTCCAGCCAGAAAGTCGTGTTTTCAAAAGTCACTGGATCTGGCCCTCGTTCGCTTCTTTCTGTTCGTCACCTCTCTTCCCCTTCTCTTACAAATCATCTCGGCAGCAAGAAATCGAGATCCTTTTGAACGATTTGGCGAGGTGAAGATAGCTCGGCAACTGTGCCGTAGGTTTGAACCCCCGGTACCTTGTGGAGGGGCTTCTCAATCTTTTTTCGTTCTCTCACTTCTTTCCCTTCTTACCACACAACAACCAAATCATGTCTCTATCTAAACACGTCGATGCTGATGAACTCATTGAAAGAGCTGCTGCCTCTGATCATCTCTCTCTAGTCCAAAGAGCAAAAGGTGCCAGAAAGGTGAGTAACTGCGTTCTTCTTCCAGGCTTCAATAAACGTTTTCCAATGCTCACACAAGTCCTTCTCTCTTTCACTGTCTTCTTATCCATCAGCACATCTCTTCTGCTCATGCCGGTCGTTATGCTACTGATCCAATTCCAAAGGTGAGAAACTCTCCTTCGTGCTGTCTCTTTCTTCCATCTCCACCTCTGCTCTTCCCACGTTCTCCCTTTCTGATCATGCTCTTCTCTTTCTTTTTCTCTTTCAGTACACTATGCCAAAGACTGGTATCAGGTGAGTGAAGTTTACTCAGACTTTCCTCGAGATTATATCTTTGCTGACGTTTCTTCTCATTCTTCTCTCTATACTTCTTTCAGTAACGATGCTGCTTATCAACTCATCACAGACGAGCTTTCGTGAGTCTTTCTTATTCTCATCTCCCTCCCTAGTTCCTTTCCTTTCCTTCTTGACTAACCACATCAACCCTTTTCTTTTCCCGTTCCCTCTTCTTTTCAGTCTCGACGGAAAGCCAACTCTCAACTTAGCCTCATTCGTCCACACTTGGATGCCACAACAAGCCACTCAATTAAACACTGACAATTGCATGATCAACTTGTGTGATCAAGATGAATATCCAGCAACAATGGCCATTCATGGTCGTTGCGTTTCGATGCTAGCTGATCTTTGGCATGCACCAAAAGAAACCGATTCCAATGGAAAAAGAGTAGAAGCAATGGGAGTCGCAACCACTGGTTCTAGTGAAGCAATCATGTTGGGTGGTTTGGCAATGAAGAGAAGATGGCAGGAAAAGAGAAAAGCTCAAGGAAAAGAATGGAAGACTGGTGCCAATGTCGTTTTCGGTTCAAATGCTCAGTGAGTTGAAAGAGAAAAAATTTCGAGGTTTGGAAAGTTCTTTTTCTTTGAGATTGAAATTCTCTTTTTTGTTTCTGATTTGTCTTCTTTCCCTTGCTAACAGAGTAGCCATTGAGAAATTCGCTCGTTACTTTGAAGTAGAAGAGAGATTAGTCCCAGTCTCTAAAGAATCTCATTATCGTCTAGACACCAAGAAAGCTTTGGATTTGATCGATGAAAACACCATTGGAGTCATTGTCATCTTGGGATCAACTTATACTGGCCACTACGAACCAGTTGAAGAAATGTCTAAATTGTTGGATGAATACGAAAAGAAGACTGGTTTGGACATTCCAATTCATGTAGATGGAGCTTCTGGTGCAATGGTTGCTCCTTTTGCTCATCCTCATTTGAAATGGGACTTCCAATTACCAAGAGTCAAATCTATCAATACCTCTGGTCATAAATTCGGAATGGTTTATCCTGGTTTAGGTTGGATTCTTTTCAGATCTACAGATATGGTTCCCAAAGATTTGATCTTTGAATTGCATTATTTGGGTTCTACTGAATATTCTTTCGGGTTGAACTTCTCGAGACCTGCTTCTCCTGTCTTGATGTTCTACTTCAACATGATTTCTTTGGGTTTCAAAGGTTTCAAGGGTGAGTCTTCTTCTCTCGTTGAGAGTGCTCTGATCTTCAAGTTCGACTCTTCTTGAGAATGCAAAAAACTGACGTCTTTTTCTCATTTCCTCTCTCGATTCATTGCCTTTCTTTTTCTATCTTTCAAAGACGTCATGTGGGGTGATATGCAAAACGCAAGATTACTCTCTAGAGCTTTGGAGCTATCCGGCTATTATGAAGTTCTATCTGACATTCATAAACAATCTTCTGGTTTCATCGCTGCTGGTACCAAAGCTGGTGTCTTGGATGACGAAGATCCAGAGAACTACGAAGCTGGTCTACCAGTCGTAGCTTTCAGAGTGAGTGTCGCTTCTTGACTTTTGTTGAAGATGAAAGCATAATGATGCTTTGAAAGATCTCTGATCACTTTGATTTTGTTCTCTCGATTTTCTCTCTACAGTGGAATGACAAGTTCCAAGCCGAACATCCTCAACTTGAACAAAGATGGATGCAAACCATGCTCAGAGCCAAAGGATGGATCGTTCCAAGTGAGTAGAGAAAAGTCAAGTCGGATTGCAAACTTGACTGAATGCCTGATTTCTTACCACTTTCTTTCCCCAAATCTTCAACAGACTATGGACTATCTCCAGACTGTGACAAGATTGAAGTTCTTCGTGTTGTAGTGTGAGTTTCAGAAAGACTTCTTTCCACTCCCTTGACTGCATCTTTTCTTCCCTCGCTAACATTCTGACCTTATCTCTCTCTCGCCTTTCCTTCCTCTCTCAACAGTCGTGAGAACTTATCCGAAGACATGATCGATCAACTAGTCCACGACATCATCACCATCACTGAGAACCTCATCGATGAAAACTCTTCAGAAGCTCATCTCGCTCTCGCAATGTCTCAAAAGGCAACCATTTCTCAAGGTGGATCAGGAACTAGAGCTGCAGCATTGTCCAAAGCTGACGATTCAATGAAGTTCCCCAAACAAGGAACTAGAGTTTCCAAACATCATCATAACCTTCCAGAAGGATCTGGTGTCAAGGCTAAAGGTTACGCTAAACAATGTTAGAGAAATGGAAAGACATACAGGTCAGAGGGAAAGAAGAATGAATTGCAAATTAGAAAATTGGTCTTGTCGCTCAAATTGTAAAAACTTGATTATGATTGACTGCCTTTTGTTTTGAATAATGAATACATGAATTTGAACGAGTGGAAATGTTGAAAGTGACCTGGCGATGTGCAAAAGTCTCAAGAAAGGAATCTTGGCTATCGATAACCACTACCTTCAGTCCTCCCTAGAATTGACACTGTAACGATCGAAGGATAGTCACAATGTCAGAAGAATTTGGGTCAGAGACGAAAGACGAAGGAGCGAAAAGGCTCAAATTGAGCTCAGACTTGTTAGCACTTTCGACTCACCCTCATGCAATTTGATGTCGGAACTTCAGCGAAAAGACATTTCCTTTCAGCCGCGAAACGATTTCATCATCCGCTGCGAGAGGGACGTCGATGTTGAGATTCATGATAGTGGAACTCGTTCCCCTTGGACAGAAAGAAGGTTCTTGACGTTTTTGAGCAGCTTGAGAGAGATCGCCAGCTGCTATTGAAGCTAATTGACCAGATGAGAACCCTGCCCGTTGAGATTTTCTGCTAGCAACTAGGAGTGTCAATGTCTGTCCCGAGACAGGAGGAGCATTCTGAATTGACTTCATGGGATTTCCAATCGTGAGGGTTCTAAGTCCAGGAAGCAAAGGCATCTCTCCGAACCCCCCATCCACATTCTCTTGGGACAGTGGGGTCAAGAGTCTGATGAGATGGTTCCAGAACTCAGATGACATGCCAGTTAAGCCAAGTTGTAGATTCCCAAGCTCGTTCCAATCCTTGATGGATTCTACCAACGAAGTGGCAGCGTTCTCTCCTGTATCAACATCCAGCAGTCTGTACCCACTAAAGTGTTTTGGATGAGATTCTTTAGGTAAATAAGAGAGCTCCTTGGTCCTGAAAGCTTCAAGGGCGAAATGGTGTAGCTTTGGAGTCTGAAGGCTTTGGAAGAAGACGCTAGCGTCTCCAGTCGATTTGGAACGAGGAGCATATCCGAGACGAAGGCTGACCAGATTTGGCAAGTCTATCATTCTTGGAAACTCATCTACATCTTCTTCCATTATTCTGGGAAAGTTCACCTTCACTAGAGTAGATGAAGCTGAAGAAAGAAGTCTTAGTACCCATGGCATGGGTACCGTCTTACTATGGACGAACACTCGACTTGCGCTTTGAAGTGACTTCAGCAGAGTCTCGTCACATACTAGAGACTCGCTTCCTCCGTTCCAGACGAGGTGCTGTAAGTTTAGCCTCCATGAAGACTGAAGCGTCAGTGACTGGTTGTTGATCCAAGGAATGGCCGCTTCCTTTCCCAACCTCTGTGACGAAAGGATCTTGAGCGAAGGACATGGCGAGGCGACATCGAGAATCAACTTGCAGAGATCTCCTTGATGAGAGACTGCAAACAGTTCCAGAGTTGAAGAAGAAGGTGAAGTTGCTGTTTGAAGTAGTTCTTGAGATCTCTGATCGAGCTCGTCTTCTACTCCAATGTCGATGCTTCTGATCGAAGTTCCACACTTTGAACTGAAGAAGTTGATCCCATTAGTGATACTCTTGCCTTTTGCAGTCATCTTGAAGGATCTGAACAGTTCCGTGGATCCATAGATTGAAGATCGAAGCTGTTTAGAAGCCGCTGCGAAGATGACTAGAGCACGAGAGTCGAACCAGGAGGCCATCTGAAGGAAGAGATCCTCAGAGATTCTTCTGAAATGAGTCCCGATCTCATGATTCTTGAATCTTTTGATATCTTTTTCGAACTCTTCTAGATGAGTCTTCGGGAGAGAAACTTTCCCTTCTTGAGGTTGCTTTTTAACGAGTTCGAGATGATGAAGAGCTTTGGCGAGGTAGGCGAAGGTGCATCTCAAATGAGCCTAATGAGAGTCGACAGAATCAATTAGTGGGACTTCAAGTTAGTAATAAACAATGTATGACCAAGCGAGCGTTCGTTATGAGCCAGAACTTACCTTCTTTGATTCCTTCAACTTCACAGCTCTCTCTGCATCCAAGATTGACTCTTGCAGCTCGCCCTTCCTTTCCAGAGCCAAGCTTCTCAAGATGAGTGGTCCGGCCAAATCCGAAGGATTCGAGTCGATCAACTGATAGACAATGAGAGTGTGAGAGAGAGAATGATCAGTTGCTGAATCTGTCATTTCAAGGTGATTGGATAATGGATGGAGAACTTTCTTTTGGCGATTCGCTATTCTCGACCAGCTTTGACTCGATGGCATACTCACCTCGGTACAGAGGATTGATACATTCTTGTAATCCAATCTATCTAGAGCAGTGCGAGCTGATTGAAGCTTCTGCTCTGCGATGATGCTGATCTCGTTTTCGTTCTGGTTTGCAAATCTCTTCGCTAGTGGCTCGGATTCAGATTGCATGTCTTGATTTGATCTTTTAGACATCGTGTAGGAATGAAGATGTACAGTGCGTAGCGATCTGTGGACTAGTTGATGTTCGAAGGGAAGAGCGAAAGAAGTGAGAGAAGAAAGAAGAACAGGTTCACTTTCAATCTGCAACCATAACACACGCAAAAGGCAACAATCAATCAAATCTATCAAGTTGGATCATCGAAAATCAAATCGCTCGAGATTCTACCTCCTTACTGATAGGGAGTAGCCCTTCGCCGCCTTCTTTGATTCGCGAACGAAAGATGGGAAAGAAAGGTGAGCATCACCCAACCTCTCACCCATCTCCTTCCTCAGTCGATCTGCTGACGTACTGTGCTTAAAACCCTCTTTCCTTTCAGCAGACATTGACCACGTACAGCCTCGTCTTGTGGCTGTCTCTATTCCATTCTGCTTAGAGCCTGCTCCCGATACTTCTGGAGGAGATGTGAGCGACAAGAAAGTGCTGGTCTGCCTCGTTTCCTCAAGGAAACACGAAGGCAAGTTTGTGCTTCCAAAAGGAGGAGTGGAGAAAGGAGAAGTGGAACGAGAAAGTGCTGTTCGAGAACTTTGGGAAGAAGGTGAGCTTTACGAACGTCTGAGTCTGACTGACTCGAGTCTGCATTCATCTTCTTGTTCTTTGATGAAGTAATTCTCTCATTGAGTTTCTTCTACCTTTGGGCTCTATCTCTTTGGACATTGAACTTTGGTCTAAACCTTTCCCTTTTCCCTTTTCGTCTCATTCTCACAGCTGGATTGGTCCCCTCTCCGAATCCCCCCAGTCTGCCGCCTTCTTTCAATTTTTCACCTTCAAGCCCTTTGCCAGATCATAAGCCTCACAAGAAGTCTCCATCTCAAGACCCGAAGTCGCCAGTCTTCGTGCCACGAGCTCTCTACACAAGTCATCCCATCTACGTTCAAAGAGGAGTTCAGGATCAAGAGTTGTCAGACTGGCCAGAGAAGAAAGAAAGAGAAAGACAGTGGTTCGATCTAGAAGAAGCAAAGAAAAGGTTAGAATGGAGAAAGGACGTCTTCAAATTGCTGGACGATTGGTTGAACGGTTTGAAATCGAATTGATTCTTGCGATTCACCTAATCTCACTTTCTGACTTCTTTCTCTTTCTTCGAAGAATGAAAATTGGATGAAATTACGACATAAAGATAAAAAGAAACATGTGTTGATCTGAGAGAACAAGGGAGAACGAAACAATCTAATATATAACTTTTTTTCAACGTCTATCCTCCCCTATCTTCTAGCGTTGACTGTCTGCAAATGAACATGAGCAGCACCAGTTCCAGAATGAACAGGTCTTCCAACTACAATGTTGGCAGAAGGACCGTCCAATTCATCAGTTTCTCCATAAAGAACACTATCTCCCAAGAACTTCATCGTCATTTCGAAACTAGCTTTCAAAAGTGGACTTGAAGCGTCTTGCATACCGATTCTACTGAAAGGTCTAAATCCTCCAGCAGAAGTTTGGTAATCTGCAATTAGATAAAGATGCCTCATAGAGACTCCGATACCATAGGTCTTGAAGATTCCAGCCATTTCAGCAACGATTCCAGCTCTGGCTGCTTCCACTCCGTAAGTGTGAAGTAGAGCTCCAATGTCGTTGGTGTTGATCTGATTGAGATCGACAATGTCGGCAGCGTGTTCCCAGATACCTTTGAAGTTCTGGAAAAGGGAAGAAATGGGATCGGAGCGGGGAGACAAAGAGGTCAGAGTTTGGAACAAAGTCGATTCGAGGAACAGTAGATGATCGAAAAGTAATACTCACGATTCCTTCAGCAGTAAGAGCAGGGCTCTGACCTGGAGTTGGAGCTGGAGCAAGGATACGAGAGATCTTTGGGACTGTTGAAAGAAGGATAGAGAAGAGAGACGAGTGGTAAGCTTTCAAACTCACCGAGAAGTGATTCCAGTAACTCCTTCATCATACTCACTCTCATGAACCACACTTGTAGTACAAACTTTCTCGACTACCTTGACCAAGAGAATCTTCTCGGAATTATACTCTGGAGACAAGTTCATCTCGAATTCGACCCACTCGTAAGATTCCTCATCGACTTCAGCCTTTTCCAAGACTGTACTTTTTCCCAAACGCTTTTGCAGATCTTTCAAAGCCTTCTTGATTGGATCAACCTTCTTCTCAGGGACCGTAATCTCGACCTCTCGACTTCTTGAGATTGAAGCATCTCCATTTTCATCTTCAGATTCAGAATCTGAACCAGAACCTTCCTTATCTTCTCCCTCAAATTCCGCCATTAGTTCGTCTTCAGTTTGTTCGTGTTTCTTGAGTTCTTTTCTAGTGCTATCATCTGAACGCGGATCGTCATCGTAAGAGACTGCAGCACCAGCTCTTGATTTCCTCTTCTCATCATCTGCATCTCCATCGGCTCCTTCGTCTTTCTCTTGCTCTTCGTCTGAATCGGAATCGTCGTCAGCTCCAACCGGTCTACCGACGGGTTGAACTTCCTTTCCTTTCTTCCCTTTCTTCGGCTTCTCGGTTTCAGTTTCCACTCCTGAATCGTCATTCTGAGCGGCTTTACTTGTCTCTTCTGAAGGAGGCTTCTGACCAACACCTAGGTTATTCATAGTGATGTTCTTCTCCTTCGAGAGTTTCTTCAATTCTTTCTTGAGTTCCTTTTCGAAATTAGGAACGAATTGGTCGGCCAAAGCTCTGAGGATCTCGACGGGCTTGACGTTATATTCTTCTAGATATTCAGAAGAAGGGAAGAAATCTAACCTAATGTTGAATAGTTTCTTCCTTTCGAAGTTGGATTCGGAAGATTTGGGTAGCATCTTCTCGGTGACTGTAGCCTTCTCGATGACTTGAGATAGAAGAAGTCTGGATCCGTCCTTGCAGAAGAGTTTCGAAGTCGTAGATTGAATGTCGATTCCTTCTTTGAGCGGAAGCTTCATGATCGGAGTCTGGATCTTTTGAGAAGCAGTCATGACGATTTCTCTTAGACGAGGAATACCCAGAGTGACGTTGGCAGCACCATGACCGGCAAAATGGAAGGTGTTTAGAGTCATTTGAGTAGAAGGTTCACCTACTCCTTGAGCAGCTAGAAGACCTACAGCTTCTCCTGGCTCCACCAAAGAACGTTGGTAAAGCGTGCTAGTCATAGCTCTGAAGCTCTCTTGCTTGACCTTGACCGTCGCATTCTTGATCCGCTCCGTCTTGACTTCTGGCATCTCTTCATCTTCCACTTCTTCTCCTCTTGATTTCTTTGATTTCTTCTTCTTCTTCTTCTTGTCTTCTAGAAGTCTATTGGCATTGGCCTCGATGTACTTTTCGACGTCTTGAGCGAATCTCTCTGAAGTAGCACCGAAGAATCTGGCAGGAGAGAATTCAGAAAGGACCGGACCGTACTTCTCAGGTTTCTTGATTGCCTTCTTCATATGCTTGGTAGCAGCATCATACGCCTCGACATCTAAGACGTTACCGATGAGATCGGTGAAAGACTGAGGGTCGTGACGTTGTCTGAGAGACTCGAAATTTTGAGCAGTGAAGTCGAATTGATCCAAGTACTTTGATTTGGTAACGTCCAGAGCATCTTCTCCGTAATGGAATTGCAGAATCGTTCCATCAGAATTCCTTACAGTGTGATCGTAATGGACAGTGACTCCTTCCAAGTGTTTGATTAGACATCTTTGAAGATAACCAGATCTGGAAGTCTTGACTGCAGTGTCGATCAATCCTTCTCTACCTGCCATACAATGGAAGTAGTATTCTTGAGGTCTAATTCCAGTCAAGAACCTTCCACCAATGAATCCACCTGCTCTACTAGTAGTGTCGAAAGGTTTGAAAGAAGGTAGAGTCTTTCCAGAAACCATGACTGGTACTCTACGACCTTCCAAAGCTTGAGATCCCAAGAGACAGGAGATTTGAGAGACGTTGACTGGAGATCCTTTGGCACCAGAGACCGTCATCATTTGCATGTTGTTATGAGGGAAGATTCGATCCAAACCATCCGGAATACATGCATCGATGATCGAAGAGGTGAGCTTGTTTGCAGCTGACATCATTTCGGCATCGAGAGCAGCCAACTTGTCGTCTTCTCTTAGAACTTCTTCTAGACGGAATCGTAGGTTTCGATCAGTCTCACTCTTTGTAGAGTCGTGACCTTCTAAACCTACGCTCTTCATAGCAGCGACCATTCCACTATCCTTTCCATCTCTCAAAAGCTTGGCTCGAATCTCGTCTCCCTTTGAAGAGAGCAGTAGATCGTCCATTCTACAAGAGAATGCTTTGTGTTGAAGGAACTTGGTGAAGAGTCTAGAGAGGATAGATAGTAGCTTTCCAGCATACTCAGGTCCGTAGATTTCGAAGACGGCATGGACGACTCCGTAAGCTGAAGCACCGAATTGAGACTTGTCCAAGACTCCCGATAGAAGTTCTCCATTCTCGAAAATGACCTTCTCTTCCATGGCATGATCTTTGCCCCAATAACGACCAGCTACCTTGGCTTTGGAGTTCATCGTGAGACCAGCAGAATCAGCAGGTTTGAGATTGAGAAGAACGGTGGTGATGATTTGCTTTCCAGTCCATAGAGGTTTGGGTTTCCAGATAGCAGGAGAGATAGTCTTGACTCTTCCAGTTCCTCCACCAGTGTAGTTGTTCTCAGGTCTGAGAGCTCCATAGAGAAGCTGTTGGTACTCTTCTCTATCGAATAGAGAATCCTTGCACGTCATCCAGACACCAGCGACTACGTGATCTTGAATCAAACCTCGAAGTGGATTACCAGAGGTGGGAACGAGGTATTGATTGTCAGTGTTTGCGATGTGGTAGCATTCGGCTCTTGCAGTTTGAGATTGAGGGAAGTGCATGTTCATCTCGTCTCCATCGAAGTCGGCATTGTAAGAGTTACAGTTTGCGTAGTGCATTCTGATCGTCTTCTCTCCTAGTAAGACCTTTGCTTTATGAGCCATCATCGAAGGTTTGTGAAGAGTCGGTTGACGATTGAGAAGTAAGATGTCTCCGTCCTTGAGATGTCTCAAGACTTGCTTGTTGATCGTCGAAGTTCTAGTGGCACCTCCCAATCCACCAAAGGTACCTTTGGCTTGCCTGGAAGTGTTCTCTTGCTCAGTCAAGAGCTGAGAAGCTATGGCTTCTCTTTCCTCGATTGCATCTTGTTCCTTCTTGGAGCCAGGAGGACCGTAAGGAAGAAGAGTGACTGTTCCATCTTCACTTCTGACCGAGACTGCACCTGGATAGACTTGAGGACCATTGATGACTAGCTGTCTCATTTCTTCCACATTGAACTTGGTGACTGGTTCCGGGAAGGTGAGCTTCTTGGCAAAGACTGGAGGAACACCGATTTCGTTCGTCTCGATGTTGACGTCTGGAGAAATGACAGAACGAGCAGCGTAGTTGACTCTCTTCCCCATCATGTGCTTTCTGAAGAGACCTTCTTTCTTCTCCAAAGTTTGTTTGACACCATTTGGATTGGCTCTACCTTGACCAGCTTGGTTTGGATTCTTCGAAGAGTCGATGAAGGAATTGACATCGATTTGAAGTTGAACGAGAGATTCCAAGAACTTCTGATAAGCCTTGCTCTTATCTTCTTGAACCGAGATTCTAGCAGCTTCTAATTCCTGTTCTGTTGCTGTCTCGCCGAGACGAACTTCAGGTTCATTCTCCTTGGAAGAGACTAGAGTCCAATAATCAGCATTGGCTTTGAGAACAAAGGTGGTGTTGATGATTTTCGTCAGAAGTTCGTTTTGAGGATTCTCGAAAGTTGTATCTCCCATCACCGAAGCAGGTCTGAATCTAGTTGGAGCTACGAAGACAGCTTCCATAAAGAAAACATCAGCACTGGCGCCGTTATTGACGTTTTGAGTCGACTTGCTGAGATGAGAAGAAGAGGACTTTGGTTCTTCTATGTTTCCAGATTCGAAAGGACCATGTCTACCATAGATGAGACCACAGATCTCTGCTTCCTTATCGAAGAGAAGTCGGAGATGGGCTCTACATTGAGATGGAGTTAGAGGTTTCTTGGCTTGCTTTCCGTGAGGACCAGCGTTGACTGGTTCTGGAAGTTCTCTAAACTCGTCTTCTTCCATCCTGTTGTCCTCCATAGCTTCACTTCCGTCCGAGTCCGAAGCCTCTGAGAAAGATCCTATTCTTCGAGGAGTTGAACCTCTCCTGAGAAGCTCAGCTTCCAATTCCAGCTCGTTCGGTCTCGAGATACCTTCTTTCTGATGAGCTGTCTTCTGCTTGGCACTAATGTCAGTCTCGGTGATCTTGATGTGACCATCCTTGGTGAGAGTAGGATTCACCCTGGAGCAAGAGATTGAAGGAGAGTGATTGAACAACGTCAGGGATTGCTACTTCTTCGCTACTGATTCCCTGATTCGCAAGACTCACCCTTTGCATCTACCACACTTTCTGATTTGAACTGCCTTGATGAATTGAGCTATCGTCCTCTTTCTCTCAGCATAAATAGCACTAGCTCTATCCTTTCCTTTCCCTCTCAAATCTAATTTCCCACCATTCTGATCGATGGCTTCCTGAATCAAAGCCTTGACCTGAGATCTTATCCTGCTTCTGAAAGCAGGTATCGTTTCAGTCCCATTTGAAGACTCGGCAGCTGCATCTTCCTCCTCATCATCTTCGAAATCTTCTTCCTCTTCATCGTCATCTCCGGCTTCTTCATCATCGTCCTTCTTTGACTTTTTCTTTGATTTCGGTTTCTTCTTGGTTGCCTTTTTGGCTTTCTTGGCTTTACCACTTGCAGGAAGAGGTTTCCCTCGAAGAGATTCCTTTTCGATGTCTTGGGCTTCTCTGAGAAGACCGTATTCCAAGAGTTGGAGTCGTGCTGTGTAGAGAGTGAGCTGTGAGAGATGAGGTAGCAAGGGAGAAAGAGAAGAAGTGACAGAAGGAAGGAAGTGGTCTTAAGACATTTGCTTCTTCATGTCTTCAATCTACCTCGACAATGTTTCCATTTCGACATTTGAATATCATACAGATGTCCCGAATCACTCAGCACCCAGAAAAGTCTCGATCTGTTGCCTACTGCGTAAATTCTACTCACCTGTAGTTCTGGCAGTCTAAACTTGTGACAATAGAGACAAGTCCCTTTGAGAAGGGCGAACATGTTGACCATGAACAGAGGATGATAAACGGGAGCTGGCAATTCAATGTGACCGAAATGACCTGGACATCGGAACGAATTGAGATGACAAGTTGCACATCTGGAAAAAGAGAGAGAGAGGAGATCGAGGGAAGAGGAGCAAAAGAGTCAGCATCTCGATGAGCAGACTGTAAGGGTGATGAGCTTACTACTAACAAATCATTCTTCTTCATTGGACCTAGAGCAGGATCGTACAGACCACCAGTAGTTGGAGAGTTTGTGTTGTCGAGCAGATTTGCATTTTGAATCTTCTTTACTGAAATCTTTTTGATGTCTTGAGTCGAGAGGAAAGAGAATGAGGCCGACGAGATTGTCGATAAAAGTGGTTTGGTGATATCCATCTTGATTGATCAATCTAATAAAAGGATTCAAAGGTGGGTTCTTGTCGATTGAGTGAAGAAAGTAGACCCAAGGATAGACCCAAGGATGAAGGAGAAGTAGAGGACAAGAGATCCAGTCTCTCTCTCTGCTGTCTACAATCTGCTTTGCTCTCTTGAATTAATCAAAGTCTTTCGATTGATAATTTGCTCAATGATAATTGAACTTTCCTCCTGCTCTGAGACCTTTGCTGTTGGTGGTAGGTGCAATCGTCTCGAGAAGGATTTTTTCGAGAAAGAAAAGGCTTAGAAAATTGACCGAACGCTCTGAAGTGAACACACGCTCAACAGACTCTCAGACTCTCAAGCAAAACCACGCAAGAAGGGCTAAAAAGGAACAAGTTGCAGCAATCAAAGTGAAAGGGTAGCTTCAGAACTGCTCGCGAGCGAGAAGAATCGAACAGGTTCACGCAGAGACGTCTTGTATGCAATGTCACTGTGTTTG
Organism: Golubevia pallescens; assembly: GCA_001599655.1. Classification (NCBI taxonomy): domain Eukaryota; kingdom Fungi; phylum Basidiomycota; class Exobasidiomycetes; order Golubeviales; family Golubeviaceae; genus Golubevia; species Golubevia pallescens. Next base: position 739,556 of record BCHO01000011.1, read on the forward strand.
TGCTCTTTCAATTCTCATTTCTGGAGTACAATTGATAGACAGGATCGAAGGTTTGGCAACAGAAAACTTTCAGTTTGCTTCAAAGACCTCATAAATGACAGAAGTGCCTTCTTTAGTGACTTCCAATCGACCTCTTCCAACAAAGACCGTTCTATTGAGCCAGGCCAATCTTGGAGCAGAAGATTCCATGGATACAGTGATTCTATAGAAGAATCGAGATTGAGTTGAAAGGAGAAAGTGAAAGTGAAAGTGAAAGTGAGAGATGGGACGACAACCCATACTGTTTCGACTTTCGACTCCTTTTTGGACTCACAGATGACCATGTTCACCGAATTGAGTCGAGACGGCATCTGGAGCTTGTCCGAGGGCTTTCATTACTGCAGGAGTCATTTCTAAATGACCTCCATAAGTGATGTAGATGAGCTCCCCTTCTTTCGTTTTGACGTGAGCTCTAACGTCTAGCTTTCCCCAGCCGTCATCACCAGCTATGGCCCAATCCCCTCCATGAAGTCCAGTTGCATCCACTCCCGATCCAGTGACAGTACCTGAAGTGAGAATTGGATAGAGACAAAGTTTAGAGAAGACGAGAGCGAGTCTAAGAGACTTTCGTCAGAAACCACTCACCTCCCTCTACTGCAATAAAGACTCTGTTTCCGGTTGGAGTTTTTCCGACTTTGACAATGAAAGAGAAAGAAGCGAGAGGGAGAGAGAGCCAGTCAGTCCGAGATCAGTCGAGAGAGGTCTCAATCGACTGTGCTTTGTGGAGAAAGTGCGAACGAAGATAGAGAGGCTCTCTTGTTACTGACCAGCTTCTGGTCTGCTCAATGGGAAGTCGAAGGTGAATTTGTGAGTAGTTGTGATTTCGACCATTCTGTTTTGACTTGATGTAGTTGAAGAGAAAAGAAAAGAAGAGATTGAGTCTTTTGCAAAAGTGTGTTAAGACGAGCGGATGACCTTCGGCGTTTGCCTTGCCTCAAGCTCGCGTTCTGGAAAAGATTGATTGAACATTGATCTATTGAGTAGAGATTGCTGAGATTATTGCATAGCAAAGACCAGACATGAATGAGGCAGATTGGGCGATTTGAGAGAGAGACAGAGAGAAGAGATGGAAAGGAAAAATTACATGCGAGTTTGTTTGATTTGATTGTTGCGAGAGATGGAAATCAATACGATCTTTTGGTCAGAGAAGGGTAAACTAGTTTTCGCAAAAGAGCAATGTAGTTGGAGACGAGAGAGGAAACAAATAGAGAGAGGTGTGCGTCTCTTGGGTGAACTTCTCGACGACTTCTCGTCAATGCTGAGAAATCAAGTAAAATCACTTGGCTCTAGTCAAGACTTGTTCAGTCAATTGAACCAAAGCATCTCTAGCTTCACTTTTCGGTAAGATTTGCAGAGCATCAGTAGCCAATTGAGCATGATAACGAGCTAGGTTAGCGGTCCTTTCTAAACCATTCGATTCATTGACAATCTTGAGAACCTGGTTAAGAGAGAGAGAGACGAGGTGATGAAGCAAAGTGAGACTGGAATCAAGAATAAGCTATCGAAACAACATTGTCTGGATGTTCTGTTCGAAGTAAGAATGACGAAAACACATCATGCCTATCTTCTTCTCCTTGTCTACTAACCTTTTCAACATCCCCCTTGCCTTCAAACTTCCTCTCTACCATTCCCTTCATTTCCTTCATTCCCTTCTCCTCCATTTCCTCCCAAGCATAAAGGACAGGAGCTGTAGCCAAACCCAATCTCAAATCGGCTCCACCAGAAGGTTTACCAAAAGCCAGACTTGTAGATTTGAAATCCAACAAATCATCTACCAATTGAAAAGCAATACCTAAATTCCTTCCATAAGAATAAGCTGAATCTCTAATCTTTTTACTGAATTCATCATCACCATTCTCTAAACTTGACGATGTTTCTTCATTTGAACCATTGCCACCTAAAATGACTGAAGCTCTAGCGGATTTCCCAATCAAAGCTGCAGTCTTTAGATAAGTCTTTTGTAGATAATTTTCAAATAATTCAGGTGTTGGAGCAAAAGGAGAATTGGATCTCTTGATATCTAATCCGTTAACTTTGTCACTTTCATCTTGATTCTTCATCAATGGATTTGAATTCTTTCCCTCTTTCTCACTACTACCACCAAGATTCCAAAAATTACTAAAGACGGATTTAGAACTTTTGTCATTACTTTGAGATTTCAATTGCATGACTTCTCCTTCTACTAAATTGGCAATGACAGTGGCTAACAATTCCACCACTTCATTATTCCTCAATCTAGCCAATGCAACCGAAGCTCTACCCAAAAGGAAATCTCCGCCTAAGATGCTTAATTTGTTTCCAAATGCACTAGGAGCTGAAGGGAAAGATCTTCTCAATTCAGATGCATCAATCACATCATCATGTAATAAAGATGCAACGTGAATCATTTCAGTGATTTCTGCTAATCGTCTTTGAGTAGGTAGAATTGGATAGGAACCTATTGTATGAGATTGAAAAAGTGGATCTAATGTTGATGATGATGATGAAGTTTGTTGAGAAATTGGATTCGAAGTTGAGGTTGAAGCTGATTGATTTGAAGAAGGTAAACTTCCTTCTATACTTTCCATATGAGGATTGAAATCATTCAAAACCTCTCTAGGACTCAAAGGTTCATCTATCCCACAGTCCAATTCCACACTTTTCCCACTTTCTTTCCCTTGACTTTCACTGAATTCTCGATTGGGGTTGAGAAATCTATTCTGTAATTGATCCCAATCTTGACTTAGACCATTTGTAGCTTTTGCCATCAATAGAACTATCAAAGGTCTGACATGTTTCCCTTCTGCTTGGAAATAATACTTTGCTATCGTGTCTAGAGATGGATGACCTGAACCTAATAAAGAGGTTACGTTGGATCTTAAGGAGGATAATTCGGATGAAACTAAGGATAATGGATCTCGAATGATTGGTTTTGGTTTTGGTTTTGAAGAGGGTAGGAAGGAAGTCGCTTTTGGAAAGAGAGATTTCAAAGTAGAGGAACCTGAGAGAAGGAGAAGAGAAGTTGAAGTAAGAAGAAAAATCTTGGGTAAGATTAGAGAGAGGGATTTTCAACTTGGACTCCTCGCGGAAAGAGCGTTCAATGTGAGGTCGAGATAGCTTTTTGAGGTTCTGAAAAGACCTCTAGAGATCCGAATGAGAAGGAAAGGCAGTGAGAGCCAAAGTGAAGAAGAACCTCTTACTGCCCATTTCTTCTCAAAAGTTGAGAAGACCTATTCTCATCTTCTGGCAAAGCACTTCGCACCAGTGAACATCTCTGAATTTCATCTCTGTTTTTATCCTACAACTCACCCGAAGACTGATCTTTGGCCTTTCCCTTTGTCCCACTCGCACTCGCACTACTCGGTGGAGGGTGAGAATCATTGAGAAGGTTCTTCGCAGAGTCCACGGCTGCTGCCCAAGCGCTCTGACGTCGAATGAAGGTAATGTTGAGGGATGAATGATTGTTTGTCCGGCTTGGTAACCTCGTCGAAGGAGGAATTCGGAGGATTGAGGAAGAGTGGACCAAAGATCTCATCTTGAGTAATAAGAAGAAGAAAAAGATGGAGACAACCGGGAGGATTGAGTGTGCGTTGAATGTATGCCTAGATTAACTTGAATTGACTGACTATCTTGAGATTCCAAAGCTTGAATTTGTGGCTAATCGATAGAGATTGACGGAAGATGTTGAGGAAAAGGAAAAGAATGACAATCTTCACTTTTGACGTTATCACTCATCGAGCCATCCACATCTTCGTATTCTGACTCTGATTCTGTGCAATGTCTTGAATCTCATTTAATCTGGATTGCAATTATGAAAAGATGAATCAAGTTCGACCTCAACTCAGCAACAATCCTCAACGGCAGCAGCAGCAGTCTAATCTCGATCATCATCCAGTCATCACTGCCACTGCCATTCCTTGTCCTCAATGTCGACAGACTCAATCCAGATTCTATTGTCAGGATTGCTTGAACCACAGATTCATCTCTCACATTCAAGATCTCAAAAGGGTAGGCGCAGCCACAGACAAGGCGGCTCTGGCTCTAAAGGCTCTCAGGAATCACTCGGTAGATATAGACAGAGATACAGACAGAGATCATCCACAATCAGTCAAGGGAAGTGATGAGAATCAGAATGGGAATATGGATTCAGCTGTAGCAGAAGAGGAAGAAGAGATTCAAGATCCATTTGGTCAACAAGAGATACACCTTGGACCTGCTTTTCAACCTCATCAACCGATTCAACCTCTAGAATCTCCTTCTCCTCCTTATCACACTTCTCATCAATATCTATTATCTAGAGCTCTACATTCCAAACTCCAATCTCAAGTCTCTGAAACCAATCTAGCAATTCAATCCACCCTTTCAAAGAGTGAGAATCTCAAAGATCAAATCCAAAAGAAGAGACAATTACTCGAAAGAAGGAAAGAGAATTTACGAAAAGCAACTTCTTTAGGTTTCAATGGGATTTCAGAAACTTCCAAGGAGGAGAGTTCCGATGAGCTAAAAGGAGTTCAGGAGATGGAGACGATAAAGAAACCTTCGACTACTAAAAGTAGAAGTTCTTTGGTCAGAGCTTTTTCAAATCCTTTCTCTTTGACCAATTATAATTATTATGATCATCAGATCCAATCTCTAGGCAATGGGGTTGAGGATCAAGAGGAGGTTGGGGTTGAGGTTGGAGAATCGGAAACAGAAGGAGATCAAGATTCTGGGAAAGATAAAGAGAAGAGTAAAGAATCGGATCTGGATCTAAGCCTGAACCTTTTCGATAGAGTCGAGAGACTGAAAGGATTGAAGGTGGAATTGGAGAAAGAGAATGAGGAACTTTGGAAAGAGTTGATTAGGTGAGTTCCTTCATGAGTAACAAACACCCTTGGATCCCTAGTGTAGTCTGAAAGCTCGAAGGGAAGCGAACTTTGACTTTTGCTTTCTTCACTTTCTTTTGCAATCCCGTGTCTCCCTTCTCCAGGATCAGATCTTCGAAAGTGAAAAAGATCTTCAAAATCTTCCAGATCAATTTGGAAAGCGATGATCTCAAAAAAGAACCTTCAAAAGTGGTTTCTCAATCAATTCAAGATGCGCCTTTTGTCAAAGGTCGAAACAATCAAAGACCAGAGACCACTTTGAATCAAGAAAAGATCCGAAAGGACTCGAATAGCAAAATAGAGACTTCTCGATCTGATAAATCAAAAGGAGGAGGAGGAGGGTATTCCTTTTCTCCCTTTGGTTTAGCATCAATTTCAAGTCTAACGGGTGGAGCGTTTTCGAAAACCATCTCTCCTTCGTCTTCTAGTAACGATTTGAAAATGAATCCCAAATTGAAATCAATGAATCTGGGTGATGGAAATGTCAAGATTTTGACAATGAATCAACTCAGATTACCCTTACCAACTTTGAAGTCTTTGAAGAGTTTCAAAAAGAAGGAAGAAATCAACACTTCGATATTATATTTGAGTATGGTTTTGGAATTGTTCAAAAGTTATTTGGATTTGGAACTACCCTTTAGTACGGGTTGGGATAGAGATGGAAGAGTTTGGATTGAAAGGAATTGGTTTTGGAATTCCAATTCATCTTCTTCTAACGCCATCAGAGATTCAAAAATCGGGAATGGTTTCAATGGTAGAGAAAGACAGGACAAGAAAACCGCTTCCTCTAGTTCTTCTTCGTCGAAGACTCTTTCCCATTCTCTTTACTTGAGCTCTTCTAACTTCAATCATCTTCAGAATTTGGTTTTGGAATCCGATGGTAAAGCTCAAGATGTAAATGTTGGTGGAGGTATGATTGGGAATCTAGGCACTTCAACTTTCAATCTTGGGGCATCTACTCTGAGTAGTTTCGAAAGTTTCATTCAATTACCAGGTAGAGATCATTTCACTTGGGGTAGAGCTTCAGTCATGAATCCCAATCCCACCAATGAAGATCAACAGACGATTCGAACCAACTCTGAAGATCAAAGAGATCAAGGCAAAGGGAAAGAAACTCCATCAAAGAGTAAAGATGAAAGTCAGGGTAATAAAGATCAACCTTCAGATTCTTTTTCTAGTAGCTCTACTTCACCGGAGAAACTTTTGAACTCTTTTCTGGTAGGTTTGACGATGTTGAATTACAATGTCTTCTATTTGGCAAAGACTCAAGGAGCAGAATTGAATCATGATGAAAAGTTGAAAGATTTGAATATGTTGGAAATCCTTCAAATGATATTGAAAAGTAAAGAATTGGGTTTCAGGAGTTGTTTGAATCCAGAGATTGAATTCGAATCTAAACCAATCATCAAGAACTCTCTGATCAAAGAATTGGATTTCAAAGAATTAGATTTCGATTCCCTGTTGGCTATCTGTGATCCATCAAATCAATTCCAAGCAAGAGATTCTTCAAGATTACGGAAAGAGAGAGAAAAGGAAGGGTTGAAAGAGAAGATCAGTACTAATGGTAGTGGTGGTGGCAGATCTGGTAAAACATCTTCTCTAGAGATGGAGAAATCTTATGTCGATGCTGGAAAAGCTGCCGAATCGGTTTTACTGATCAGTCAGAAACAAGGGGAAAGAGAGAGAAGAGAGAGAGAAAAGGAACGAATCATTAGAGAGAAAGAAAGGGATAGAGCGAAGGGCAAATCGAGTTCTTCAATAGATCGCCCTGATACTAGTACTTCTCCAGGTAAAGAAAAGGATAGGGAAAAGAGAAGAACTTCTAACCTGAATCCAAATTCAAACCCGAATTCTACGAGTAGTGTCGGGTCTAGCAAGGTCAAATCTTCTTCTTCTTCTTCTCCAGTGATTTCTGCGAATGTCAGACCTTCAGCTGCTGCCAATGCTAGATTATCATCCAATCCTACGTTAGCTCCTGGGAATCAAATCAAGACCAATTTGGATTTCTTGAGAAACAAAGGTCAAAAAGTCGCAGAGATTCATCAAAATCATGGTTCGAGTTCAAGAGGTAACAGAAATGAAGGCTCGAATGTAAAACGAAGTGATGTCGATTCTTCCTCGAAAGTAAGAACTAATCCTTCCAAATCCGATGATCAAGATTTCAAATGCAAGAGCAAGTCGAAGAACTCTTCACAAGGCACGACATCTTCAACTAACAGCCCTGCTAATGTCGAATCTGCGCCGACTCCTAGTAGATCGGATGGTGCAGTCATTTTCAATGGGATTGAGATTAAAGGAAAAGACGATTTAGGTTCGGATACGAGATCCAGAAAGAATAGTAGGAAGAAATTAGAAGGTGGAAAGAAAGCGGTGGAAGAGGAGGATTGGGACGTTTTGTGATATACGAAAACGAATTTGTTTCGCTTCATCTTTCTTTGGAGTTCTGCTTTGTTTCATCGATTTCTAACTCATTGTTATGTCTGTTGTTTCCGATTGCATTTGATTTCCCACACCCCTCACCAGTTTGAATTCGTTTCATATTGTACTATCTTCATTTCGGTCGCATTGTCCCGCTTTCTGCTTCTCCTATTTTGTTGTAGTTTTATCATCCAGAATAGATGTGCGTTTGAAGAAAGGGGAATTGCGGGCTTCTGATCGGTGGGCCTTAAGCCTTGAGAAGATCAAGATTGAGCAAATTTGAGGAAACGATTCTTGTCCTCGTAACACTCATTCTCGAAATGAAGACTCAAAACAAGAAGTCGTTCAACCTTGACAACCTTCCTTACGAGATCGCAGAGGCATTAGCTGAAGCCATGGATGGTTTCGATCACGAGAAAGTCATAGAAGATGCTGAAGAAGAAGAAGAAGAAGGAGATCCTCGGTGAGTGAAGACTGAGGACGAGCAATAACTTAGACGTTTCACTCCTTCGCTCCCAATCTAACCTACCTCCCCGTCACATCATCCACTTTTCAGTCCAGACCAGTCATCTTTAATCGAAGAACAACCGTAAGTTTGGCTCCTGAGTGCGCGTTACGAAGCCAGCGCTGCCTCGCTCAACGCTTTTCAAATTTCAACTCATGCAATAGATGCAAACGTTTGGAAATTCTGATGCATCTCTTTGATCTAAACTTTCTCCTTATCGTAGAGTGACAGTCGGAGTCTCACCAGGTGAAAAGAGAGAAAAGAAGAAAGTCCTAAGTTCTCTGTCCAAGTTGAATTCCAATTCGAACTCTCTTTGGCAGCCTCTTCTCTTTCAAGATCTCTTACTTCAGACCAAGCACCTCGATTGCTTTTTCCACGCTATGAAAAGGGTTCCGAATATCGGAACCTTTGTTCAAAACCTCAGGTTCACTCAATACTTCAAAGGGAAGTTCGAATGGGACAAGCAAGGAGGAGGATGGAGCGCAACCATTACAAAGTTCTCCACCGAACTCATCACTAGAACTTCTCAATCACTGCAACCGTTCGATGATTTGATTTTTGCATCAAAAGATTCAAGAACATTCCTTTCTAAGCATCAACCTTCCAGCTTGCAATTCCACAGACACAGATGCGCTCATGCTCGTGGCTTGATCCTAGACTCTGCTTTACATCTCAAGAGTTTCGCTTTCGATCAAGCTTCAGAATTTCCATTCTGCAAGCGCGTAGGTAAAAGTAAAGACGCTGTTCTTCTCTCCGGACTTTTCTCAAATCTCAAACAGATCGACGTCGCACCCATCGTTTTCGGCGATTCTTACTTCAACGCTGTTAACTCAATGTTTATTCTTACTTCACTTCCACATCTGAAGAAAGTTTACTTTTCAATGAGGATCACAGAATCAGACGTCGACTTCTTCAAGGAGCACAAGAGTGCTTTTATCAAAGGAAGATCTAAAGTCGAAGATTTATCACTGGCTTTACGTTTCATGGAAAATGTAAGCTCATCCGGAGAGATTTGTAGAGGTCTCACCAACGTCACTACTCTAACCAAGCTAGTTTTGTCGACCGACAAAGATGAAGAAGTCACTCTTCAAGGGATGAAGAACTCATTTAACTCATTAACCTGTTTGAAAGTTCAGGGATGTTTCTTTAGTCTGCCAAACGACCTTCCTCGTCTGGCTCTTTTCACAAAGGTCACAACCCTTGCAGGTGACGCTAGGTTCATTTTGCTTTTCGCAAACTATTTCTTTGGGAAACCCGCTTTCATCAAGTTCGAAGTTCTGCCACCTTATCTCAAATATTGGAAGCTGACTTCAAATTCACTCCCAGATGGGGATCCTGCTCTGCAAGATCTGGAATCCGAGTCCAGTCCTTTCGCTCTTTTTCCAGGAGGCAGCCTCGCTTGGATTATCAATAAGATAGTGCTACCTTCCACTTTCAAGGAAATCCTCTCTTATCGCGAATTCATGAGAGATGAGGATAGGGTCAAGAAGGTGGAGAAAAGGGTCTTTGATGAGGCAAGAGAACATTTAAAAAGAGGGTGCTTAAGGCACAAGATTCAATTCACTCTCTTGGATGAGGATGACGACATGTTTCACGGTGAGTTTGAATTCGGATGGAGCTTGTCTTCTCTGATGACTGACTATAGAGCGTTCCTTGCTTTGATCTTTCTTACTTCTGCTTCTTCTTATCTCAGGCGGTCCAGTGGTCTAAGAGAGGGAAGGGGGAAAAAGGGGGGGGGGGGGGGAGATAAAGTTACAGAGTGCAAAGAATGCAGGTTCTGAATGTTGAATGTTTTTTTTTTCGAATTGATCTGTTCCCAGACTTGCCATTTGCTCCTGAACTAATGATTCTATGATCGCAACTCGAGAAATGACCTCGAAAAACATCTCGATTGCGTTTGACTTCCCCATCCCCTCACCAGTTCGAATTCGTTTCATATTATACTATCTTCATTTCGGTCGCATTGTCCCGTTTTCTGCTTCTCCTAATTTTTTGTGGTTGTACCATTCAGAGTATACGTGTAGCTGGAAAGAAAAGTGAGGCCGCGACCTTGGGAAGCAAGGTCGAGATTGAGCAGTTTCGAGAAAATGATTCTCGTCCCAATAACCTTCACTCTCAAAATGACGACTCAGAGCAAGAAGACATTCAACCTCGACAACTTTCCTTACGAGATCGCAGAAGCAATTGCTGGGGTCATGGATGGATTCCATGATGACGAGACCAAAGATGAGTGAGTTCAGAATCTGACTTTTGAAGAATGAGCAAGAATGAATTGCGCTCTCACACCTTCATTTCCTCTCACTTCTCTCTCTTCTGGGACATGTTCGTTTTTGTAGAGAAACGGATTCCGCATTAGCTGAAAAGGGAGCGTGAGTCTAGAGCCGTAATTAAGATGCACGATTCATGAAGCAAGGATGAAGGATCCGATTCAGAAGCGCTCTGACCAATTGGACGACATCCTTCCCCTTTCTTAGAATGACAAAGTCGATTTCACCAAGTGAAAAGAGGAAGAAAAAGAAAGCACTATCCACCCTTTCCAAATTGAACTCGAAAGCAAATGAGCTGTGGGTGCCTCTGCTCTTCGAAGATCTCATCCTCCAGACCAAGCATCTCGACTGCTACTTCCACGCTTTGAAGAGAAACCCTCAAGTTGGAACCTTTGTTCGCAGTTTGATTTTTACTCACTACTTCCACGCAACTATGGAATGGGAAACACAAGGAGGACGTTGGACTGGAAGCATTACGAAGTTCAGTAACAAACTCATCACTCAAGCTTCTCAGTCATTGCAACCGTTCGATCAACTAGTCTTCCCAGCATCAAATACTAGTGAGGCTCCCTCCAAGCATCAAGCTTCTGAGTTACAGTTCCACAAGGAAAGGTGTGCTCATGCTCGTGCCTTTATCCTAGATTATCTCATTCATCTCAAGAGTTTTGAATTCGACGAAGAATCAGATTTCCCTTTTTGCAAACGTCTTAGAGCAAATGGAGGTGCTGTTCTTCTCACAGGACTTTTATCGAACCTCAAACAGATCGAATGTCATCCAATCATTTTTGGAGATCATTTCTTCAATGCGCCCAATTCGATGTTTATCCTTACTTCCCTTCCAAATTTGAGAAAGGCTCATCTTTCCACCATGGTTACAAAGTCAGACGTGGCTTTTTCAAGGCTCACAAAAGTGTATTTTGCAAAGGAAGATCAAAGGTCAGAGAAATAAACTTGGGATTGCTTTTCAACAAAAACGTTACATCATATGGAGAGATTTGTCGAGGTCTCACCAATGTTACTACCCTAACTACTTTGACATTACACAGTCAACAAAGTGATGAAGTCACTCTTCAAGGATTATTCAACTCTCTCACGTCATTGACCGACTTAAGAATCAAAGGATGTTTTTTCACTTTACCAAACGATCAGCCTCATCTCATGACTCGCTTCAAGAACGTCAAAATATTAAGCGGGGACGCTGAGTTCACTTTGAAATTCGTTGCTCATTTCGCAAGAGAACTTGTTGGTCTCGCCTCTAGATTCGATGTTCTACCTTCAAAGCTAGAGACCTTGAAATTGACTTCCAATCTTCTCGAAGAGCGCAGTCCATGCAGTCCAAGGGATTTGGAAACTCACGCATGTCCTGAAACTCTATTTCCTGAGTTTAATATTGGATGGATATTGCATAAAATTGTTCTGCCTTCTACCTTCAAGCAAATCATCTCTTACCGTAACCCTACTAGAGATCCAGAGACCGTTACAGAGAAGGAGAGGCAACTCTTTGATGAGGGAAGAAAGTTTTTGAAAGAGGAATGCTCAAGGAGCAGGATCAGATTGACTCTCCTGGGTGATGTACCTGAAAAAGACATGTATGATGTAGCTGAATTGGACAGGACTGAAGGTAAGTTCGACTTCAAATTTGTGAAAGACGGAGGTTTGTGCTTTTCCTTCTCTCAAATTGCTGCTTGCTGATCATCCTCTACTCCTTTCTTGCTTCCGATCTCAGGCGGTTCATCCACACCATAAAGCAGAACAGAGTCAATTTGAGATTCGTTTCAAACGCTGTTCTCTTTTTCTGAGTCTCCGTTCTCAGATGTTTGGTCTTTTATAAGGAGGTCTCGGCCCAAGCTGTGGTTTTCGTTCGTTGATCCTTTGAAGGTTGGTTGGAAGCGTACTTTGATTTTCTTGTAGTATAAAACTACACCATCAGAGTCCAGAAACAGAACGGTTTAGCTAGTCAGAGTTTGAGTCTTCATTTTTGAGCCAGAAGTTGAGCTTTCTGGTAAGAACCCAATGTCGATTCAGAGAGACAACTTGCTGAAATCGTCCCCTTCTCTTCTCACAAACTGGATCTTGAATAAATCACGCGAGATAGTGAATGAATTGCAATTCCAAAAAGATATTGAGACTCTAAGATATTTCTAATAAAAGAGTTACGATGTCAAGATTTCCATCTACTCCTTCTCAGACTCTTTGTCCTTTCCTAAGATCTTCCCGAGCAATCCAGGTTTCTTCTCTTCCTCATGTGACTCTTGGGGTAGATCTTCGACTTCCACTTCCTGTCAAACGAGAGAATTGGGGGAAAAAGGAGTCGTTCATGATCAGTCATGAAGTGGAGACAGATTCAAAATCAAAGCAATTCCTCGTACTTCTTGAGTTGTCGACTTGGTATCACTTCTTTTAAAAGGGTGACTAAAAAGACAGCAGTGAAACCAGCATTTGAGTATCTCTAAAGTACTTCAAGACCAGGAAAACTTCCATCCCTCTTCTTTCGAGATGAGATTCGAGAACAACACTTTTTCGAAGACTTTACGAGTTGGGACATCGAGTTCAAAAGTGAAAAGCGTCGACTTTCGACAGTTTTATCGAGTTCACGAATTCCAGATGAAGACAAGGTTAAATTCCAAGTCACTTTTGGAGGAGATTTTGATTGAGAGATCGAGAGGAACTTTGTCCTATACGTTTCCTGCTCATGAACTTTTCTCCGACTGCTTTCTTCTTCCTCTCTAGATCTCGACACTAGCACTATTCTTTGATATCAAGATCGAGATCCCGACAACCAATGGAGCCCAAGTGAAGGAGAAGCACACTATCTGAGCTGCCGTTCTGCCGACGTTGCAATCCTCCAACTTCAAGAGTACATCTCGACTCACCTCTTCAGTCATCTCTGCCTCCAATTCCTTCTCTTGATTATTCAAAGCCTCATTTGGATTGTAAGGGGTTCCCTTCTTTGATCTACTTCGTCTGACCTTGACCTTTTTGAGATACTTTTTGGCAGCAGGTGGAGGATGTCCTGGTGAAATGATAAGGGAAAGGAGTGGAAGTCAGCTATTGACTTGTTACTTGATTCATTTAAAGATATCTGAATCTTGTAAGCTAGTGATTGATGCTATTCACCTTGCCTTAGATCGTCTCTATCGAAACGAGGATCTAGGTTTGCTTGATCGACGATTTCCATGGAGCGAGGTTGTGCGATCTGACCAGTGGAAGCTTCTACGATTTGAGTTTGCTCTGATTGAGGCTGCTGTTGCTGTGATTCGCTCATCTTGTGTTGAGATAGTAGATAGTAGAACGTTGAATGATGATAGTCGTTGGTGGAGAAGAAGGTTAATCTTCTCCTACTCTATCCCTCAACCTCTTCCATCAGTTTGTCCATCAACTCGAATACCTCAGAGATTTCAAGTCTTTATTCTCAAGAACAAGACAGAGTCAGAGCTATCGATCATGTCGCAGCCTCGCCAACCTTACTCGAGTAGCGATTCTTATTCCACTCCATCCCAATCTCAATCTCAGAATCAGAGTCAGAATCAACAATCTGCCTTTACTCTTCCAGAACTCAACTTCAATTCTCAATCTACCTCGACTTCAGAACACAGTCAAGCAGTTTCCGATCTCCGAAATCGATTTGAATCCTTTAATCATCCTCGAGAATCTCAAAACCAAAGTGGATCGACTTCAGCTCATGTTGCACCTCGATTGCCTCCCAAAATCCCAATCCAATCCTCGACTATCAATTCTTCAAATCAATCTCAACCTCCGGCTCGACCACCGAAACCATCTTCTACTCAAGAGGGCAGCTCCAGGTCAACTCCACCCACCCTCAATCAACTTCCTTTACCTTCTCCCTACCTCAATGACAATCCAGATTTACCCAAATCTCCAGGTGTGTCTGCTTTGAGAAGTAGATTCGATGGTACTCAAGCTCCAAGCTCGTCGTCCGTTCTCAGTGGAGTGGTTGGAGGAGCTTCAGCAGAGGGAAATCAGATAGCACTGCCTATCAGCAGTACAAAGAACAGTGAGAATACAAATACAGTTCCAACTCCACTCCCCAGTCAAGTGAATAGAGTCACAAGTTATGGATTCCCAGTCAATTCTTCTTTGAGCTCAACCACATCTTCTAGAGATGGTGGACCGGCGGCAGCAAATGGTCAAGATTCTCCAAGTTATGGTTTCCCAAAAATCAATCCTTCTAATCCTTCACCGATTCCACCTGCAGTACCTGTGAAACCTAATCGAGATGAGTCTCCAAGGTCTTCTATCTATTCTCCACCAGAGAGGATGAATCATCTTAGGAATACGAGCTCTGGAAGTTTAACTAGTGGGAATAGAACTCCACCACCTGTCCCTTCTCGAGAAACTAGGAGTAGAAATAATTCGGAAAATGGTTCAATTCTGTTGAATCAAGATTCGAAATCAAACGCTTCAAATCATCCTTATGCAAGAGGTTCCATCACTCCTTCGACTTCTTCTCATTCTTTGAATTCCAACACGAATTCTATCCCAATACCTCCTACGAGGATCAATAGAGGGAATAGTGGTAGTTCATCTTCTTTACCTCAAATATTAAGTCATCAGTCCAATGGATCTGCCTCTACTTTCAAAGCTCCTCCCCTGCCTTCAAGGAAAACGGGCGGATTGGAATCTCTAGGTCAATCAATGACGAAGAACGATCTCAATTCTCCTCTTCCACCACCTCCTCAAAGACTTGCTACTTCACAAAATTCAAATTCACCTACGAAAATCAGAGCTTCACCTCAACCCATTAGATCAAATTATTCACAATCGGATTCAAATGCATCTTCGAATTCTTCAACTCCAACCTATTCTAACCAACAGACCTTGAGTCCGATCTCTAGTATCCCACCAATTCCACCTTCAAGAACCTCAAATTCGAACACCATCACTTTACCTCCACCAATCAGATCAGCTCCAACTTCGACTTCAAGTTCATTCCCTCCTCCTACTTCGATTAATCGACCTAGAAGTATCAGACCTTCAGAAGATACCTCTGAAGAATCGGACTTGGATGAAGATTTCGATTTTCTAGAAGATGAGAAAGAATTCGAAAAGGAAAGAGAGATCTATCATGATAGATTCGTTGAAGATCATTCTCATGGCAAAAGTCATCATTCACCAAAATCACCTTTTGGAATGATTTCTTCGGCTTTGAAACATGGAAGAAAGATTTCTTCTGGGTTACATCATGAGAATGGCAATGGATCACTTTCTTTGGGAGCTTTGAGTCCAACTGCTTTCTCCAATTCATCTCCTCTATCTTCAAATCCTAGTTCTCCAGGCCTCGCAAGCAATAGATCATCAAGAAAAGATAATGATTTACCAGATTCTTCAAATGTCAATCGTAGACCACCAACTTTCAATCCTGATTGTTCCATCTCTTCCAAATCTTCCTTTCATGATTTCTCAATCTTTGGTCATACTATCGTCACTGCTTGTGATAAAGGAGTCAAGATTTATAGAATCGGTAGGACTGCTCATAATGGAGGAGAGAAATTATGTTCTGTAGGCGAAGGTGGAAAGGAAAGGGAAAACAGGCTGACTCAAACGACCTTCAGAGTTGAGAATGAGAAACTTAAAGAGGTAGAGAGAGAAGAAGGAAGATATGTTTGGTGTGGTACAAGAGGTGGAGAGATTTGGGAATTGGATACTGTTAAGGCTGAAATCACTACTAGTCGATTGAATCTGCATAGTAGTCCGATCTCACTCTTGACTCGAGTTGGGAAGAAAGGTGGCATGTTGAGTTTGGACGAAGGTGGAAAGGTGAGTTTATCTTGACAATCTCTATCAGCTTATCGTTAAAAAGAAGATTCCTACTGACGACTTTCGCTTTTCGATCTCGGACAACGTCTCCAGCTCTGTGTGTGGTGTCCCTCTTCGGATTCGCCTATCAACCTCTCTTCATCTCCGCGAACTCAAAGGATTCCAATGGACAAATATTCCGTCCCTCTAGTCTTGGGAGATCAACTTTGGGTTTGTTCTCCGGGTATAGACCCTCGTTCAAAAGCATCAAACACTTCCACTATTACTTCCCATTCAACTCCAACATCAGTCGGACCGAAGATTCGTATTTACAATCCATTCTCTGATGACAAGCCATTCAATGCAGTTTCGAGACCCGTCTCAATCCCTTCAAATCTAGTGACTGGTGGTAGTATTGGTTTGGTTAGCTCTGGAACTATCATCCCAACTTCTAAAGATCTGGTTTATCTAGGTCATGACAGTGGACATGTTTCCATTTGGAATCGAACAAGTTTGACTTGTATCAGGGTTCAAAAACTAGGTTCCTTTGGTGTTACTTCCATGGTCGGTGTCACTGAACATCTTTGGATAGGAAACAAGACTGGTAAAATATCGATTTATGAAATCGATGAACGTTATCATTGGGTTGTTAAGAAACGATGGCAAGCTCATGATCATCCTATCGTGGAGTTGAAAGTCGATATCAATGAAGTAGATGGGAAACAAAGATTACAAGTAGCAAGTTCTGGAAGTGATTCTACGATTCAGATTTGGGATGGTTTGCTAAGTTTCGATTGGTTAGATCATCAATTGAATGAGAAAGAAATCGAAAAGACTTTCTGTAGTGAGAGAGAGATTAGAATTCTACAATGCACTTTTAACATCGATGCGTCCAATCCTCTAGATCTAGAAGAAGGGGATGAATTGGGATCGAAATGGTTGGAGAATCTACTCAACTCTGGGAGAAACAATTACGAAGAAGATGAAGATGAAGAAGTGGAAGTCTTACCAGATGTCATCGTTTTTGGTCTTCAAGAAGTCATCGACTTGGAAAGTAAAGCTCTGACTGCCAAGAGTCTTCTAATGGGCAAGAAGAAAGGTAAAGAAGATATGGGAGAGAGAATCAGTCATCAGTGTGAGTAGTCGATTCGTTGGTTGCTTCGAATATATGCCTTCTTCTGACGTGAAGTCTTTCTCTCTTCTGATAGATCGAGCTTGGTACGACAAGCTGGTACTAGCTGTCAGATTGTTTCTTCCACCATCAACGTCTTATAAGCCTATCCTTTCGGAATCTTTGGTCGGTCTCTTTTCTATTGTCTTTGTCAAAGCCAGTCAATTGGATCGATGTAGAGATATGGCTGTAAGCACCATCAAGACGGGAATGGGTGGTAGATATGGTAACAAAGGAGCCATAGTCTCGAGATTCGTACTAGACGATACGAGGTGAGTTCTGGTCAAGAATGTCGATAGTCTTGAAGCGTCTCTTTCTGATCCGCGACACCTTCTTGTCTCTGCCCTCTAGTTTCTGCTTCACCAACTGCCATCTAGCTGCTGGTCAGAAGCACATTCGACAACGAAACGATGACGTCGCAGATATCCTGGAAGCATTTCCTTTCGAAGGTCTTCTCAGTGATCCTCTCGCTTATACAGCTGGTGGAGAAGGTTCGATGATCTTGGATCATTCGAAGAACTTTCTCTCTGGAGATCTCAATTATAGAATCGATCAACCTAGATCGACTGTGGTTTCTCTCATTTCTTCTGGAAAACTTCCATCTCTTCTTTCCTCGGATCAACTTCTTACTCAATTGAGTTCAAATCCAACTTTCAGATTGAGAGAATTTCAAGAAGCTCAAATCGATTTCCTTCCAACTTATAAGTATGATAGAGGAACTGATGAATGGGACTCGAGCGATAAGAAAAGGATACCTGCTTGGTGTGATCGAATCCTTTGGAGGTGTAAAGTCGAAGGTGATGTTACGAATAGGGAATACAGGCGATGGGATTGTCGAGTTTCGGATCATCGACCAGTGTGAGTAGTCAATTCGAAGCAGACTTCAGCCTTGGAGATCATTGACTGGTTTTCATCTGCTCTTTTCTTTCGTTCATCATGACAGCTCGGCAGTCTTCGACGTCAAGGTCAAATCCATCGATCCTACAAAGAGAGCTCAAGCTTCAAGGATCCTTCTCGAATCTTGGAAGATCGAAGAAGCAAAACTTTTGGCTGACGCTACCAAATATTACTCTGACTAGGATCAAGACTTTGGATCTCAAACATGTTTCTTTGTTCATTTCGATATTTTTCTTTTAGACAACAATTTTACAATCATAGAAACCTCATTCATCGCTCTCCGCCATTGAACCTGTTCATCTTCTCCATCGTCACCAAACCTGTAATCTTTAATCTTTTCTTCACGCTGTACTACCAAGACCGAAATTTGGAATCCAGAACCTTCTCGTTTAAACCATCAAACCTGAATCATCATCCATTGCTGTCAATTCGTCATCTTCTTCCTCCAGATAGCTAGTCTCCTCTATCAAATCCAAATCACATTGATTTGATAAGGTCTCTTGTAACCATTCCAAGGAGTCTTCGTCACCTTCTGCGTTGCAATAGAACTTGATGGAATCAAGACAAGCAGAGATCCCAAGAGCTGAGGGTTGAGCGAGTTCTTGAGCAGGTGGAAATCGAGTGAAACCATTGGAAGCAGAGAAGATCGATTCCTTGGACATACCTGAAGATAGGGGAAACGAATTTCAGGAAAGGAATTGCTTTCACCCGTCACCAATGAATCTGGAGACGGAGGTCGAAACGATCACTCACCTTGGAAGGCTGCAGATCTAGAAGAGACAAGACATACTAGCAGAAATGCAGCATTTGGCTCTTGTGCTTCCTCCGCAGGAGCATAAATCTCTTCACGACCCAATTGAAGAGTTGAGAGGTTGGGAAGGATTGCAGCTTCGGACTTGAGCGAGCCACGAATGGACTCCCTCGATAAAGGAGTCAGAGCTCTGATCAATTGATAGAACACTCTTCTACCTGCTTTCGTGATCGTCAAGCTCTCCAGCTTGTTCCAAGTTCTCATGGATCTCAGTAAAAGAACCACTTGATCGTTTGGTTCATAGTTCTCTAGCACTTCGTCTTCGAAACGTTCGAATTCGAAAGTCTTTAGCGTTCGACCAGCCTTGAGTAAGGGAAGCCATCTAGGATGAAGAGAGTTCAGATGAAGTGCCTGAAGTTGAGGAGCTTCGAGATTCTTGAAGAAAGAATTCCCTTCGTAGTCTTCATCCGATTCGACAGGTACTTGAGACAGTTGGAGGAGCTTGAGATTTGGTAGATTCATTGGTTCAATCTCTTGCTCAACAGGCCCAACCGTTATTCCATTAAGAAGAACTCTTTCGAATGTTTGAGAGGAAGAAAGAAGTTGAACCACGAAGCTCTCAGTCATGTCTACGTCCAATTTAACCTCTCTGGCCTCACTTAACATTTCAATCAATGCGAGATCGACATGGAGATAACCCTTGCTTCTTCCACAGATCCATTCTAGTACCTGAAGTTGAGCTGCAGAGCCAAAGCTGAAGGAGTGAATAGTACCTTGATTGGCAACTTTTTTCCCAACTGTTTTTGAGATTGAGCGGAGAACTTTAAGAGCAGAACACTTCTCTACGATTGATGCGACTAAGTCTCCTAGATCACCGTCATGTTGGACTGAAAGAGTTTCCAGAACCGAAGAAGAGGTTA
The DNA here is from genome assembly GCA_001599655.1 of Golubevia pallescens. Lineage (NCBI taxonomy): Eukaryota > Fungi > Basidiomycota > Exobasidiomycetes > Golubeviales > Golubeviaceae > Golubevia > Golubevia pallescens. Next base: position 759,125 of record BCHO01000011.1, read on the forward strand.
TAAGAGATCTTTCGAGACTTGCACGTTGAGAAGTAGTAATAGGAGGAGAAGTACTGTAGATGTTGAGATCGATCTCGGAGAATGAGTTGTGACAACGAAAGTTGAAGAGATCTAAACCTTTTGCGATCTCAATGGGGTTTCCAGTCATACGGAAGGATTTCCAGAGTTCCAGATTGTCTAATGCAGTCTCTCTCCAATTTCTAGAGACGCAGCTAGCGGTAGAGAGAGTTGGACTGTCACAGATCGAAAGAATCTTGGAGAAAAGCTCTGGAGAGAATCTCTCGAAGAAGCTCTTGGACTCTTTTCTCTTGATCTCTGCCAAAGTTTCCATCATCTCCTCGAAGTCTTGGATCTCAGACTCTCTCCCTCTTCTTGGATTGTGAAGTTGAGAGATTTGTAGGTGATGGCGTGCTAGAGCAAGATGTGCATATGCAGTCCTAGAATTGCACTGAAGAGGGGGAAGAACGAAAGTAGAAGGAGAATTTCAGCTATGATCGAAACCTTGAACGAGAGCTGCAATCTATCATGTCTGAACTCACTTCGTAGTCCTTTCCTTGCGATGCGAGAGATCTCTGTGCATCTTTCAAAGATGCCTCTAATTGACCTTTTCTTTCGTAGGCCAGACTTCTAATGAGAAGTAAGCACTCTTCGTTCAATGGTCTCTTTCCAAGAGCCTGAATGAAAAGAAGTGAAGGGATGAGAAGAAGGGAAAGATTCGTCAGTACAAAGAGCAAGGGACAGAAGAGAGTCGCTTGAGAGTTGAAGGATGGATGGAGGACGAATGAGAAAGGTTGGAAAGACCGTTCATAGACAGTATTCGACGATCATCAATCATGAAGATACCAATTCGGATACTTATCTGACTGCAAATCTCTTCTGCTGTCTTGAAATCCAGTCTGTCAAGAGCTGCTTGAGCCTTAGTAGTGTCTTCCAAAGTCAGATGCTCAGCCAAATGACCAGCTGTCCTCTTGGCTACTGGCTCGGAACCTGATGCTTCATTTGGTCTTTTTGACATGATGAGAAACCTTCCTGAAGCTTTTTTTGTTGGAATAGACTGGACAAGAATGGTTTTCTGGAGGACAGAGAGTGAGAGTGGTTGGATGGAAGATTTCGAGGACGAGGTGAAAATTTTCAGTCTGAGGTCTGTGCGTTATTCAAGTGGATCACAATTCACAAAGTTGTTCTTTCTTTCGACCTCTGCCTCTCAAACCACAAATAAAGATGGCTAAAAAGAGTAAGTACAACAAAATCCGGACACGAAATCAACAGAGATTCCATTCATTGCCGCATTGTCAGAGAAAGATCTTGCGATTAGCGAATGGAGTCAATCACTCAATTCCTGAGTTCATTCGAATTGACTAAGCTCCTCCGACATCTCCTCTCTCCTTGCTCTACAGAAAAACAAAATAACAGGAACGCCTCGAAAGCGTCTTCGCAGAACCAAGTTTCGACCTACAACCCTCCGACAGTGAGTCTGAGTGCTGCCCGCCAATCAAGCTGCTGCATTGTTCGTGGCTGTGAAGTTAAAAAGATAGATCTCTTCCTTCTCGAGCAAAGAATTTCTCTAATCTAGAGTTTAATACAATCCCGGTTTCCTTTACTTCCATAGACAGATGATCAATCAGCCAGATCGAGAGCTCCTCCTTCGTCATCCGATTCGAAATCATCCAACTCAAGAGGACCTCCCTTTCGTGGACTTCCTCCTGGCGGAATCATCATCATAGGTGAAGGAATAGGACCTGAAATAATGGGATTCTTTGGTGATCATCGTTCTTCTGCTTCCTCTTACGAATATCGCGATGGGAAGCTTCGCAAAAAAGAACCTCCTCTGTCTTTTATCGAACTTTTGATTTGGGCTGCTGTTCTCTATTCTCTATATCGCTTAGCTCGTTGGTTCTGGAGATCAATGTGGTGGTAGTCTACAGCGAAAAATGAAGCGCTGACAAAAACGAAGCGAAGAACGAGGGAATAGAAGTGACTATTGGTTGCTCTTTTGACTCTGAATGTTACGTTTTATTGCTTCAAAGCACTTTAACTTCCCTGAATGAGAGGTGATCTAGCAGCAGCGAGATATGAAAATCTTCCTTACAAATCTTTCTTACAACGATCCTCGATCCTCTCGATTTCATTCGGCAAAATGATGGCAAGGGACGGAGAATCGTTCTCGAAAACACAGCGAGAAACAACATGGAGGAGGAATTGGCTGTGAAAATCTTGAACTCCAATTATTTTTTCACTAGAACGAAGAAAAGTACAGCAGAATCAAAGAGACTCTCGAATGTGAAGAGTGCCAGAAGTAGGCCTGTCGTCTCTTATGACCTTCCATTTCAACAACCCAAGCCTTTCTTTTCCCACACGATCCTCACTCTTGAGACCCATACTGAAGCTCCAACAAAGACATAGCAGCATCTTGGTCATTTACAGAAGTTTCTCTGGAAGATGCCATCTGACCAAACGGAGAAGGCCTCAAGGATAGAGGCGATGTTCTTGAAGAGAAGTAACCACTGTCATTAGACTCGTCTCTTTCGTGCTCAGTGGTTCTGAGAAGCGATCAGGATCTAGAGGATTGACTACTTGAGCTTGCTCTACTAGCACTTCGGTTTCTTCTTTTAATAGTGTCGTTTCTCATGGATTTCGGTCTTGAGACATTGTGGAGCTTGAGGTAAAGAGCACATGCGTTACCTGGAAAAAGATACAGAAATGTGGAAATGTTAGAGAAGTTAGAGAGCTCGAAGGCCTTTAGATGGACGTTCGAAGACGTACAGAGCAAATGAGAGTGATCGTCTTTTCTCCATAAAGATGTCGAAGTCGTCGAACAATTGAAGCAGCTTCTCGATGAAGATTCAGCCACTTGCTCTGATTGATCCTTTTGCAAACTCTTTCCAGCTACCAACATCGAGCCTTGAGGCTCAGACAAAGTAAGATTGGGTTGTTGAGCAGCAAAAGTAGAGAGTCGACGATGTTCTTGAGCGGGGTTGGCTGGCGAAGGTGAAGCAAAGATGGGAGTGTCTCTACTTCTCAAATCCTGTTGAGTTAAGCGCGAAGAGCTGAGAACGGTTTCGGAGACACTGGTTGGAAAATGGTAAAGGGGAAACGTAAGCTCAAAGTCAGACAAGTCGAGCTTTCTATCAGATGCGATCTCTACTCACGTTTCTAAATCAGCCTGGTAGAATTCGACTCCAATGGTTTCTCCTCCTTCATTGAGAATGCCTTTGAAGTATCTAGCTTTCAAACCTTCTTGTAGACTGAAGATACTTTGTCTTTCGAGAAGACTCCCGTGCTCTAAGATTTCGATTCTCATGGCTTCTATTCCAAACCATCCTGCCAAAGATTCTTCTCCCTTGAGCTTGATCAAAGTCTTGACAACGTCGTAGACTGTGACTGCTGGAATCTTTGAGGGATTCGATTGGTCGCTAGTTTCGGAAGACGTTCCCTTATGGCTCAGATGAGCTGGCTCGAAATCGAATCGAAACCAGCCAACCGAAAACTGTGAGGCTGATTCCCTTCCAATAGGATGAGATGAAAGCTCGAAGAGAATCTTCTCTTTGAAATGCCCCTTCTGAGCTAGATCTAATCCATTTGACCATATCCCAATCGAAGAGTGAGTTGGACGGTCCTGCATTCTTGTGACGAAGTATTGAATGAGGTTCGACTGGAGAAGATAGGGATGAACGATAGCTTGAAACCCATCTCTGACGTCTTGAATCCTACTAGGCAACCTGTCAAAGTAGCGATGAGATCCGTTTGAGAGAACAGTTGGAAGAAGAGTCCCACGATGACCAAGAAGTTGAAAGATGACAGATAACATCTCTTCGCTGACAGGAGTTCGAAACAGTTTCATCCTCAATTTGAGGTCTTGATGAATGGCATTTCTGAAACCAACATTGAGTGACTCCATCTTTTTCAAATCTTCATACTCTAGTCTTGGAAGAATCTCTTTGTACCAAATCTCCAGGCTGAGCCTTTGCTTGTCAGAAGGATCGAGCGAAGGTGAAGATGAGTCTTTGATTCCTGAGACTTTTGGATTGGTGTTGGCATTTGAGTGATGGTTACTCAGATCAGAGAAGGCTCTAGAATGAGAAGAAAGACTCATTTCGAGCTGCATGAGAGGATAGAGATCATTGGCAGAGGGAAAGAGAGCCGGAGAGGTCAGAACATGAAGAGAACTCTGTTCTAGATTCGATAGAAACTCACTTACTGTTCTTCGAAACAAGAGATACTACGATATTGGAACTGTTTAGAACTCAAGTTTCAAAAGCGGAGATGAGAAGAGGAGAAGGTCGAGAAGAAGAAAGAGAATCGAGACTTGTAGTCGAATCCAGGAGACATCGTGGCGATGGTCAGTGCGCTTGGCTCGTTCACGATTTTGAAAAGATTAATGATTCCGATGGGAGATAGAGAAAGTGGCAAAGAAACAAATAGGAGACCAATATTCAGAGAGAAGAAAAAGAAAACCAATTAGAAGGAGAGAGTGAGAGACTAAGCAGCTCGAAACAAGAGTGTGGGCAAAGAGCAAGAGAAGAAGGAAAGATTTCGACGATTCTGTGAAAAGAGAGATGTGGTGAATATGGAACAAGGGAGAGTATAGAAAATGTGAAGCTCTAGCAGAGAAGAAAATGAAGGTGGTAGTTCCGAAGAGGAACGGGGTATTTCAAGTTGAAGCAAAAGGGCAATTTTGTGACGTTGCTTGAAGACGATTCGATATCGTTTGTTTGAGATCCATCCTGAAATTGTAAAAGAGTCGGAAAACGACAATGTTAGTAGAAGAAGAAGAAGGTCGACTCGACCCGACCTGAGACATGAACTCACGATCTCAAAATTCCGATCTCTACTTCTTTTTCCTGACACTTGGTGATCTACCGACGACTTCCATTCCAGCAGGTAGAGGAACGGCAGTATTATAACCATGATTGGCCGGTTCTTTCTTCTTCTTAGTCTTGGGTTTGGAACCAGATTTGACAGAGGCGACTTCTTCCTCGTTCTTCTTCTTTGGTTTGATTTCACCAGTAGCCTTTCCCAAATGTCTACTAGCGCTTCCGAAAGCTCTTCTGGCACTTGCATAGCTATCCAATCCACCACCAGTCTCATCTTCATCACTACTGGAATCGTCATTGGATTGACCAATTCGAGTAGTCCAAGAGGATCTCTCTCTATCCCTTCCTAGATCGATTGGTTGATTTTGAGCTTCCTTGTTTGGTAATCGAGGTGGAGCTTGTGGTGGAGGAGCAATTCTACTTGAAAGTTGAGATTGAGATGCTCCTGCAGCAGCCAATGGATCCTTGGTTTCCGATTGACCTCCTCTTGGAGTGGTGTCGAAGGTATCTCCAGTTGGAGTCTCTGGAGGTAGCTTGGTATCCGGAGCCATTCTAACTGATTTACGTCTTTCGACTCCAGTTCCAATTGCACTCGAAGAAGTATCACTTCTTGGTCCACTAGACTTGATAGCTGGATGTAGACCACCAGAGGCAGGTTGACCAGTTCCGATAGAAGCACTGAGACCTTTCAATTGTGGATCGGATTTTTCGTCAGAGAAAGCGCCTGACATTTGAGCTTCGGCAGCTTTCCTTGCAGCTTCTGAAGATCCCTCTTTGCCATGAGAAGCAGCAGAATCTTGAAGTCCTTGTTCAGATTCGCTCGAGGAATCGTCGACTAGTCCACCACCACTGCTATAGACTCTTGAAGTGCTCAACTTCTGAGACCTGTCAGTGGTTCGAGTGACTCCCTCTGGTTGAGTTGTGAGATGTCTTGATGGACTAGCACTGACTTCGTTGACATTTCCTTCTCCTAGGATTCGTTCGTAAGCTTCCCTCTGAGAAGGAGTCATCAATCCAGGAGAAACAGTTCCACCAGTCGCACTCGATCCTCTCCTAGCTTCCAAATCGAAACTGAAAGGCTCTGGAGTTGGCATGTCTAGCTTGGGAACCGATTGCTTCTTGGTTGGAGTGACAACAGGGGCAGCTTTTTGTGGAGTTCCATCTAAAGAGACGTCTAGATGACCCGTTCCATCGAAAGTCTTGTCCTCTTGAATGGAAAGAGAAGATTCGGGAGCTTTTGGACGCTGCTGTTCTCCTTCGAGACCACTGAGCTCTGGAAGTCTTGGAGGTCCTTGAAGAGAAGTAGCAGTCGAAGCAGACATTGGAGGAGGAGCAGTGGCAGTGAAGATCGAACTGGCTGCTGGAGGAGCTTGGACTGGAGGACCTAGAATCGCAGCTGGAGAAGGTCCAGCAGAGCTACTGTAGGAACCTGAACGAGAGAGACTTCCTGCTTTGAGAGCCGGTTTGAGTGGAGCTCCTCTGCTTGCAGATCCGTGAACTGGAGCTGGAGCCTTTGGTACCTTGAGTGGAGAGGCTGAAGGAGCGACTGCAGCAGAGGTTGGGACTGCAGCTGCAGATCCCTTTGGAACGACTCCAGCATTTGCAGCTGCTTGAGCAGCAGTCATGTTCTGAACTGAAGGATTGGTTTCGCTCTTGGCTATCCAACTACTGGTGGTGAACTTCCCTTCTCCATCTTTGGGAGACATGTTTGCCAAGCTCGATCTCTTCTTCTTTCCTCCATCTACACTTCTGATTGATTGAGCAGTACCTGTTCTCGAAAGACTCCCAGCTGCTCCTTTACCGGTACCAGTAGATAGAGATCCTGAACGTCTGATTCCAGAAGAGGCATCTCCAGCTACAATGATCGAAGTGCGATCGTTTGCACCTGAAGAAGAAGCTGGAGGAGGTCCGCTGGCTCTGGTTCTAGTAGCAGAGGTTCCAACTTCACTTCCAGCATTTGAGCTTGCCTTCTTTTTCTTCTTCTTCTTGATGCTTCCAGTTCCATCTCCTGCAGCACCGATTGGCTTGGAAGGAGTTCCAGCGAATCCAGCTCCAATGACTGATCTTCTAGCAGCTTCTTCTGCAGCCTTGGAGCTCATTGGACCTGGAGTGATTCTGGCAGTTGCGTTTGAGCTGGATCTCTTGAGCATTGAAGGTCTCCTGCTGAGTGATCCGATCCCTCCTCCGACTCCTACGTCTGAACTAGCCTTCTCTCCTTGCCAAAGAGGTCTCCTAGGATTGACATTTCTGATGACATCTCTATTGTCCTCTTCGTCAGAAGAATCTGGTTCAGGTGGATTAATTGGACCTCTCAGAACGCTAGTCCTTCTAGAAATCGAATCTTGACCTCTGACCGAGCTCAGATTAGCATCAGTACGAGTTTCCCAATTGCTTCTAGGTCTTTCCGGAGTGTTACGAGGAGATTCCTTTCCAGAAGTGGGTTGTTTGGAGAGGTCAGTCTTGAAGAGTTTTCCTACTTTTCCAAAGAATGAATTGGATCTCTTCCCACCTCCTCTCTTGCTAGTGACAGTCCCACCTTCGTCTGAGCTGTTGTCGCCTCCTCTTCCAGCTCTTAGAGGTGGTCTGGAAGGAGTGTTGGAGCCACCCCATCCCCCTCTGTGCTGAGTAGTTGGTCTGGTATCCTCATCACTTGAGCTCTCGGCATCAGCTCCAGCAACGTGCATCGAAGGAGCTCTTGGGATGCTTCCTAGATTGGTTCCGTCGACGTTGAACCTTGGAGCAGTTGGAATGGCAGGCATTGGAACTTGAGGATGAGCTGCGACAGCTGCAGCTCTCTCTCTTCTCAGATCGCTTGCGGAATCTTTACGAGGAGGAGTTGGAGCTGGAGAGTTTCCGGATCGTTGACTGGTCTTCTTTCCGTTTGGAGGAGCTAGATTTCTTGGTGCTGAAGGGAGGAAATCATTGTCGGTACCAGCTCCGGCACTTAGAAGATGAGGAGGAGGAACGTTGGAATGTCTGTGGAGATTCTCTCCTCCGAAAGCTTCTTGATAGTCATCATCACTTTCAGAGTCGGAATCCTCTTGACCATTTCCATCCTTCTCTGGTGCATCTGGTCCAGAGGCATCTCCAATGTCGTGAAGATTGGTAGAGTAGCGTTGAGAAGGTCCTTGATTGTTGAGACGATTTCCATATTGAACTTGCGAAGCAGATTGGGAGGGAGTGACTGAAGCACTTTCGAATTGAGCTGACATTCGTGGGTCGTTGAGTTGATGACGTCCGTCTGTAGATTTGAAGTAGATGAGAGAAGAAAGAAAAGTGAGAACGAAAGTCGATGTGGAAGGCAGGAAGGCAACTTCCGGAGATTTGGGTTGCATCGATCCGCTCGAGGACTCATCATGCTTTTCAGTACGAGATCTTTTGAAAGAATGTATGCCCTAGTTGGATCATCTATATAGTTGGATCGTCTATATCGTCGATTCTCCTTTCGCTGTTCGACTGCAACCCCTCTTTGCTTTGCATTCATCCTCCGCTTGATCAAGATGCCAAACTCACCTTCTTCACCTTCCCATTCTCCGCTCTCGTCCATTCCGTGACCCATTCCATCCGAGTTTCCCATGATACCTCTATTTCCCATATCAGCACCACCTCCTACAGTGTCGAAACCGTCTAACAAGATGATAGCGTCTCTTGCAGCATCTACCATTCCAGCTCCAGCATCTCCCATTGTCTTCATACGCATAGTCAATGCTTCCTTGAAGGTTCTACGTTTGACACCGATGAGAGCCGATTCTTCTGCTTGAAGTACTTGTTCACAGGAATGGAGTTCACGCTGAGAGGATTGATGAGTAGGAAAGGGGTGTTTTTGGAAGACAAAGGAGGAATGAGAAGGTGGAGGAGCGGGTTTGGAAAGAGAAGAGCAAAGGAGCAGGAAGTGGATTGAGAGAGTCAGTATTGGTTTCGGGAGAGTAACAATAACAACTTGGTTGACTTCTAGACAGACAACAGTAGAAGAACGTTGATGTATGAAGCCATGGAGGATTGCCTGATCCCTCTACCACCACCCAATCTAACTCGTCCTCTCTGCGACTCACTTGAGCTCTGTTGACCTTTTCAGCTCTTTCAGCATCGGTACCTTTGGTCTTCTTACTGGCCTTGATCAATCTACCGACCAGAATGTCTCTGTCCCTGACCACAGTTCTGATGGATTGTTCTCGATCGAGGACATCTTTGAGAGCAGATCTGTAACCTTCGATGGCTTGAACATGAGTTCTCTGAACGTCTGCCACTGCGTTCAAGAGATTGGATAGCCTGTTGGCAGTTGCAGCGATATCTGGAGCTTCCGAAGTTCCCCAAGCAGCCAGAGCAGCCGAAGCAGTGTGAGCAGCCTTTACTTCTTCGTCTAGATGGGAAGAGAGAGCCTTCTCACATTTGACCAGGTTAGTCAACAATCTTGAGTCTGAAGTTGCGTGAGGTCGAGTTAAAGAGGAAGATAGTGATCCAGATGTTAGAGCATGAGCTGCTGCTGATGCCATCTTGAAGTGAGACTGATCTTGATCCTAATCTTCGATGTTGGTGTTGAGGAGAAGAAGAGAAGGTTGGATGATGCGTTTCTTCGCATGTGTGGAGAGCGAACAAGGGGGCTTCATTTCGGGCAGGAACAATTCTGGGGCACTCGAAATAGAGCTGAATGGGTTTTATTCCCAATCGCTGATGATTGAAAATTGATTTAGGACAGGTACATTTACAAAGCGAGAGAGAGAAGGAGAAGTAGGGTGAGGGTGAGGACAACGATTGCAGCGACGATGAACAAAAAAGGTGTGGAAAAGCGAGGCTGAATTTTTCATTTACAAAGGCCAAATAGAGAAGCAGGATATGTGTAAGAAAGGATGGCGGAAGAGACTTGTAGTCAGATAGTAATGAAGGGAGCAAGGAATAAAGTAGAGAGGGAAAGGGTATGAGGATGAAAACGACGACGATGACGCAAAAAAGAGACAATCTGCTAGTCATACACTTGGAGAATTTGAAGAGTGATTCAGTTCTTGATATTTGAGAATCAGAATAGTTCGATGAGATAGCGGAAGAAGGAGCTTCTGGGAAGAAGCTGTCGCTTCTTCCCTTCTCTCCCCTCCTTCTTCTCTCTCTATTTCCACAATTTGGTGACATCTTGACTCGTTTTAATCGTGCTGGACCCAAAAGCTAAGGCCCGCGACTAAATAAAGAGATCTTTAGTTCGAGGAGATCATTGAGAGAAGAAGAGAAAAGTTCGAGGTGAGTTTATGTTCTGACTGGCGATGGAAGGAGGTCGTAACGTTCGAGGTTTCTCTCGACGGCATTGGCCCATCTCCGAGCGGATTGAGGGACAGTTCAATGCTTCTGATTTGCTTGCTTTACTTCTCGAATATTTCCGGAATGTCAGGTCTGAAGAGGATCCCGAGGATCAACGAGATCTCAGCTTGACCCCTCTCGCCTACTTAATCCCCTACTTCATTGCCTTGAGAGAGATCCTCAACTATACTCACACGAGCATGACTCCTTCCAAGTAGTTAGATCTACCGTCTTGAACGAGAGTGTTGACCAGAATGACGGCAGCGACCAAGACCACAGTCTCGAAGGATTGGAAGTATAGGGTCAAAGGTTGACCGATGGCCCACCCGACACAAACCAAGAATGGAATAACCAAGACCGCAATTTGAATAGACTGTAAATGGTGAAAAGATCGTTGAGGAATAAGAAGAGAAGATTCGGATGAGAACATTGAGCATGATGGATCGAGCAAGAGCGAACTGCTTTGGACAACTCACCGATCCGAGAGCCACAGAGAGAGCGATTTCCATCTTGTTCTTGTAAGCCATCCAGACACTGGTAGAGGAGGTGGAGAGTTTGATCGATTAGAATTCGAAGTCAGCTTTGCTCGAAGCCAATCTCCCGAAACTCGTCCTTCTCATCTCTCGAATTGCTCTTCGCTTCTTCTGCACCTCCTTTACTAAACTCACGAAGTGACATGCTCAGCAGCATTACCAACGATTGGAAGTAAAATAGTACCAATGAAAGCCTTTGGAATACCATAGTCTCTAGCGACTACATCGATACTACCAACCAAATAATCAGCACTAAAAGAAGTGACGACAGTGACCAAAAGCAAACCCAAAATAGCAGCCACAGGAGACATTTGAGGTACTTCTTCCTCTTCCTCTTCTTCATCTTGGGCTTCAAACATAAAGGAATGAGTCTTCAACTGGAAGATCAAGTAAATGGCATAAATGATCAATAGAATGATTGAAGTTCCTCTTGAGATGAATAATAGACCATCTTGAGTATCTTCTGCTACATCGAAGATTTTCAAAGCTTCATGACCACCTTCGAATAGAGCACCTACTCGGTTGGCTCCTTGATAAGCTGCTGGGATCACCACTGTGATACATCCCAAAGTCATGATTGATGCTGAGGCTTGAGCTGCAGTTTGTTGGAAAACGGACTCTGCTCGATTGATTCCTCCTGCTACGAAGGAACATCCCAGAACTAGTAACAAGTTTGAAAGAATCGAACCGATTAGAGAGGTTTGGACGATACGTAATTGACCTTGAGTTAGAGCTACGATTCCAACGATTAGCTCGACTGCGTTACCGAATCTGTATGAGAGAATATTGAAGAGGGAAATGTTAACTCTGAATATCTGAGGAAGTTGCCTGCTCAAAGAGAATTAAAGAAACTCACGTTGCATTGAGAAGACCTCCAAGAGTTTGACCCAATTTGAGGGAAGCTTGTTCAGTTGCATCTCCCAAAAGCTACAAAGAATGATAAAGAGGTGATCGTTACGAAAAAGTTAGCACTGCTAGGTTCTCCGAAGGGATTCTAGAATTGATTCTCGATTTCTAAACTTACCTTTGCAAGTGGAGTGATTGCTAAGAAGTTCAAGGTAAAGACCCAAATTGGAGACCAGTGCAAGTGTTCAGCTACGAAACCCAAAGGGACGAAGGCTAGGAGCACATTCAACCAAGACGAAGTGAAAAGCCACCAAAAAGATTTGACAATGTTTGGAGGAGACCTCGAGGATTCAGAGTTCTGACGAGAAGGGTAAGAGGTTGGTCGCTAAGAGAGCAGAGAGAGGTGAGTAAAGAGTGTGGAGAAGTGAATGAGAAGATGGATCGCCAGAGAACAGTGGTTGCAATGATACTTGTTTCTTGATCTCGATTCTTATTTAAAGTTGAACAAGGGAAGAATTGCAAGTCGAGAAAGGATGAATGAGACTCACATGAAGAGGTAGCTGATTCTCATTCCCTCCCACTAGAGGCGTTCTTTCGTTGGCAGCTGGAAGGAGTAGAGAAGGATCAGAATGGGATGGATTGGATTATATTAGTCTCTTTAAATCGATCTCAGTTTGACTGTCGCAACCAGAGGGAGCTCTGGATGTTGATCCAATATCGAGTGGTAAGGGTAGGACAAAGGAACATCGTCCTAGATCCACCTCCAAGCACTCGTATTCAGTCCTTTTCAACATCGATCCTTCCACCAAATAGTCGAGCATGCTAATTGCTGACATTCCATCCATTTTCAACTTCCTCAAGGCCAGCCATCTTGCATGAGATGACCAAATGTCCATCCAACGTTCCAGCGCTGCTACCTCCACCAGCTGAGTTTTGGCTTGGTTGATTCTCACCCATGTGTCTGGATTAGCTCTCGGTTGATGTTGGTGTTGATGGATAGATAGAGCAAAGCCGATAACTTTTCTTTCTTTCGTTGATGGTTGGTGAGAAGTTTAGAATCAAAGTTGTGGAAGATCTCCAGCAAAGATCAGGTCGATTCTCGAAAGTCTTGTACTCGTCGCTATTGATAGCACGGGATTTTGAAATTCTCGTTCGCCAATCACAGTTCTCTTTCTTCAACACGGCTTTGGCACAGGATTCATTTCAACTATCGAGAGAACAAGACAAAAAGAAAATTGAATTCCAATGCTAGGTTCGCATCTGAATTCTAGACCTTCTCCAACAGAGTACCTCCCCCCGCATCCCTTACAATCTACTATCTCTCTTCTTCTTCAGTCCTGCTCGTTCTTCCTCAGTCAAAGGTCCCAATGCTTTCGCTTGATCGCGTAGAGTCCTTCTCAGAATCTTTCCGCTGGCTGTCTTTGGGATAGCGTCGATTCTGCGAGAGTGGAGAGGGGAACGTAAAATGTTCAGCGTCGTCATTTGCATTTCCCAAAGGTCAGAAAATCGAAATCCGCCCTCCGAGTTTCTTAACGAGAGACTCAAAGAGATGAAATTGATATTGATGCCATTGTAAACTCACATTACGACTCTAGCCAACCACTTATAGTTGATCTTTCCCTCTCTAACAAATTGCTTGATGCTTTCCTTGAACTTTTCTTCTTCAGACTTTCCATTGGCTTGGACTACCTGTTTCGATTCTTCGGATAAAGTAACGAAAGCTACTGGTAATTCTCCCGCCGCTTCGTCGGGGATACCGATTACTCCAGAATCAGAGACGGAAGGATGGTCCAAGAGGTAACCCTCAAGCTCGGCTGGTGCTACTTGATTTCCCTGCGAATTTCGGGTTTGAAGACAATTGAAAGGTGAAAGAAGAGTTCAGAAACCTTTTCCTCTTGGCTAGATAGGGTCGACACTCACCTTGACTTGGTATGGACGAATGCGAGTAGGACAGGAGAGGGGAGAGCAAGTCAAGTCAGAAACAACCAAAAAAGTTCCAGATAAACATCATACAAATCCTGGAATACACTACCTTTCACCAACTCCTTCAGCCTGTCAACAATCGTAACGTCCCCATCGCTTTTTTTTTTGGAAGAAGAGAGTCATCGAGAGAAGAGAAGACGTCAGAGAGAAGAAAGGCGTAGACCGCGAAAACTATTTCTTCTCTTTCTCCGCTGTCTCCGATATTAGCACCAATAGAACTCGGAATCACCTACCCATTGATAATGACTTCGTCTCCAGTCCTAAAGAAGCCATCTTCTCTCCAGCTCTCTTTGGTTGCCTTCTCGTTATTCGAATAACCTAGAGTCAGACTAGGTTGTCTTACCCAGAGTTCTCCAGGTTCATTCAATTCGCAATCCCTGAAGGCTCCATCTGGGCTTTCTTTGACGATTCTAGCTTCAGCGTTTGAGACGAGTCTTCCTGTTGACCCTAGTACTGGTGCGAGACCTGGAGGATGCATGATTCCGACAGTACAAACTTCAGTCATTCCCCATCCTTGACCCCAATCTATGCCAGGCAGACGAGAAGAAAGTAGTCTGCTCAGATCGTCGCTCAAGGGAGCTGTGGAAGAGAAAAGAGGGAAGTGAAGACGAGAAGGATCAGTAAACGAGCGAGTGGCAAACAATGAACATTCTTCACTCAAGATCAAAAAGATACAAACCAGCTCCGATCATGATGAAATTGGCGACTTTGTTAGCTTCTTTCAGATATTTCTCGACCTTTGGATCTTTACAGAGTAGAACAACCATCGGAGGAACCAACCACCAAGTCGAGATTTTGTACTTGATAATGGTCTGTAACATAGCTTCGATACCTTTGAACTTCGGAATGACTGTTTCGCAAAGAAGAAGAAAAGTGAGGATCACGTCGTCGACAGAAGGTTAGAAAGAGAAGCTTTCGAAACATCGACGTCTTATCTCTAATACACAGGCTCCCTACGTTTTTCTACAGAATGACTCACCAACGTTAGCGACTCCTGCATACAACATCCAAAAGACAGTGACGACCAAACCATAGATATGGAATTGAGGGAGAACACCCAAAGAGACGTCCTTTCCAGGTCTGATTCGACCTACTTCTCCTTCTTTCCAGATCGTTCCTTGGACATTGTTGAAGCATTGAAGCTGAAGAACGTTTGAAATCGGTGCCGAATGTTGGATTGCAACACCTAAAGGAAAGAGAAGAGAAGAGGTGAGTGTAAGCGAACTGATCTTGTTGAAGCTACCTACTCAAAGCTTAACGACGAAAAGTGATTGATAAGGCATTCCTTCGCTTGGAGAAAAAGCGTTTCATGTACTGCTCTAGACTGATTCTCACTTTTTGGCAAACCAGTTGTTCCGGAAGAAAAGAGCAAGAACGATAGTTGCCTCTTGCCTTCTCCCTTCGAAAGTTTTACTCTACCCTTTGAACTCTCTCCTGGATCTGACTTGATGACCTTTCTACCTTCCGAAAGTAATCCATGAATAGTCCATAAACCATCTGGAGTCTTGGATTGACCTTTAGAAGCTTCGATTTGAGAAAGAGTTTGAACTACAGCACACTGATAAGAGAGAAGAAAAAGAGAAAAGGTTAAGAAAAAAACTCACTATCCTCTGTTTCCTCATACCAGTACTCACTCTTTCAAGAGGTATACCTGCAATCTTAGCAGCTTCTAAACCAGTTTCCAAAACTTCCTGTCCAATAATCAAAGCTCTACTCTTTGCAGTTTCCAATTGAAAAGCCAATTCTTTAGCTGTCAATTGAGGATTTGAAGCTGAAACTATTCCACCTAATCTATGAGTTGCTAAAACGGTTGGTACGAAATCAATGGAATTTGGTGTGAAGATGGAAACTATAGACGATTTCGAGACTCCAAATTCCTTTCTGAAGCCTACACTCAAAGAATCAGTCCTTTCTTTTAATTCTTCAAAGTTGAAACCTTTGCCTGTTTCTTCGTCTATTAATAGCTTGATCCCTGTCTTTCGAAGGTCTGCTCGAGAGGAAGGGAAATATCTAATTGAAAAGAGGGGAGAGCAGAAGGGACAGAAAGTGAGAAGGTGGAGTTTGGAATGGGAGCTGTTGAAGATCGGGATCGAATGCTCTCTTCTCTGGCTTCAGCATTGAAGTCTTTGCCGATCTGAACATCGATAAACTCTCATTTCGAGGATTGAAGGTGCGAGTTGAGCCTCCATCGAGGCAGAGTGCTTCTTCTCGAATGCTCATACCCCGCATTTCTTGGCCCAACTTCTTTCCCTTCCTTTTCATTAAAGGTGTCCTCATCTTTCTATGTATAGCATCAAAGGCCCTTGAGATTCGTCTGTACTCACTCAAAGATGAAGTCATAGAGATTCAAGTCATCGGGAAACTCTTTGACTTGATTGGCCTTTCCTTCTGAAGTATGGATCACCACCATTCTGGATTCAAAGGTTTATCGAATTTTTTTGTTGAGGTTTTCGTAGTCTTTAGGGTTTGATAATTTGGCAAAGCCAATACTTGATGGGGTTTTTTCGATGATGGATGAGGTTGAAGATCAAGAGGCGATCACCTCGGAACAGAAGGAATCAAAGAACAAAACAGATCGAAGCGAACGAAAACTGTTGACATTCTTCCCTACCAGAGAGGAATAAAATCTGTAATTGGGTTTGGGAAATAACATTTGGAAACTTTCTGAGCAGAGAAAAAGGAGTTGAGAGAGCTCGCATTCCAGGCAAGACAATTGAATTTGATGAGCTCAAGTAGAGAACAATGAGAATGAAACTGCAGAGGGAGGTTTCGACTTTGGAAAAAAAGAGAGAGAACAATCAGAGCAGAGTCCAAAGATATCGACAAAAATGCTTCCAATTAAGAGCGATGATATTAGAGCAAAAAAGCCAACAGCGATCAAGACTTCAAGCTTCAAGTCTAGCTGTCTGTCATAAAGGATCCGAAATCAATCGAGTGCAAACTGGACATTAGAATGGTAAATTTCAATTTCTGCTACAATCATATAGAATTCTCAGAAACGAGGTTTTCTTTTAATCCGTCCCTCTGCTTAAGATTTCTTGTAGCCATCTTCCAAACCTTTTTCTCATTGATTCCCTTTCTCCTTTTCAATTCATCCCAGTCTCCCGGCCTGGCTATCTCCCATCTCCTTGCCAACCATTAAGCAGATTTACCCTTTATCCTACTCTGAACGGCATTCATCAACCAAAGTTTAGCTTCTGGACTTAAGTCCACATTTCTATCCAAAGCTTTTCCAACTGATTTCTTGACTTCTCCATTACCTCCTTCACTAGACAATTTCTCCAAATAACCAGATTGAAATCTCTTATATTCCCCACCAATTTCCTCGTCGAATTTCATTTCTCTAGCTTTCCTTTCCAATCCAAATAAATTCTCTCCTTCTCCCTTCGTATCTTTTTCCAACGTTTCAACCCCAACAATCCTTTGAACGTTCAAATTATTCCCTTTAAATTCATTCTGTTTACTAATAGCTCCTAACAACCCAACTCCACCCCCAGAAAGAGGGTTGATTCTCAAACTCCTTTCACCATTTCTTAAAGGTTTCCTAGGTAAATCAGGAAAAGGTAAACCATCTTTTGAATTCAAAGACAATTGATCCGAAGGATATTTAGGTGAAGAAATTAGAGGTAAAGAGGAGAAATTGGGAGTTGAAATGGAATGTAAGATTGATGACCAGGGAGTTTTTGGTTGTAAGGATTGAGGTAAGGGGATTGATGGGATTGAGGAAATGGAAGTTGGATTGGATCGATTGCTTTTGAATGTGGTTCTTGTTGGATCTCTTTGGTTTGATTTACGATTGTTATTGTTGTTTCTTTGTTGACTATTGTTACGATTGGAAGAAGAGAAAGAAGAATCTGATCTTCGATGACTGCGACTCTGATTTTGATTGTGATTCTGGATTGGGGTTGATTTAGAATTGGATTTCAACTTTTGATATAGAGATTCAGGTTTCGACTCAGGAGTAGAAGATGAAGAAGATGAAGGAGTCTGTTGAGAATTGAGAGCAAGAGCAGAGATTGACAAGCATCTCCTGCCACTCGTACTTGTGGATGATTGCAGATTACTTGCTGTCCTCGATAAAATCAATCTCATTCTGATAAAAAGAGAAGAAGAAACGAAGAAGAAGAAGAAGTAGAGAGTGAGAGGAGGTAGAAGGAGAGAAAGAAAGCTTCGACTGCCCAACCCACCCGCCATCCAAAGTCTATCTAACACTTGTTGAATCAAAGAGAAATCAAAGTCAAGAGCAAGTGAAGTTCCAGATTTTTAAGCAAGAAAAAGCGAACCAATAACTAGGCAGCAACTTCGATCTCTTGTCTTTAATAGCAACTCACTTTGAGTCACAATCTTGACTATCGCAGCAACTCCTCTACATTCTCATCTATTGACTTGATCGGCTCACTTTGACTTCCAGTCAGTACCCAAAAGAACAATCTAGCATCAAATCAATCCCATCTCCATCTCCATCTCCTCTCAAACCATTCATCCAATCTTCTCTTCTCCTCTCTTTCTTTCTTCTCCAGTGGACGATCTCTCCTCCGGTTCTTCTTCCTACGCCTCCAATTCCTGGGTTTCCTGGTTCCTATCAACAAAAGGAAACGAATATTTCTGTGACGTAGATGACGATTACATCTTAGATCGTTTCAATCTAACTGGGTTGAATCAAGAAGTTCAACATTATCCACACGCTTTGGATTTGATCACTGATGCTTTGGATGATGAAATGGATGATGAAATGAGGGATAACGTAGAGGCTCAGGCTAGATTGTTGTATGGTTTGGTTCATGCTAGATATATCATTACTACTAGAGGTTTGGCTAAAATGGTGAGTAAAAGAGGGTTCGAGAGAGACTCGAGATTTGTACATTGCTGAACTGATTTTCTCCCGTCTTTTGATGATGATTGGGAATCTAAATAGCTGGAAAAGTACAAAAGAGCAGATTTCGGTCGTTGTCCGAGAGTTTTATGCTATCAACAATCTTTACTTCCCGTAGGTCTTTCAGATCAACCTTTTCAAAAGGCAGTCAAGTTGTTCTGCGCTAGGTGCGAAGACATTTACAGTCCAAAGAGCTCCAGACATGGTACCATAGATGGCGCTTTCTTTGGTAGCACTTTTGCTCATATGTTGGTGAGTCTGAGGATGGAGAGGAGAGGGGATTTGATTTTCAAAGATCCTCAAAGAACCTTAGGTTTTCCAAACCAATAAGGAGATAGAAAAGACTCTTGCCATTTAGAAGAGTTTATTTTGTATCTTGGAAGAGGTTCTATTCCTGGAGAATTCGAATATTCTACCTCTTTTCCGAAAACTCGACTTCAAATTCGTCTTTCGATTTGATCCCTGCTAAAGTTCAAATGCTAAGTTATGTCTTCAAATCTCTCCCTTTCCCCCTTTTCATTCTTTTTCCTTTTCCCTTTCTCTTTCAGTTCATGGTCTATCCTCACATTCTCCCCTCCAAATCTCCAGCTTCACCTTCACCATTTCTCCTAGGTCCCAATTCCAATCGAGAATCAAATGAACGTAATCGATCTGAATCTCAAGATCCAAACAATAGAAGTTCAACTGGTCCTTCTAATAACAACAACTCTAATTCAAATAACAATGGTGGTGGTGGTGGAGGAGGAGGAGCAGCTTCAGCTCCTGGAGCTAGTACAGCTTCAGCAGCTAGTAAAGTTGAAAGGTATAGACCTAGAATGTTTGGTTTCCCAGTTCATGAAGCTAGTAAACTTCAGAGATGGCAGGAAAAACAAAGAGATTATCAAATTGAAAAATTGGAGAGGTTGGAAAGAGGTTTGACGAATCAAAGTGGTAATGGAAATGGAAATGGGAATGGGGGTTTGAATAGAAGTACGGCGAATGATGGTAATGGAAATGGTCAGGGTTTACTTGGAAGAATGGATTGAGAAACAAAAGGAACAGAAAAGGATCTTTTTTCGTTTCAAGGTTTTCAAAAAGTCGTTCAAAATCGTTTCTTCCCATTCTCCCTTTTTTCTTCTCCGAGTCTCTTTTCTCTCCTCGTCTCTCTCTCGCTCTCACTCTGTAACGAATCTGAATAGATTATGTATGATCTTTCCATGTTAGGTCTCTTAATGATAACAATCGTCACCCATGAAAGATGAACAAGCGCTCGTATAATTTGATCCACATGAGCCAGCAACAATGGAAAGTCAACAGAATTCCAAGAAAGACAAAGAGATGCAACGGAAAGTCGGAGAGAGGGGCTAAAAGGACTTTGAAGGAGCGACAAAAACGTAGAGCGAAACAATCGACTCTGAAAACCAAAGACCCGCGAATCAGGAGAAGGCTAGAGAGGGAGTATTGGGCCAGAGTAGGATTCAAGTGAGGATGAGAGTGAAATCAGAAGCTGGCGAAAGAAGAACGACAATCAATCCGAATGTACTCGAAAAATCTGACTCACCTAGCTATGGCTGTAAGACAGATCAACCGCGTTTGGAAGCCAAGATAGAGCCTCTGCATCCCCCTCAATTGCGTTTCTCACCCCTAGACTCCTGATTTTTCTCGTTCGTAGATCTGCGAAAGGAACTTCCTCGTCGGATCCGGCTCTTGGAGGGTCTGCACGACAAGCTTCAAAATCACCTTGAGCAGAGAGAAGAACGTTCTTGTAAGAGAGCTTTGAATGAACTGCTATCCTACTAGCCACCATTGAAGATAGATCCACAGCTGAGATGGGATCTTGATCTGTGCTTGCAAACCTGATGCTTTCCAGTCGAAGAAAGAGGAAATCTTTGTTGCCGGCTCGAATGCTTTCTTTGCTGAGGATCGATAAGAGGCTAATCAAGTGTTTCCAAATGTTGGCAGGGATCGAGTGCTCTAGCTCGATCTCCAATTGGGAGAGCCTAGTCCATTCTTTCATCGATGAAATTAATGAGGTAGCAGCTTCTTGGGGACGAGAAGAGACTCCGACCAGTTTCCAGACGCAGAAGTGTATGAGAGAAGCAGCTTGGAGCCCGGAGAGGTCTCGAGGATCATCTACCTGGAAGATATGGAGCGTGGTGAGAGCTGGAGCGCAAAGGCGCGTGAAGAAGGTCCTTCCGTTGACCTTGACATTTGCATTTGCGTTTCCGTTTCCGTTCTCATTTTCCATCCTATCCTCCGATTGTGGAGCATGATCTAGATACAGGATCTCGAGATCTGGTAGGTTCATTGGAGGTATATCTGTTACTGTTTCATCCTCGATCCAAGGAATTTCCACCTTGACCAATTTGGAGTTGGAAGAAAAAAGCTTGATAACCCATGCAGGTTGAACACCCTGGCTACAAAGACTGATTCCTCTGCAATCTTGAAGATGTCCGAGTAAAGCATCGTCGCAGATAAGTCCATTTCCACCCGCTTGCCAATCGAAGGTCTGAAGCTTGGGCTTCCATGGGAGTGCAAAAGCTAGACAAGGATCTGATAAGCTGGCAGGGTGAGGCGAGTTTTCAGCTCCTGCTTTGTTTGAGATGAGGGATTTGAGCTCGGTGCAGTCGGACGCTACCTTGAGTATCAGTTCGGAAAGATCCCCTTCATGAGAAACAGAGAGAGATTTGAGTGTTCCAGAAGAAGGTGTCATTGATTCCTGGAGTTGATCCTGCTCTCCGCTGGTGGCTTCAGTCCCAATCTTGAGATCGATGGATTTGATTGAGTTGCCACTTCTCATTCCAAAACTCTTGATCCCTTTGATGATGTTGGAGACTTTGCCTTCCATTTCGAAATGCCGAAATAGATCTGTCGATTCTAGTATCGACTTGTTCCACGATTTGCAGACCGAAGATGAAATAGCGAGAGATGGAGAATCTGTAAAGCGCATCGTCTCGACAAAGAGCTCAGCAGAGAGTCTCTTGAATGGACTCTTGAGCTGACGATCCTTTGACTTCTCGATCTCTTGTTTGAGCTCGACTAAGTCTGCTTCCATAAGATGAGAAGTGGTTGTTTCGTCTCTTCAGCAGGAAGCTGCTGAGCAATCTCGAGATGATGGAGAGCCAAAGTCAAAAAGTTGAACGTCGCTCTGAGATGAGTCTGTTTGACAAGAAAGAGAGACAAAAAGAAATCTAGTCAGGTTGGAACTATGTGAAGAGCTCGATCTACTATCAAGCATCAGACCCACCTCACGAGTCTTCTTGCCATCCAAGGCTTTCTCGACATCCCTCGCAGCTTCATGGACTTGACCATTCCTCTCCAAGCCAATGCTTCTGAGTAAGAGTGGCTGTGTCGGATCGAGAGGGCTTGAGTCAAGAGTCTGAAAGGGAATGAGAAACGAAAGAGCAGGCGACCAATCAGCAAGCTGGAAGGGGAAGGCATGCAAGCACGAAGGAGACAGGAAGAATTGAAAGAACAGCATTCCGTTTCTTCTTTCACTCCCGATTTGCACTATGATTGATGCTCACCTCTGTGCATATCTCAACTCCCGTCTTGAAATCCAACCTGTCCATCGAAGCCTGAGCTCTTTGAATTGAGTCGTCTTGGTTCGATTTTGCAATTCCATTCTCTTCGGTAGCAGTTCTCTTTGCAGCTGTTCCACCTTGTTCATTCTCGTTGAGCCTCTTTGATCTTCTACTGCTCATCGTCGAAGTTTTGAAGAAAAAGATGTTGATGTTGATGGCAGAAGGACAGAGAAGAGTTTGGAAAGATCAAGAATCTCTTCGCTTCCGAACGAAGAGAAAGACTTCTCCGTTTTCGTCCAAACCAGTCAATTCTTCTTCTTCTTCCTCTAAACATCACTTACCATGAGCAGCAACAACAAGAGAACTCAATCTTCTGGTTCCACTTCTCCTCAACTCAGAAAGAGACAGCTCATCGACGGAGAGCAGCAAGACATGGACATCGATGTAGAAGAAGGCAAGTCGGAAAACGAAGAGAACTCATCTCAGAGAACTCATCAGAGATACAATCTCCTCCTCCCAGGTCTCCCGACGGAACATCAGACCTAGAGCAAGCGAAAATCATGCTCAAGAGATTAGATTACAAAAGCGCCATAGAGCTTTGCGATAAGGTGCGCCCAGAAGTAGGGTGTAGAAGTGTGGTCTCGTCTGATTCTCATTGCTAACTATCCTATCTCTTCCCTCTTCTTCCAGGCTATCGAGCTAGACTATTGGCCCAAGGTATCATTCATGCTGCTCAGAAGCTCAGCCAGAGCTAGAATCGGAGACTTTGAGCTGGCAGAGCAAGACGCAAAGGCTGCAGTGGATTTGGAGAAAGGAAGCTCGATTCAGGTGAGATTTGCTTTCTTGAAACAGTGTCGTTCTCTTATTTCACCTTTTCTGACCTGTTAGATCTTCTATCTTTCTCTCTTTCTTAGGCTCATCTCACGAGCGGATTCACCTACCTTCGCCTAGCCAAGCATCACTTCTCTTTGGCTGAATCCTTGAACCGCGAGGAGGACGAGCTTCCAGATTCAGGTCCATTCCAAGAGTCGGATTTTGAAGAGTTTCAGAGTCAATTGAGCTCCATGGGTAACAAAGAATTTGAGAGCTCGGTTCAAACCTTTCCTCAGGAGGTCTTGACGAGAATGTTCTACCACCTCGATGCTCCTTCTTTAGTCAAAGTCGGTTCCGTCCAGAAGGAATGGTCTCGTATCATACTCGCTACCAGCTCTCTCTTCCACAACTTTGAGATGAAAGGGAAAGGACATTCTATCCTCGAGGGTCTCCGCAAGTTCCAAACTAGATCGGACAATAAGGTCCAAAGGGCGGAGATCGAAATCCGAGACAAGATGTCTGAAGAACTCAAGGAATCTCTAGTGGAAGTCATCAACCAATCCTCAGACCATCTTCAATATCTTCGATCGCTCACCATGGTGATATGGACGAATCCATGGTCAGAATTGCCGGACAGTGCTCTTCACTCAAGGTCTTTGACTCCTCTAGAATCAAAGTGCCTGGAGAGAGATTACCTCGTCCTTCAAGGCTTAACCTGGTCTTCAACTCCAAATCATCCAGTATTGAAGTCTTCAGTTGGTTTGGAAGAGCTTTTGGTCTTCACTGTGATCAAAGTCTCCTAAACTGTTTCTCCTCAAGATGCAGAACAGTTTCGATCGCCTCATTTGATGTCACATCGGAATTCTTGGTTGGGCTTTTATCCTCTCGAGGCAATAGGCTGCAAGAAGTAGTGATCCCTTACTATGAGGGTTTAGAAATAGACGAAATTCCAATAATGAAGTGTCATCAGCTCGACCATCTCAAGCTAATGGCTATCCCGAAACATTTTCTACAAAGGTTGATCTCTCCAAAGCTTCACACTCTTCACATCGCCAAGGTTTCGCCTCAATCACTCAGTTTGATGCCAAAGGAATCAATTCCAGTCGCCCTTTGTATCGATCAAATTCTGCCGGACTCGGACACCACCTCCAGTGGCGTTCACAAAGTCACTTCTCTCGTCAAGTCAATCAAGGACTGGAAATTACGAACTCTAGAACTGGAGTTCAAACTACCCATCTCTTTCGGCCCCGGTTTAGACTCAAATGCATGGAGTCATTTGTTATATCTCCTTTCTCCATTATCAAGGGAGAACATCGAAGCTGGACTTAATTCAACCGTCCCACTGAGCAATCTTGTCGTTTGAACATCGGTCAGGTCTTGCCAGCGTCTACTCCTTCTGCAGTCAACGGGAAAGCGCTGGCATCGCTGTTTTTGAGTCGTTTCAGAGTATCGATAGGATCTTCAGCTCTTTCAATCATGTCGGCTTCGAATGGAGACTTCAATAGTGAAGTTGCTTCCGGAGAACCAAGTCATCTTTGCTGTGTGAAACTAGGCGTTTTGAAGGTTCATATGCCAATCTCATGTGATGAGTACACTAAGCAGTGGCTTCAACTGAGAAGGCTACTCGAGGGTAAATATAAATTTGTAGAACAGCAATGAGCTTCAGGTGAGTGCGAGTTCTTCATTTCCAACGTGAGAGGTACACGGATTTTGCCTCTTTCTCGCTTAGACTTCTTCTCTTTCTTTCTTTCCCTTGTAGCTTCGCAAACCAGAAATTAGCTAAGACGCTCGACATCAACCTCTACGCGAGTTCAGGTCATTCGCTTTCACTTCAATAGCTGCTCTCTTTTCTTTCGAGATTCGATCCTGGCCTTTTTGTCTCCAGTTTTTCATTTTCTTCCCTAAAGCTCCTTGTCAATCATTGTCTCTTCTCTGTAATCTAACAATCAAACCAATCAATCTAGAATCACCAGCAACGCCAGCATCCCCAAACCGATTGATCTGACAAATTTCAGATGTTCAGCACCTCCATTCAGACAGGGTGAGATCTGTTGCGTTAAGATCGATTCATTCCCTTCAGAGCTCAGAAAAGACGCCGAACACGAGAAGCAAAACAGATAGTCCGAAAGAGACGAGAAAATTCAATGACACAGAGAGAAAGGGTAAGAAGAGAGCAAGATAAATAAAGGGTATAAAAGAGAAAGGCAACGAGAGTGGAATAATCTTACTTCTATAACGATACGGCATAGGAGATCTCAGCGAGGTGAACTAAAACCCAGACAGAAAGAGAGAGAGAGAGAGTCGAGAAAGCGAAGACGGACAAGGAACGAGAGAGGGAAGAAGAGAGACCTTGTTCGCCTTTTTACGAGAGACCCCTCTAGGCGATAGAATGAAGGAAGGAGTATTGAAGCTCGGGGAAGATTTGATCGAGGAACGAGTGAGCGATTGAAGAGACCGAGAGGGAGAGAGACGAATGAGCAGGCTTCGAAGAGTCTCGTCATTCTACAGATCCTTCTTGGACCTCCTCCAACTATTTGTAAGTTTCCTAATACTGGCACTCAAACTTCTAATAGAAGGAGCGAAACTTCTCCTACCATCAAAACTAGCCCCATCAATACTGTTTGCAACCTGAGGTTTACTCTTAGGTAAAGGAGGAGTAGCAACTTCATCAACCAATAGATAACTGATTTTCTCTTTCTTCAAGAATTCTTGATCGATTTGAAGATCTTCAATCCCATTTCCATCAGATGGAACTTTTCCTCTACTCGAGTTCAGATTACTTAATAGACTTTCCTTCAAACCGATGAGAACAAAAGGTGGCAATGAACCTTCCAACAGAGAATCTTGCCAGAAAGATTGGAAACTTTCGTCAAAAGAAAAGACTTCAATGGAAGAGATCTGGAAATTGGGTGGTGGAGGAGGTAAAGAATCCAATTGACTTAAAAAGGAAGCATTCCCATTCAAGCCATCTCTTGATGAACCTCTTAAAGATTTGCGTTTGAGAGAACCTAGTGAAGACTGTCTTCTAGGTCTCGAGGAACCAACTGTAGAGGTAGAAGGGTTGGAAAGATTTCCAGAATTGTTTGAGGTTGAAGAAGGTAAAGTGATAGTAGAAAAAGATAGATCAACAGGTTTCTCATCATTCGAGAAGCCATTTAACCAAGTGTACTTAGTATCTGAATCTTCTGGTAAAGGTTCCAATTCAGGAGTGATGACACTACCATTGTGAGAGAAAGATCTTCTAGTACTATCTCTCAAAGATCCAGATTGAGTTGAATGACTTGTGTTGAATGAAGATGAAGTTGATGGAGACGAGAAAGTTCCAAACTCAGTGACTGAACGAGAGAAAGGACTTGGTCTACTTGCAGGAGAAGACAGAAAAGTTGATTCACTTCCTGGAGTCATATCAAACTCAGGAGAAGCAGAGGCTACTTTATCCAAGCCTTTTGCAGAAGAATAAGGGGATGATAAACCTCCAATACTTGAATCGTTTGCTGCTTTGCTAGTCTTTTCCTTGCTTTCCTTTTCTTGTTCTTCAGTCAATCTTTTCCTTTCTTTCAAACTCTTTGCAACCAACTTCAAGATTCTAGCATGATCTTCCAAAACGACAGCTTTCTCTCTAGCTTCATCTCTGATCCTTTCTCTTTCTTCTTCTTGAGCTGGAGTTGGATTTCCCGAGGAAAGAGAAGGAGAGAAATAAGCCGGGTTGTCCTTCTCAGAGCTTGGAGTTAGAGGAGTTTGAGGTTGAATTGGAGAACCAGAGATTGATCCGCCATTACTACTAGTCGAAATTCCATTGGAAGAAGTTTCACGTTTCCTTGGAGCTTTGCTCGATTCTTCAGCTTTCTTTCCTTCTTCAACTATGAATTTCCAAACGTTGTCTTCGGGTTTGATTGAAGAACTGTTCGAAGTGGTTTCGTTTGACATCTCTACTCCGAAAGCAGCTCGTAGAGTCTCACTTGGTGCTCTTGGTTTCTTGCTCGAGATGATCAGATTTTGACTTTTGAGATTGACTCTAAGAGCTTTTTGAGGCAGAGGAGAGAAAGCCAATGGAAAAGTAGGACTTTGAACTTGAGGCACAGGATCTTTCTCATTTGAACTTGCTTCGATTCCACTCGAAGTCATGGAGGCTGCTACGAATTGAGAGTCAACCGAGGAAGTCTGAGATCTTGAAGAAGCAAAGTAAGGATAACCTTCGACTAATTCCTTCAATCTCGTAGGGATACTGATGACTCCCTTTTCACCTTCCATTTCTCTAATGAAAGCCAACATCAAATGACTCAAAACATTCTTTGATTTTTCCCAATCTTTAGCTGTGTCGTCTAGATTCCAATGAGATTCCTTTCCAATCCTTCCCAAGATCCAATAACCTAACATGCCGCATAATCTAGGACAAGGCATTGCATTTGAAGAATGATGAGATCCAATCGTAGTCAATAGTGACAAGATGGATTGGAGATAAGTTGAAGTTGAAGCAGGTAGATCTGATAAGAGATACAAAGAAAGAGAATTAGGTGGATAACCATTTGTCTTCTCTTGAAGCGAGAACTGTTCGTACCAGTCGAAAGAGGATCTGGAAGAAGAACCGAAATCTTTGAAAGTCAATTTGGTATGTCTCAGAGACCATTTCAGTAGAGCTATTACGTCATGAATGTTTGCTTTGTTCAGAGCTTTTGAAAGCTCTTTGGCAGGTGAATCTGGAGAAGTAAACAAAGTTGAAAGGGACGAGCCTGTAGGAGCAGTAGAGGAAGAATCTCCATTCTGACTTGGAGTCCCGCTTGAAGGTTTTGGTGTACTTGGGGGACGACCAGAAGCTTCGTCTAGAGAGAAGATTGAATCGTATTTTGATGGATCCAAAGTCAAGAGAAGCAATTGGATCAGAGAAGTCTGTTTCGCTTGATTCTCGGAGAAACGGAAAGGTCGAAAGATTCCGATAGTGGCAAGAGCTGGAAGAAACGAGATAAAGTGATCGATTTGGAATCATCAGCTTCCAAAATAACCGAGGCAGAGAGAATAAGAGAACATAACGAAAGTTCTGATTATTTCTTGTCGTTTCCAAAGCTGCAAAACTCACCTCTCATTCTAATCTCACTTCCACAGAACTCGACGACTCTATTGATCATGTCAACATCCAGCTTAGCATTCCTGATAGCTTCCATCCTTTCCTGAGGGGTAGCCAGAGAAGGATCTTTTCTAATCTTTCTCTTATCGTTTGGAGAAGGAGATCGCATAGCTTGAATAGCAACCATTTCGGCTGGTGTCAATCCTTTTCCAGAAGGTGGACTTGTGGGTGCATTCTTTGAAGATTGCTTGGATTTGGACTTTGAGTTTGAAGTCGGTTCAGGAGGAGGAGGAGAAGGAGCTAGAGGTAGGGAGGAAGTTCTCGAAGGTGAAGGTGGTGCTTGACTTGCAGAAGCTTGATCTTGATTGGAGGTTGGGATTGAATTTGGAGGTGGAGCATCGAAAGATAGAGATAGAGTTGGAGGTAAAGATGGAGCTGGAAGTGGGACTGGAGTCTCGTAAGTCGACTGGAAGGAGAATGGGGGAAAGAGAAGTTGATAGATTAGAGAGATCCGAGGATGCGAGCAAGAGAAGTCTCGAAGTTGATTGAATAGCAAAGATGCTTTCTCATTCTGATTCCAGTCATACAACTCAATGTTCTTCAGACCTAGAATGTCACAATGCTTGCTTCTACTCGATGGATCCGAGTGCTGGCTTGCTTGCTTCCGTCAAGTCCAGGCCTAACTATCCATCCATGCATCCAATCGACTCACCTTTCTCAATCTCATCTTTTCCCTCAATTTCGAAGTGGTACCTCTTCTAGAAAGCGATCCAGAGTTATTCTGGCTGTCCTTGTTTGGATCATAAGAGACGGCCCCATTATTGTGAATCTTGGAAGAGGAGGTCATGTCCGTGGGGATAGAGTCAAGCTCTTGATCCTTACGATGCTACTGCGAGATCGTCTGTAGAAGTATTGAGACTTGGTCGAATGTGGATGATGCCAAATCGATAGAGAAAGAATCAGGAAGGAAGAGGAAGAAGAGAAAGAATGGCGCTGGTTGTTAGGAAGAAGATCAAATATTGTTGATCGTCGACGGTTTCGAATGCAACTCGTGGGAAAAGTCAACTTCAGAAACCTTCTCTTCTTCCTCCCCTTTCCTTCTTCTATCTTCCGGTTTCATTTTCATCTGCAAACGAGGTTAATCACGTCCAGAATTTCGAGGCGGCGCAGGTGCTCAAAAGTCAGAGCTCGAAGAGTGAGATAGCTAGAGTGAGAAGGAAGAAAGCTCGTAAAAGCCAGGAGCAGGTATAAATTTCTATCATCTTGATACGATACAATGAGGGAAAAAAGAAAAGTTTGAACGAAGAGAGGTATAGGTTGGGTGAAAGAATGAGCTCCTTGCTAAATCATCATCGAGAGATTTTTCCTAATGATTCTCTTCGACTTTCAATAATCCAGCTTC
This sequence comes from Golubevia pallescens, assembly GCA_001599655.1. NCBI lineage: Eukaryota > Fungi > Basidiomycota > Exobasidiomycetes > Golubeviales > Golubeviaceae > Golubevia > Golubevia pallescens. Next base: position 788,240 of record BCHO01000011.1, read on the forward strand.
CCTCGCCAGAGTTTCATATTCCGTTCTGTCTTTTGCAGAGATCATTCTATGAGCAAAGATTGGTTGACCACTTGGATCGAAGATGAAATCCGCTCCTTGTTGAGAGACTTCACCAGCACCTCGAGCCAACTTCGGATTCTTTAGAGCATGACGAATGGACGCCCAGACCATGTAGAACGTAGATTCACTACGCTCGTGCTGGGGCTGAAATGAAATCAAGATCAAGTCAGATTGAAGAGAGAGAGAGAGAGATATTTGTATTTGTCAGTGGCTAGAAAGATAGGGGGGTTGGAAAAGGTTTGATTTCAACACTCACTCCTGTTCCAAGTTCTGTAGTCTTGTTAGTAACTCCCAAAGCTTTATATAGGTTCTTCTTAGGATCAGCGAAGATTTGACAATTGATATTACCTGCGAATTTTCTGTAATTTTCGATGCCAATTGGCTCTCCATGACCGATAACCACGACTTGATACTTTTTACTCTCTTCTGAATTCTCGTCAAAGATTGGTTTCCAAATTGGCTTGTTGGCAAGTTCAATCAGATAACCAGAACAAAGTCCACAATTCCAATGTCTGACGAAGAGAACGATGGTAGTCTTGCCTGATTCGGTTCTGATCTTCGAGAATTTGACCTTTTCGGATTTGGAGTTGAATACCTCACATTCATCTGCTTTGGATAGCTGATCTGCTGTTGGTAATGAATCATCTTTGATTGCTGAGTTACCCATGTTTGTGAAGATTCGTTTGAGTAGGTGGATGGATGGATGAATGGAAAGAAGTTGAAAAGTCCGGGGCAAAGGGAAAATGGGCTGATTCGACAAGGTCAGACTGTTCACCAACAATTGTTCGAGCTGATTGACGATTTCATGGACGTATGGTTTTATGGTTACAAAAAACAAAGCTAGAACAAATTACTGAGGAAAGATCTCACTCCTCCTATCTCTTTCCCTTCTTCATCCCTCTTGACTTCCCGTTTATAGATACAATCCTTCTGGAGTACCTTCTTGCTTTCGGTCAATGACACGCTCACGAGCAGTGGTGAAGTCCTGCGAAGAATTCAGAGAAACAACAGAGAAAAGAGAATGAAAGATTAGGACATGAAACAGGAAGAGGAGTGTCGAGAGATTGAAACTTACCTTCTTGGTGACTCTCATTCTACGCTCACGTAGAGCCAAAAGTCCAGCTTCGGTGGCCTGATGAGAAGAGACAGAGTGGTGTAGAGTCAGTAAGTGGGATTTCTAGTGCAACGAGCTTGTCAACTTGAGTTCCAAGATATCTCTTCGTCCCTCGAGTTACTCACCAAACTCTTGATATCAGCTCCACTGAGATCATCCTTCATAGCTACGAATTCTTCAAGATTGACGTCATCGTCCAAATTCATACGAGAAGTGTGAAGACGGAAAATGTGCCTGTGAGTATTCAGCCAAAGGGATAAAGAGAGATAGCTCAACGTCAGAATAAGTGTCTCTCGTCGGGAAAATCAAGCAAAGCGAAACTCACATCTTGGTCTTTTGATCCGGAAGAGGGAATTCAATCTTTCTATCAATTCTTCCAGGACGAATCAAAGCTGGATCTAAACTTTCAATCTTGTTTGTAGCCATGATGACTTTGACATCGTGTCTAGTATCGAAACCATCCAATTGATTCAAAAGTTCCAATAGAGTTCTTTGAATTTCTCTCTCTCCACCTGAATTGGAATCGTATCTGAATAATGCAAAAGAAAAATAAGAATGTATGCGCGTCAAAGAGAGTTCAAATCACGAGATGAAGTATTCATCAATTCAAACGATTGAGAAAACTCTCTTCTTCTCGAGACCTACTCACCTCTTACTTCCTACAGCATCGATCTCATCGATAAAGACAATACTTGGAGCATGTTCTTCAGCCACTCTGAAAAGTTCACGAACCAATTTAGGACCATCTCCGAGATACTTTTGAATCAATTCGGATCCAACAACTCTCAGGAAAGTGGCTGAGGTTTGATTGGCGACTGCTTTTGCGAGCAGAGTCTTTCCAGTTCCTGGGACTCCATATAGAATGACGCCCTTTGGAGGTCTGATTCCCATCTCTTCGTAGAGTTCTGGGTGGGTGAGAGGTAACTCGACGGATTCCTGTTTCGATCGAGGAGGAAGTGGGAAAGAAGGAGGGAGAAGATTAAGATCCACGTCAGCTCGCATTCACTAATTCACTTGGAAAGACCAATTGTTACATTTTCGATTCAAAATCCAATTTCATGACTTGCGAATGTGCTCATCTCCACCTTCTCCTTCCCTCCACCTTGGGTCATCTCCATCTCTTCCTCGCTCTCTACTCACCTTGATTTCCTGAATCTGCTGTTCCAAACCACCAACGTCAGCATAACTTTCAGTTGGAGCCTTATCCAGCTTCATTACGCTGACCATTGGATCAGTATCATCACTCAATACTCCAACGATTGCCATAGCTTTATGATGAAGTAAAACCGAACAACCAGGTTCCAATAGATCCTTATCCACGAAGCTCATGATAGAGACGTAATATTCAGGACCAGTTGCAGAAGAGACGATAGCATGTTCATCATCAATGATTTCCTCCAAAGAACCTACACCCATTGGAGAACCTCTTAGATCATCTACTCTGGTTCTTTCCTCTTGATTCTTATCATCTTGAGGTTTCAACCTTTCTTGATTCATTACGAATTCTTCTTCCAATAACATGTGATCCTTGATTCTTTCCATCTTTAACAATTTCAATCTACATCTTGTATTTGGATGAACCGAAGGTAGTTTCGAAGAGGAATCTGGACCTTTTCTCTTCTTCTTTCCAACTCTGGTTGGTAGAGGTGGTTCCCATTTCTTTTGTTGATCCTTCTTCTTGTCCTTTCCTGGTCCTCCCTTTCTGCCCTGTTGGCCACTTGGTGCTTGTCCCATGGCGAATATGGATTGAAGATAGACGAAAGAAGGTGGGAGTTGTCGATTCTAGTGATGGGGTTGATGACGAGGATGATCGCAAGCAACTTCCTCCAGCTTGACTTCGAACCAACAGCACTCAATCTCATGCATTCAATCTCATTCAATTCAGGCTCTGTTTATTCATCCAGTCGCATTCACGAGTGATCTACAGCTCAAATCGATCTCTTCAATCACACTCGCAGTTGCTCTCACTCGAGAAGGAGAGCTCTAAACGGACCTCATCATCACAGCAACCAAATCGTCCAATCATTCATTCCAGTCCGATGATGGCGGGGTGAGTAGATTGACTAATCGAGCCATTGAAGTATCTATCTGTCAAAAGACTCGAAATGGGAACCAAAGCGTCGAAGAATTGACGGGAAGACGGGGCAAGAGTGAGAGATCTTTGGAAGGAAACGAAGGCAAGCTGGTAGTGTCTGCCTCTCATCTATCTCGCAGAGGATAGGTTCTCTCTCTCTCTCTTTGACCTTCGGTGTGAATCCAATGGATTCGAAAGAAGCCATTCCTGCCTCTCATTTGTGACTGACTGCCGTTCTCGAAGTGTGTACGACGAGATGGACACTGTGCACTTGCCAGGTCTCAGCTCGAATCAGATCCGCACAAGCATGCCTTACAGCAGTTGTGAATAGGGAGGCAATCTTTGTTTGTGTGAAGATACATTTGAATACTATAAACAAGTTATACATTGTCTTTTGATTGATGATAGCGATCCGCAGTGAGAGAATCGGCGTCTCATTCAGGGAGACCAATTTGAAGAAGCTTTCCCTTTTCTTCATCTTGACCCTCGACTTCTCTGTTGAAAATCCACCAAAGTCTACATTTCCATTCCATTCCATTCATCGATCTACAAGACCACAAAAGATCGACAGATTCACTCTTTACGTAGATTTCACGGCCTATCAATCTTTCCTACCCTTCTACCGACCTTTCTTGGTCTTCTCCTCGAACTCCACCTCTTTCGTCCTCAAGCAACGACAAAGGTGAGCATTGCCAACTCTTTGATTCGTTCTGATGATCACCAGATGTTCAAGGTCATCTCGAAGCAAGCTGCGTCACTAGAGCCCCTTGAAGAAGCTCTTCTCCCTTCCATCTCGACTCTTCCTCTCCTGATTCGGGATCTCAAGTCGTTCGATCTTATCTTCTCTTCAATATACTCACATTCATATCCTATTTTCCTATTCTATCGCGCACTCATCTTCCATCCCAACCAATCACTGCCAATCCAGATCCAATCCCCACACGAAGAAATCCACTTTTCACTTTCCCTTCTTCCTGCTCTTCGTCATCTGCTACCAACGTTCATTCAACGTCGACTCTTCTCCAGGAGTCGAAGGCTTGTCTGAATAGCAAACCATGTCTTCAAATTCACAACCAACCGATCCTTCGAATCCATCTTCATCATCAATCACACCGCAAGTAGAACCTGAAAGAATCATCGAAGCATCACAATCTCAAGAAGAGGTTAAAGCAGATGAACCTCCAGTTGACTGCACCAAGCTAATGGCTCGTGGAAAGCCTCCACCGGACGATGATGAAGAAGTTCCAAGAAGATTCGAGGAATTCATCGAAGCAGGAAGAGAATTAGGTGCAGACTTTCCCAAGAGCATCAGCAATCCACCTCCTCCTTCGATTCAAGCTCTGAATCAAGCTGGCTCCTCTGCCGTCTCTACCACTTCCAATTCAGCAATGAATGCTGCTCTTTCTTCCAATATCGATAATAACGACAATGATGACCAAAGCAATCGTTCGACTCCAGCACCCTCATCATCATCGAATAGCAAAGTTAGTCCGACAAAGAAGAAGCCGGAACTAGCAAAGCAAATCTTCATCTCTAGTAGGAACTTCGTACCTTTGGAAGGGGCCGGTCAGGAAGAGCCTGGTGCTCACAGAGCAAAGGAAGGTGGAATGAAAAGAGTGGAAAAGAAGAAGGTGAGTAGACAACGAAGAGCATGGACGTTTCAAGGTTGGGATTGGATCTCGAGAGGAACACTCTCAAAGCGGCCTTCGTCTCGCCACCCGCCTCTACGACTCAATCCGTCTTCGACATCAATCAGACTCATTTGATAATTCGGTATCAATTCTGACATCGCTTCTTTCTTTACGTTCTGCCGCCACCTCATCAGGACAATGGAGGAGACGATCCTACACCTTGGCTTTCCTCCAACCAACCTTTCGTCGATGGTGAAGTTGGTGCTTCTCATCCTACCAATCATCCAGCTAGGAAAGCTCTTCAGGTCCCACCAATTGCCAAATTACCTTTCGATTGGTCACTTTGGAAAGAGGAAGGTCAACAGGTCCGTTCCGATGGGAAATCCCCTAGTCCAGATGGAGAAGGAAATCCCAAACCTACCATTCCAACCGTCCTTTCTACTCCTAGAGTCCCTCCTCCAAGAGTCAGAGAGAGATGTTTCGGCTTGGAAGAAGCACCTACTTTCTATCCTAGATGGGAAGAATTCGCTGATCCTCTCAAATACATTAATTGGGCTGGAAGTCCAAATGGAGGAAGAGGTAGAGAATATGGTATCATCAAAGTCGTACCTCCAGAAGGGTGGGCTCCTAGCTTTGCTTTGGATGAAAAGGTGAGTTAGAGAAAAATAGATAATTACGAAGGAAAAGGAAGATCGTTTGAGAAGAATCAGATCTGCGAGACTCGTTTCTAACGTTCTGACTGAGAGATAGATCGAGTTGTGGATCTCGATTTTCTTTCACTCTCGAAGTGAAACGGCTTCTGAGCTACTATCTTTCGTGAGGTTTACAGTGATACTAATTCTCTCTTCCCAAACCTCTCGAACTGTCGCCACCCACCTCAGCGCTTCCGCTTCCGCACCAGAGTTCAGCGATTGAATTCTCTTTCTGCTGATGCTCGTGCTTCCCTCAACTACCTCGAGCAACTTCAAAAGTTCCATGCTCAACAAGGTAGAGCTAGAGTCTCGATTCCAGTCATTGAAGGTCGTCCTATCAATCTCTATGAACTCAAGAAGAACGTCACTTCTCTAGGAGGAATCGAACTTCTTTCGAAGAAGAAGCTTTGGGGAGAAATCACTCGTCGTCTAGGTTACGAAGACAATAGAGGTTCTATAGCATTGGCTACTATCTCTAGTCAAATCAAGACTGCTTATCTCAAAATCATCTCTCCTTTCGAAGACTTCCTCTTCAAAGCCAAACAACAAGCTGCGACCAAGAATCACTTCGGTGGTGGTGGTGGCAGTGGTAGCGGTGGATCTCTAGCTTCTCCTGCACCACCTTCTCAAGAACAGAGAGATCAATCCAATTCTTCTACTTCAAATCCTCACGATCAAACCTCATCTCCAAGCTCTCACGCTCAAGGTACTTCTACTCCTGCCAATGGAACTCCAGAACCGACTGGAGTCTCTTCTTATGCTCAAGAACTTCTAGCTGCAGGTCTGACTGCTGAAGAAGTAGCCCAAGCAGAAGCAGATGCCAGAGCTCATGCTGGTGGAGGAGCAGATGGAAAGAGGAGAAGTTCGAGGAAGAAGACTGACTTTGTTCCAAAGCCACCTACTCCTGCAACTGCTGGAGTTGCCAGGAAAAGGAGAAGAGATGCTAGCGACGATGAAGAAGACGTCGTTGTCGTTCCTGGTGCCGAAGAGCAGGTGAGTCTCGAATTGCGTTTGATGGATGTATGCCAGCGGAATTTCGAGCTAGTCCTCTCATGATCGATCTTCCGTTGCTGACTTTTACTCTACTCTTTCCTTCTTATCTCTCTTTCAGATGTGCGAAATCTGTATGAGAGGAGACGATGGAACCTCCATGCTTCTCTGTGACGAGTGCAATCGTGGTTACCACATGTACTGTCTCGATCCTCCCCTCTCTTCGATTCCAAAGAGTCAATGGTTCTGTCCTCCTTGTCTGGTTGGAACTGGAAACGACTATGGATTCGACGATGGTGAGACTCATTCCCTCCAGAGCTTCTGGCGTCGTGCAGAGAGCTTCCGTAGAGCTTGGTGGAGCGAGAGACCAGAGAGAATCTTCGATCCTTCCAAGGATGGCTACGAACTCCCAGTCAGCTCAGTCTCTCCACCTGGATCGGAAAAGGCTCACTCTCCTGGAGCGGATGGAATGGATATCGATCATTCAGAGAAACCAAAACGTATCACCAACGGATTGGCTCGTCCTCTCGTAGGAACAGATCTTCACGTCAGCGAAGATGATGTCGAGAGAGAGTTCTGGAGATTGGTCTCTTCTCCTAACGAGACTGTCGAGGTGGAGTACGGAGCCGATGTTCACAGTACTACTCATGGAAGGTGAGTCTCGAGCTATTCAGTCTTCGAGAGACGGTTGTTTTCTCAAATGTATGCCGATTCTAACTTTGCCTCCTATCTCTCTTTTTTTCTCCAGTGCTCTTCCAACTCTCGAGACTGATCCAATCAATCCTTACTCTCGTGATGCTTGGAACCTCAACAACCTACCCATTTTACCTGGATCTCTTCTTCGTTACATCAAGTCCGACATTTCTGGTATGACGGTTCCTTGGATCTACGTTGGAATGATGTTCTCCACCTTCTGCTGGCACAACGAGGATCACTACACCTACTCCATCAACTACCAGCACTTCGGAGACTCCAAGACCTGGTATGGAGTTCCAGGAGCAGACGCTGAGAAGTTCGAAGAAGCGATGCGTCGTGTCGCTCCAGATCTCTTCGAGACTTCTCCTGATCTCCTCTTCCAGCTAGTCACGATGATGAGTCCAGACAAGCTCAAGAAGGAAGGGGTCAGAGTCTACGCTGCCGATCAACGTGCAAATGAATTCATCGTCACCTTCCCAAAGTCGTACCACGCTGGATTCAATCAAGGCTTCAATCTCAACGAGGCAGTCAACTTCGCCATGCCAGATTGGATCGAGGACGGATTGGAATGCGTTAGACGTTATCAACACTTCGCCAAGTTCCCTGTCTTCTCTCATGACGAGCTCGTCGTCACTGTCGCTCAACACAGTTCATCGGTCGCTACTGCCAATTGGCTAAGGCACGCCATGAAAGAGATGATAGACAGAGAATTGAAGAGGAGAGAGGCTCTCAGAGCAATGATTCCAGATCTTCAGGAGAAGGTCGATAGCAAGGACAGACCAGAGAGAGAATATCAATGCGCTCACTGCAACGTCTTCTGCTATCTCGCTCAAGTCACTTCGGAGAAGGCAGACGGAGTCGCCTGTCTAGAGCACGCTTTCAATGTCTGCAGTGCAGATGTCCCTTCCAACTGGACTCTTCGACTCAGGTTCTCGGACGACGAACTTCATAGGCTTCATCAATCGATTCTGGATCGTGCAACTACTCCAATCCTCTGGCAGAAGAAGCTCCACAAGCTGCTCACCACGAATCCACGTCCTCCTCTACCTTCTCTTCGTCAATTGCTCGCCGAAGGAGAGACCATCCCTCATCCTCTACCGGAAATGGAACAACTCAAGGAGTTCGTCGAGAGAGCCAACGCTTGGGTGGAGAACGCTCTAGGTCTCATCGAGAAGAAGCAGAAGCGTACCAAGTCTACTACTGCAGCTGGATCGAGGGGACGTGGTGGCAGAGCGTCAGCAGCAGCTGCAACCGCTACCGCCACCTCTGGCAGTCCTGGTGCTGAAGAGGACGAAGCTCCGAAACGTACTCTGGATGAGGTCTACGCTCTTCTCAAGGAAGGAGAACTCCTTCCGTTCGAAGCTCCAGAGATCCCAGCTCTCGCTGCAGTCGTCGAGAAAATGCAGTCCTTCAGCAACCTCTTGGATAGGACTGTCGAAGGCATCCAACCGAACGACGTCTCGAAGCTGGAATCATACATCTCTGTTCTAAGCACTGGAGAAGGTCTCAACGTCAAGCTGCCAAACAGAGAAGTCTTGGAGAAACACGTAGCCTTCACCAAGTGGCACGTCGATGCCAACGCCTTGTTCAATCGTAGGAACGCTGCCATTCACTTCGTAGAGGCTGAGGAGTTCGTCGAAAGAGCCAGTGCCTGTGGAATCCCAGAGGACGATCCTTTGCTCGTCGATCTCCGCGAGAGACACAATCTAGGAAAGGCATGGAACGAGAAAGCTTCGGCTCTTCTCGAAGCCAGAGGTACTATCTCTTTCGAGGAGCTCAAGGAACTCGACGCTCCTCCAATGACGACTGCTTGCGATCCTGAGCTCTCGATGAAGGTTCACGAGCTCTTCGTAAGGTTCAGGGATACCACGAGATCGATCGATACCATGATCGACGAGACAGCCACTGGAAACACTGTTCAAGAAATGCTTCAACCGAAGCCACCTCAACTTCGTGACTCTCGTAGGATCTTGGCTGCTTTGGACAGTACTGCTATCGACTATCCTCGTGCCAACATCCTTCGCGAGGCTGTCAAGCTTCACGACCAATGGCACGACGAGCTGACTAGCATTCTCGCAAGTTATGCTTCGGATCTACCTCCAGCTCCCAAGTATCCAGGAAAGGTCCCAAGCATCAGAGTTCGTTACGAAGTCCAAGCCTTCTGCGATGCTGTCATGAACATCTGCGATCCTACCGACGACGAAGTCCCTTCCAAAGAAGTCAAACCTCATCGTCGTCATTGCGTCTGTCGTACCGAGACGCTTCCGATCAACAAGAACTCAGCAGAATGCTCGAACTGTGGAGTACGCTATCACTACAAGTGTCTTCATCGCAGTTCGGAAAGGTCCTTCGATGGCAAATGGATCTGCTCGGTCTGCGCTCCAGATCAGCTTCACCTCATCGTTCCTCACAGGAATACTGCCGATCTATCTCGTCTCGAGAAGCTCGTCAACTCTCTCGAGTACCAGCCAGCTGCTTTCCGTTTCGCTCCAAACGAGCTGGAGATCATGCGTGCTACCGTCGCTGCAACAGATCACTTGGTTCAGTGGGCTCGAGAGGTTCAGAGTTCCACCTCGAGAGAAGGAGAGCCAGATCCAAAGCTCCTCCATCTTCTTCGTCGTCTAATCGCAAATCCATTCGACTTTCCGGTCAATCCAGGTCAGGAGATTCGTTACGACAACACCATGTGGTACAGCGTAGCCTACGACATCACCAAGATGGGTGGACTCAAGCTCAAGGCTTCGGCCAAGAGCGCGAGTCCAGTCGACCAACCTAAACAACGTCGTATCCCTGATCTCATCGGTACTGATGCTGCCAAACCACTAGAGGAGAGGAAACGTCGTAGAGGAAAGCGTGCCAAGCTCGTCTTCAGGGAAGAGACTGGCATTCACGTTCCGAGCGTCGATGGAACTTACATCTACTGTCTCTGCAAGCGACCTGAATCCAGACCAATGATCTCTTGCAAGCGCTGTATGGTTTGGTTCCATTACGGCTGCGTCAAGATCTCTCAAACTTCTAATCCAGAAGCACTCGCTGGTTGGATCTGTCCAATGTGCTGCACCAAGACGGAGAGACAGTACAACCACGCAGAGATCCGAGTCGCTTTGGCAGGTGAGTTGAATTGGATATCATTCTACCGAGCTTGAAAAAGCTCTAACTTTCTGACCATCCTCCTCGTCTTCTCTTTGTCCTATCTCTCCCTTTTCGACAGGTCTCGATCGTCCAAACGAATTCCTCGACGTCCGTCTGTCTCTTAGATCCGAAGGAAGGCCAATCACCAACACTCAACCTTGGACTGTCGATCCTTCGAAGCGTATTCTGTTGAATCTGGAAACCTTCTATCCAGCCATCGAGAAGACCACCGACGATGCTCCTGATCCAAAGCGTCAACGTACCGTGGAAGCAGCAGCTCCTCCTGTCAAGAAGATTCCAACCTTCATCCCTCGTGCTCAGAGACCAACTGTCGATGGAACTGCAGCTCTTCTGGAGGGAAGGCCACTGATCAAAGGTCAGGCTATCGCCAATTCCCTTCCTTCTGCTCACGCTGCTGCCGCTTCATCGACTCCTCCTCCTGCAAAGACTCCGGAGCAGTTGGCTGCCGAAGCTCAAGAAAGACGTCATCGTGCAGGAATGGCAAACCTCTACGCTCGTGGAGTCACTGACGCCATGATCAAGAAGTACTACGTCGGTTGGAATGGAAAGACTCTCGTCTATCCTCGCTACAATGCCAACAGGCAATTGAGCGAGCTAGATCTCGGTCCAAGGATCCACCTAGAAGTCGACGACGAAGACGGAACAAGATTCATCGCTCAAAAGATCGAAGACGAAAGGAGAAAGACTAACGGATTACCTCCTGTCTACGCTCGCAAAGGTCAGAGAACTTCTGTCGATTCCTCTGGTGCCTTGGTAGTCGCTCAATCTCAATCGCCAGGTCCAGGTACTCCTACTGCGAAACCTCAGGTGAGTTTCTAATCACTGACTGTATACCTCGAGATGATGGCAGATCTGAGCTTTCTGTGTAGACAAGAGCCAGTCCGACTTACTTCTCTCGATATCCCTTTCCCACTCGTTTCCTTTCTTTCCACTCACAGAACGGTACCGCTCAAGGTCGTCCAAGTCTACCTTCTGTTGGTTCTGGTTCTGGTTCACCTCTTGTACAAAGACGTGAGTGCTGTTCGAGGTAGCTTCTTGTCTCTCCCTCTTCTCTTTGACTCAAGGCTGATCTTTTCCCATCTCTCTTCCTCTTTTCCTTCATCAGCAACCGCTCCTCGTTCATCGCTACCTCCTCGTTCTTCACTTCCACCAGGTTCATCTTCTGCCTCTCCTGCACCTCAAGCAGCAAGTCCATCAGTCTCTGCAGCTCCAACCGAAGGCGATAGAGCTGAAATGGCAAAGCTCGCAAGAAGAATGAAGCCTAATGCCACCGATGAAGAAATCGAGCAGATGGTCTCGAATCTGTTAAAATAGAGATACTTCTCTAGATCGTCTCTCTCTGTCTTTTCTCTTTCTCTTTTGTTTATCCTTTTATCTTATGTTTTGCAAGTCTCTCTCTCTCTGTGTGTGTCTCTCTTCGCGCCTCTTGTCATGTCTTGTTCTTCGTTTTCGTACATCAAAAATATTTTCCCAAGTCAAGATTCACTTTCTTCTTTTCGAATATCATTCATATTTCACACAATCTCGAGTGAAGACTAAGATTCAATACATGTCAGATGACTCGGAAACAGCCAGAATAGATAAAATTACAAAAGAGAGTTGAGTTTGACAGGTTTTCGAACAGCATTGCTAGATCCTTCATGATGACGATAGAAGACTTTGACCTTCTTTTGAGCTCTACCATTCTCTTCGTCGTCTATTGAAGCAGCTTTGGCAGCTACTTGGGAATCAGCGAAGGGATCATTTCCATCTTGATCTGGAGAGGGTTGCGATTTCTTTTCGACTTTCTTCTCGACGACTCTACCAAAGAAATCCAAAGACTGCCCCGCATCTTTCTTTCCATTCGAAAGAACAGAAGACGCCATTCCATTCAGATCATTTGCACCTTTTCCACCATCCTTTCTTCTATAGACAGCCATAGCTTTTCCAGCAGTGTTTCCACCCAAATCAATCTCGTTTGCTTTGTTGTTCAATCTTAGTCTTGCAGCTTCCATTTCCCTAGCTACTAGAGCTCTGACGGCATGTCTTGTTGGACCGATTTCCTTTGAACCTCTTCCTTCGAATTGAGTGAAAGCATCTAGAGCTGGCTCTAATCGGTAGATCAGAGATCCGGCTTCGTTTCGATCTTGAACGAAATAGAGGTTGAGATGCATCATGAGAGCGACTAGAGAATCCAATGACGAACGATCTGAAGTTCTAACGGCTTGAGCGCTGACCTGGAAAAGGGGAGAAGGTGATAAGAGGAGGTAAAGAATTGGTCAGAGGAATGGGAAGAAAGAATGCCAAAGCGAGCATTTCGTTGACTCACTGGCTTGATATCTGGAGTCAACAATCTCATCAATCCAGGTCCAAGCTCTGTCGAGACACTCTGACGATTGAACAAGATTCTTAGATTAGGCGGTAAGATGGCATGGAGGGATCCCACGATCTCATCGAAAGCTTGACGTTTGAGATAGTTCTGTTGAGAGAGAAAGTGAAGTCAAAATCGAGCACGAGAGAGAGACTGAGTTGAGTCCAAAAGAATGACGAGACGAGAATGAAAACGGAAATCTGAAGGAAAGACTCACTTCATAATCAGCCCTAGGATACTCAGGCAAAGGATTGCCAGTATTGGCGAAGAGACCATTCCAAGGTACGAAACTCCAAGGAACGTAACCCAACATTTCACTAGTCCCAAGGGAATAGACGGTTTGATTCAAACAATTACCGAAATGTAGCCAATCCAAAGCTTGTTCATATCTCCACCAACCATCATCAGAAGTGTTCAAAGTAGGATAATGTTCAAAGCAACCTTGAGATAACTTCTCATATTCTCCACAAATGAAACCTTGATGAACAATCAATCTAGACAATTCAGCCGGATCTTTTGGTATATTACCTCTTGCAACTTCTTTCAAACCTGGTTTTCTAAATAATAAATCCCAAACTTTATGAGTGGTTGTGTTTCCATCTTTGATTCCTGTACCTGCTTTGATGTCTTCTGAAGATAGATTGATCGTTTGAGAAGAAGATCTGTTATCGTTGCGATTTGAAGTGGGAACAGATTGCGATTGAGATTTCAATGCTCTGTTCTTTGCGAATTGTAGGGCATTCAAGCAAGATCTGATGTCGTTTCCAGTCAGTTCAGCTAAAAGATTCAGAGATCTAGTATCTGTTGCCAAAGCCTCTCTTTCGCAAATGTCTCGAAGTCTGTGAACCAAAAGGTTGGTAGCTGGCTTCGTGAAACGAACCATTCGAGCAAGACTACGAAGAGGACGAAGAGCTGGAGCATATCTGTATGCGTCGAGAGAAGAAAGAGAGAATCGGACGTCTTTGTTAGCTATCGACAAAACAACGTTCGACCTTTGTCTACTACTCACAGATCATTGCAAATGCAAATAATAGGTCTCAGTAAAGGCTTACCACCTTTCCTGCCTTTTCTGTTTCTACCACCCTTATTGTTACCTTTCCAACCTTTACCACCTTCGATCAATTTGACCAAAGCTCTAATGAATCCACCTCCGCCTCCTTCTCCACCAGTTGCACCATCGATTTCATCGACGATAACCAAGGTAGGTTTAGAATCCTTCATACTAGAACTTTCCAAAGCCATTCTGACCTGATCTTCAACTGCAGAGGCAGTTCTCGAATCCGAAGCGTTCAATTCGTAAACTCCATAACCTGCTTGAGTAGCCAAAACGTGAGCCAAAGTCGTTTTACCCAAACCTGGTGGACCAGATAACATCAAAACTCTTTCCGCAGGTCTACCATATGGATCTTTCCATACAGGTCCATTCTCTAATCCTCCAGGATTGAGATCTGCATTTCTTGAACGTTTGTTAGGATTCTGTCTACGTTTGAAGACGCATAAATCCCATTCTTTCAACCAACCTAAAACTTCTCGATGAACTCTTTCATCTCCTAATAATTCTGCAAACTTCTTTGGTCGATATCTATCTACCCATAAAGTGGAATTCTCGATTAGATTCTTGTTGGAGATTGGTTTTGGTCTTCTGGCAGCTTCGTCTCTTTCCACTACGGCTTCGGCTGCGTCTGCTTCGATCTTGTCCATGAGCTCATGTATGGGCTTCGATAAAAGACCGGTATCTCCATTGCCGTAAGCTGGAGGAGGAGGCTACGAGGCGAGATTTGAAAAAGTGAAGTGATAAGGGATAGAAGTCAGTTGGAGGACAGAATCATCTCCAACGATCTTTTTCTTTTTGCTTCCAAATGATCATTTTTCTCGTCTCATCCTGCTTCGTATTCTCCTGAACTCGCTTCCCAGTCGATCCTGCCGTTGACATTCTCTACTCACCTTCCAACCTTTGACCCTCTTCCTTCTCTCGAACACGAGTTTATCTCCTTCAAACGTGACAGCATTGATGACTCCTGCAGGAATGAATTTGGGCAATCCATCGTCGGTCCTAGTATCTCTATAGACGTAAGGTTGACGAGAGGTAGAAGAACCAACTCCAGCTGAACCTCCCGCTCTGATAGAAGTGGAAGTAGTAGAGGTTGTAAGTTCACCAGCGGCTTCTCTAGCCCAATCTGGGATTCTGGAAGATGAAGATTTGCCATTCCTGTTATAGATGATGTTAGTTCTATCGTACTTGGAAGTAGAAGTGTTAGGTTTTGATAGTCGAGATTGATTAGGAACAGGTCTTGCACTTGAAGGAGCAACGTAACCATCGTCGTCGTCCAATAGACCATTGCTTTGTAATTGAGCACTTGGTGGAGTTGATTCTGGTAGAAGTTGTTTCTGTTTCCCTTTGTCCTTGCTCGTTGATGTTGGAAGTGAATCTTGTTGAGCTTCTTGTTCCAACAGAGCTTGCAATTCATCATCGTCCAATTCCATCTCTTCTCCCTTCTTTGCATCTTTCTTTTGATCTCTCAATTGATCCTCTTCTTCCATTTCCAGCTCTCTATCCAAGTCAAAGTCTGGAGCATCGTCTTGGAATGGGTTTGACACGCGTGGTGCAATGTTGGATGTAGGTGCAGATGTAGAAGTGGCAGTAGATGGAGAGAAGGAACGACCAAAGTTGTTGAGTGCATTCTTTGCTGGAGATGATGAGGATGATGGAATGTTAGTGGTGGAAGTAGAAGTAGTAGGGATAGAGGTGGAAGGAGGTTGAGGTTTGGTGTTGCTGTCTGTCTCTGTTTCATCTTGATCCAATTGATCCATCTCTTCTTCCTCTTCGTCTAGCAATCCATTCGATGTGAATTGAGGTTGTAGATTCAAGCTGGCATTCGGAGTCAACGTAGACGTCATTGTCGTCTGAGCGAGATGATGATGGTGGTTGAAAAGAAACAAAGACAGAATCAAAATCTGAAAATCACGTCGCCTCAAGACACGCAAGACTGATTCGATCGTGTCTCTCTCTCTTTTTCTTCCACAAATCGGATTAGCACGTAGAATTTCTGAGGTCAGATTGAAATCTGAGAAGCCAATATGGACTACAGTGACGAAGATGAATTGATTTCAGGATTCGTGGATTCGAGAATGACACGGCGAAGCGATTGATTCACGAGCTCGAGTGGAAGAGTTCAAAGAAGCCAAGAAAGTTTGGAAAAGAACTAGAAGAGAAAGTGAAGAAAGAGAGTCTGCAGCTTTTGGAGGGACAACTCCTTGAAAAGGCCACTATAGAAGAACGATTGCTCTTTCGAATGTCGCTCTCATTTGAAGACTGCGAGACAGAAAAGGAAAGACGGATTCTAGGTTTAACAAGGTCCAACTCGAATTTCCCGAAGTATGGTTACTTCGAGAATGAAAAGGAGACACAATCTACTCACCTTAGAACTCATCGCTGTTCTCGACGAACTTGTGTTTGCCTCTGAAAACCGCCTTCTTGAGGAGCAGTCTCTTGGTATCAGCGTCGCATGAGATTGAAACATTGATTGACAGCCATTTTAATTTGCAACATTTGAGACTGATTGCCTCTCCCGAGATCTCAGCAGAGTTGAGATCACCATTGGCTGCTGACATGACCGAGTGAGCTGAAGCCTTCTCGCTTACCCTCAATCGGCTTTCTAGCATGGAGCAGAGAGCTCTTCCGTCTATGACCGCAGAATAGTTTGGATTGAAGCTGGACCCGATGGCTAGACGGCTGAGGTTTGGAAGTGGTACAGAGGATTGAAGATTTGCTGCAATGTTCTCTTTTGAGAATGGGCTCGATAGGAAAAGTAGAGAACTCCAGAAGGTTGAGCTCAGGAAAGTTGCTGGTTTATTGTATTCGAGTTCCAGCGTTTTGAGTCTATCCCAGTTCCTGATTGCTTTGACGAGAGAGGATGCTTTCTGGAGGTCACTAGCAGTGCTTGAGTTAGAAATAAGTTCGCCAATAAAAAGCTTCACAGGTACAGACTCCAGAGGGAGAAAACTTAACTCTTGAGGATTGATCTCTGTGATATAAAGGGATTGGAGGTTCGTTGAAATCAATGATTTGAGGAACCTTTTCGGTACAGATTTTAACCAGAGAAGATTCAGCTCTTTGCATTTCATTGACGGTATAACGTCTACTTGCGAGGCTTCAAAATAAGGAAGCTTTACTTTTTCCAATAAGTTTCCTGATCCATCCCCCTCTGAAGATAAAAGCTTTAACAAAAATTCCGTTGGGATCCCCCAGGAAGCAACGGCGAAGTGAGAGCATTTTGGAGAAAGACAGCTCAACAGATTATCATTGCATACAAGACCTACAGCCCTACCAAACCACTCAAAAACCTCCAGTTTCGACTGAGTCTTGAAGGTCAGCCTTCTACGCGAAGGACGACTCCAAATTTCTCCGTCCACGCGCATTCTCAAAGACTTGAAGACCTTGAGTGAGCTGCACTGCTCGGCGATGTCTACCATTGATTGATCCAAATCCCCTTGATGAGTAATCGAGAGATACTCTAGATGGTCTGATGACCTATCGATGGCCTCAACCAACGATTCTTTGGACTCGTCGGGCATCTTGTCTTGAACTCCAATGTTCACACTTCTGATCTTGTTGTTGGATCGAGACTGGAAGAATTGGAGTCCCTTGAGGATGGATTCTCCTTTCCCTACCATCTCAAAGGAATGAAATAGATGATGAGAACTTGATATGATACGAGACCATTCCTTTTGGACGCAACCGGCTCTGACTAGAGAGGGAGCATCGAGATTGGAGAACGACCTCGTCAAGACCTCTTGAGGGAAGGTTTGAACGGAGCTCTGAAATTCCTTACTGCCCATGGAGCTCAATTGAGTCTGAAACTCTTCGAAATCCGACTCTTGGAATGGCCCAGGATCTGGAAGTTCATCCTCGTCGTAGTCGAACAGAGATTCCGCTAGAGAGAAGTGATGCTTGGCTAGGCGAAGGTAGGTGAATCCGCTGGTGAGATGAGCCTGAGAAAAAAGGAAATATAGAGAACTAAAATATCAGAGATAAGATCCAAAGAAGGAGAAGGAGATGTTTCAAGAAAGCAATTCTCACCTGAACTGAGTTTCCTTTCTCCAAATCCACTGCAGCCTTTGCGTCTTGTTCTGCCAGTTCGAAGTCTCCACGTCTAGCTCTGGCTGAGCTTCTGAGCAGCAAAAATGATACCTTGGGCCGATAGTCTAGCTCGATAGCCTGGAAGAAGAGGGAAGAGATAGGATAGTTAGCAATGAGAATCAGACGAGACCACACTTCTACACTCTACTTCTGGACGCACCTTATCGCAAATCTCTAGGGCGCTTTTGTAATCTAATCTCTTGAGCATGGTTTTTGCTTGTTCTAGATCCGATGTTCCGTCGGGAGACCTGGGAGGAGGAGATTGTATCTCTGATGAGTTCTCTGAGATGAGTTCTCTTCGTTTTCCGACTTGCCTTCTTCTACATCGATGTCCATGTCTTGCTGCTCTCCGTCGATGAGCTGTCTCTTTCTGAGTTGAGGAGAAGTGGAACCAGAAGAATGAGCTCTCTTGTTGTTGCTGCTCATGGTAAGCGATGTTTAGAGGAAGAAAATTGATTGAGTGGTTTGGACGAAAAGTCTTTCGAAGCGAAGAGATTCTTGATCTTTGCCAAACTCTTCTCTCTCCTTCTGTCATCAACATCAACATGGAAACTTCAACTGGTCTCAAAAGATCTCATTCGAGTTCTCCATCTCCTCAGCCAGCGAAGCGTCAATTGATCGAAGATGAGGGAGGCTACAGAGAAGCAAGGCTTGAGACTAACGAAAAGGGAGAATTGATCCTGATACCTCTAAGGTTCAATCCAGAACCAGTCGCTTCAGATCTAGAGGTTCAAGAATTGGAAGCGGCTACAAACTCATTCAGAAGGCTGGATTACAAGACTGGCTTCGAGATCTGCGATAGAGTGAGTCTCCCGAGTCCCAACGATCGTTTTGCTTCGTTCTCGAGTCTCAACTGCTCTCTGACTCTGACTGATGTTTCTTTTCTCAGGCCATTGAATCCAACTACGCAAACAAAGTCTCTTTCTTACTCCTCAGAAGCTCGATCAGAGGTCGAACGGACGATGCAGAGGGTTCAGAGCAAGACGCCTCGGCTGCCGTGAATATTCAAGACGATTCTGAAAGGAATTCAATCCAGGTGAGTCATCTATTGACGACTGGCTTTTGTTCCCCTGGATTTTGATTAACAAAAAGCTCGCTTCTTTGCTCTTTGCCCATTGAATTTCATCGCAGGCTCATATCAGTGCTGGATTCGCTTATCTTCGTCTGGCCAAGAACACTTCGCAGACGCCTACAACATGGTCTGGGATAACGAATATACCTTTCCTAGCGATTCTTCATTCGATAGGACCGACTTGGGCAACTTCCAAATCACACTGGCAGAGGTGGGAGTTAGGCAATTCCCGAACCGTATCCACAACTTTCCTCAAGAAGTTTTGGCGAGAATGTTTTCTTCATTAAGCTCGATTTCTCTCGTCAGAGCCATGGCAGTTCAAATGAAATGGAGAAGTCTAATTCTGGAGTATCCTCAACTGTTTCAATCCCTTGAAATGACTGGAAAAGCGCCAGATGTTGTCAAAGGCGTCGAGTTCTTCAGTTCGAAATGCAACAATCAAATCGAAACGTTAAGACTCAAGATCAGCACTTTCGTGCCTTCAGATCTACAAACAACTCTAGTTGAAGTCCTAATGAGATCATCGAACCATCTAAAGTGCCTCTCAATTGGACACAACGGAGATCTAGATTTGTCTATCCTCGGAATTGTTAGTGCCTGCTCTTCGATCCAGGAATTTCGGACATCTACTTCTCCCACTGGTGCAAGTGGCGGTCGTCAGAAGCTCATTTTCAGGACAAAATCATCAAAGCTGGAAAAATTCGTCTGGAATACACAGCAATACGGATTGCACTGTGATGAAACTCTACTTCAGAGTTTATCTCCCTCCTGTAAGGAGATTGTGATTCACTCACTCGAGACTAGTCCCACGTTTATGATCAAGGTATTATCTACTTTCAGCAAGTTGGAGAGACTGTCTCTTGGTTTACTAGCTTCAGATCCGGTGGCTGACGTTCCTTTACTCACATGTAACCATCTCACCAATCTCACTGTCAGATTAGTTCCCAACTCATTCCTCTCAAAGCTAGTTTGCCCAAATCTCAAAGTCCTTTACATATACTTAGTGGATCCTCAAGAATTAGAGACGTTACCTGTGGAATCAATCCCTACCAAACTCTGCATCGATCGGGTCGAATCTTCAACATTATCAGATCAAGAGAGTAAAGGTTCTTCTCTAGTCAAAGCGATCAAGGATTGGAATATCAAACATTTGAGCATTGGGCTGAGAGATGGCGCATCTGCTCCATCAACTTTGTTCTATAATTCGATTCTCTACTCTTTAACCCCCTTCTCTCGAGAGAACATCGCCGCAGGACTCGATCAGGCAGTTCCACTCCCAAATCTCACAAATTTGGATCTAGGTCCGACGTTAGGATGTGCAGCTCATGGATACTCATCGAATGAAAACAGATCAAAGGTGGATGGTAAAGTGATCTCTTCCTTCCTCAATTCTCGTAAAGCTGTCTCGACAAAGTTATCTTCGTTTCAAGTGATGTCTGCAGCGAATGGAAGAGAGTTCAAAGATGATTCAATTCTAGTTGGGGAGGCAACTGAACTTCACTGTGAAGAAACCAGATGCCTCAATATCAATGTACCAATCTTGTGCAGTGAAGAGATTCAAGAAAGGTTGGAGAGAAGCGGAGTCCTCTCTGGGAATCCTCGCTTTGTCTCGACCGCCTCTTCGACGTGAGTTCAGCAGAGTCCTTTTTATGGTAGTCACGATCTCTCATCAAAAGCTGAATTTTTGACTCAACTAACTTTTGCTCCACTCGTCGTCTCCTTTCGTTCTCCCACTTCCCAGTACCAATGTTTCTGCGAGCCATTTCTACCATGATCCTGACCTCTAGTTCTCGTTACGTCACAGCAAGTGAAATGTCGGACTATGAAATTAATGAAACAACAAATGAAGAAACAAATAGTCTTCGGAAAAGTGGAGAAATCGAAATGAAGATCGGAGAAATTAGAAAAAGGAAAATTAAAGAAAACAGATTGGAAAGGAAACCAAAAGAATGTCGGGTATGCGATCTGGATATGGAGGCGAGACGTAGATTAGAGCGAAGAACGAGCTGAACAAAAAGAAGAAAGTAGTCTGAACTAAGCATCGACAGCCAATTCGTAAGGTCTCAAAGCATCATGTAAGCTCCACTTCTGTCTGAAAACCTTTCTGTCTCCGAAGTCCCTCGAGATGCGGGGAAGCGTCGAATGATGAGCTTTAGCTGTTAGAGGATGATCGAGATAAGAGACCTTCTGAATGTCTGATAGATTGAAGTGATACTTTGAGTTTGGAGATGGTGACATCAAAGTAGTCATCATCTTGGCCTTGAGAGGTTGAAGAGATTGAGATTGGATTGGAGTAGTGACGCTCAAGTTCAAAGGAGTGGTAGCTTTGACGATGAGGTCTGCATTTGCCATTAAAGAAGAAGAAGTCTGATCAATGATCAAGTTCGAAAAGGTACCTTGTCTTGGAGTTGGAGTTGGGATTGGAGAAGATAAGGAAGGAGAAAAGATGTTCAAAGATTTCAATTGAGAACTAGATGGAGTTGTTGAGATTGACAAAGGTGAAATGATGTGCTTCTTTGAAAGGTTGGAACTTGAGGATTTACGGACAAAATTGGAGAACCTAGGAGTTTCAGCCGCTTCGAATGGATGAAGGTTGTTGAAGGCATGTTGATTCTGTTGAAGTTCTGAAAGTTGGAACGGTTGAAGTTGATGACGATCTCTTCTATGAAAGCCTGCAAAAGAGAATTCTTCGCCTTCGGATTCTGATTCCACTTCCGATC
The DNA here is from genome assembly GCA_001599655.1 of Golubevia pallescens. Taxonomy (NCBI): domain Eukaryota; kingdom Fungi; phylum Basidiomycota; class Exobasidiomycetes; order Golubeviales; family Golubeviaceae; genus Golubevia; species Golubevia pallescens. Next base: position 809,932 of record BCHO01000011.1, read on the forward strand.
CAAAGAAAGAACCTCTTTCCGATTCGGAAACATCAGTTTCACTACCCTCCGAGTCGCTCTCCAAATAAGAGTCTGAAGTCTGGTTCTCTTCTTCGACTAAGGTCAGACCACTTGTCCAACTTTCAGTCCTAGAGATCTTGACTTTTTTCTCACTCTCTTCCACCTGAACCTTCCTAACCAAGATCTTGTTTTTCATCCATTCAACATTATCACCGATAACCACGACTCTACCAGCTTTATCTTCCTCTTCAGTTTTAGCTTTACGGTAGATGACATGTTGACAGACTGGATAGATCCAGAATTCCTTATCTTCTTTCTTGGTAGAGGTTCTGGTGAGATAGTTAAATGCAATGTTGGTATCTGCTACTCTATCCTGACCTCCTTGTTGAATCAGTAGAGGATGTTTGAATGATTTGACGTTGGCTTCCAAATACTTCATTGCATCGTCGATGCAGACCAGATGAGCTGCTCTGAAAGCTCCTTGATGTGACCTGGGATCTTCAGAGACTAGTTTGGCGTAGACCTTTGGATCTCTATCGACTGATTTCTTGTGAGGTACGATGAGTTCGAGTCTGGAAGAGAAGAGAGGGAAGGGAAGAGAAGGTGGCGAAAAGTGAGGTCAGTCGTCAAGCCAATGTCGTCAGGCCGAAGGGAGTGTCGTCAAGAAGATCCAAGCAGCCTAGGTCCAAAAGCTAACCGTTCTTAGATCGCTTAATAATACACTACGAACTACTCACCTTCCAGCTTGAAGGAAAGAAGCTCCAGTCCTGATAGCATTCTGAATCACTGGGTGCATCTTGATCGAATCCTTCGAGTAACCAATCATCGGACCAACTCCAATGATGCCGTCGATTGGGACTTCTTCTTGACCTTCGGTAGAATCTCTCAATGAGTTTGGATACATGTGACCGTAGTAAATTGCGACCAATCCTCCAAAACTCAAGCCCAAGATGAAGGTTTCATTTCTTTCGCTCTTTGAGCGTCTTCTCCCAAGAAGACAATCGTCTCTTAGGTTGACGTCGTGTAGAACTGCATGTAAACCTTTGGTATACATTGACATTTCTGGAACGTAGACGTGTAAATGAGAAGAGTAACCGTGACCTGGGAGATCTGGAACGATCAATCTGAAGCCTTCATCTAGGTAACGACGCGCGTGGGACTTGAGAGGGAGTAGAATGGGAAAAGATGAAAGAGAGAAGGGTGAGCATCGATGAAAGTCAATTGAAGGTCAACGGGATTGAATGAATTGACTCGATCGAATCGATAGCCCGGTGGCACATCACAGCTCGTCAACGAGACCGTTTCCACTGGCAACCCCTTCTCTCACTCGAATACCTCTGAGAGAAATACTCACTGCGAAAGTCCCACTGTGTACTCCTGTACCATGACTGAATAGTAAATCCTTCCCTTTACCATTACCGATCGATTGAGGTTTGGACCAGACTTGGTACCAGTGTCTGAACCCATCTTCGTCTTGACAATTTCCGAACCAGACCTCTACTTCTGGATCTGAATGCATTCTCTTCTCCATCGAGGAAAAGGGAATCTTGTACCTTCCATAAGTATAATCATGATGTTTCCTATCTGGAAGGATGTTTAGAGAAGTCAATAGGGGTTCTCCCCAGACTTCCCAAATGGTTGAAAGTAATTTCGAGTTCATTGGTTTGAATGAGTGTTGGGATTGGGAAAAAGGTTTGAGTCTAGAAAAGAGATGGAGAAGGTTTAAATAGAGAGATTGAGGTTTCAAAGTAAAGATCGCACCTGGCGACTTTAGATTAAACGTGTTTGTTTAGAAGTAGAGTGATAAGATAGAGAGAGGCAATAGAAGAGAGAAGAGTAGTAAGATCGAAAGCCGCGAATGAGAGTTGTGACGTAGCGACCAGAGCTAAATCGTTTGAGAGGGCAAGATTAAATTGAGAGAATGGGAGAAGAGAAAGAGAAGGGAAGAAAGTAAAGAGATTGAAATCCCCCAGGATTTGGAGAGGCATTTGTGGAATGAGATCACAAGAAGAGGTCTGCCTCAAGAGCTGCGCCGATCGTTCAAAGATGGAGAGGGATCGAAATGACGAAGTGAGGTTCGACCGTCGGCAATCATCTTGAAATTTCACTCATTCAATCAAAACATTCACGTTCATGTTGAGATCATAGATTCGGGAAACTGTACAAAGAGGCAAAGAGAGAGAGAGAGAGAGACAGAGGTCATTTTTGAGAGTCGAAAGCTCGACTGGATTGGTTTTGAGGGGAAGTGGAGCTTTTTAGGTCGTGAGCGTGTCAAGTGATAAAGAGATATGCATAAAAGACTGGGAAGAAAGGAAAGAAGATAGAAGGAAGAGTAGCTGCTTGATAAATGTGTGAGAGAGAGAACCCAAAAGAGCATGAAATGTTGATAAATTACTTGTAAGAACTTCTTCATCTCTATTTGACTTGATCTGCTTGTTGACTTGATACAGAGCACCTTTTCGCTTGCAAAGAAGAGACGAAACTTGAAACTAGAAAGATACCATTTGAGCTCGAAGAAAAGGTTAAGATGAGAGAGAGAGAGAGAGAGAAGTCGAGTAGTGAGAAGAAGTCCATATTGATCGATGATAAACCCCATAGACTGGAAGAAGCATAGACGTAAAGAAAACAAAGTCATCTAGAGATCACCATTTAACCATCATGTCCAAATTTCTCTGCACTTTCATTCAGTTCAATAGCTTTTTCCTTGACAGTCTCTGCCACCTCTTTGACAGTTTCAGTGACAGTTGCTGCAATTCCACCATCTCCATTCGTCTTAGCTTCCTTTTCCTTGTTCTCCTTCTCCTTCTCCTTCTCAGCTGCTAAATGACCAGAAGGTTTACGAGCTCCCCAAGCTCCAGTTGGAGCGGAAGTTTTTTGAGCAGGAGCAGGTTTGGAAGATTCGGTAGTTGAAGTCGATTTCGAAGTCTCTTCCGACTTTGAATCGGTGGTAGTAGCGGTAGCAGGTGCAGCTGTTGTAGAGGTTGAGTTTGTAGAAGCTGGTTTCGATTCTTCTGTCTTGGGACTTGAAGAGTTCTCGGATGGCTTGTCACCCCAATTCTTCCTCCAAGGATTAGCAGGAGGAGCAGAAGGTTGTTTTGGAGTTGCGTCCTTCTCTGAAGTAGCAGTAGCAGTAGCCTCTTGAGTTGAAGTTGAAGTTTGAGAATCAGTAGTAGTAGCAGCAGCCGAGACTCTATCAGCTTTAGGACCAGAAGGTGGAGATTTCGTCTTGTCAGCAGCCGATTTTTCCTTCTTTTCTTGAGCTTCTTTTTCCCTCTTTGCCTTTTCCTCTTCCTTCCTCACTCTCAAACGTTCCTCGATTTCCTTTTCCCTCTCTGAAGCGTCTACTGGACGAGCCTCTCCAAAGGGAGAAGGACGATTACTACTTGGTGAAGAAGTCGAAGCAGTTGCTGTTGAAGGATCAGTCGAACGAGCCTTGAGTTCCAACTTCTTACGTTCAGCTTTGATTGGACTTGAAGGTCCAGTGGGAGGAGCAGCGCTTGCAGTAGAAGCGTCTTGACTTGGTCTCTTTGCTGAACGCCAATTCTGAGGTTCAGAGTTTCCACCTGCTCCTGCTCCTGCTGCTGGAGAAGGAGCAGCACTTCCTCTTCTATCTCCACCGAATCCGAATCCAGCTCTTTGAGCTCTAGGACTCTCTGGAGGTGGAGTGGCTGCTGGAGCTGGAGTGAATTTCGATCCGAATCCCATTCTTTCTTGACTTGCATACTTCTCATCGACGTCTGTTGCGTCACGACGGAAGGAAGGAGCACGAGCAGGTCCACTTGGAGTCGTTGGAGCATTGGATCCACGTCTTGGAGGAGCAGCTTCAGGAGCTTTTCCGGTACGCCAAGTAGAAGCATCATCTGCTGGACCTGGTTCTCCAGAAGGTTCGACGAAGGACCTTCCACGAGAAGCATGAGGAGGTCCATCACGACCAGCTGGAGCAGCAGAGAACTTGCTACCGAATCCGCTACGAGCTCCACCTGCAACATCCATGTTGTCGAAACCAGAGGTGGAATCCGAACGCATGAACGAGTTTCCTCTAGATGGACCAGAACGAGAGGGACTCTCATTGGAAGAAGGTAGAGGTCCAGCACGACGCCATTGAGAGGCTTCTTCAGCGACTGAAGGAGCAAAGCCAGGTCTGTCTCCATGTCCTTTGGCTAAAAGAGGAAAGGCAAGGAAGGAGAGTATGAGAATACGACAGTCTTTTCTGCAAAGGATCAAACTCCCAGTATCGATACTCACGAGCTTCAGCTACGCTTACACGAACAGTCCTTCCAGCCATCTGACCTCCAGTACGTTCGAGAGCACCCAAGAGATCTTCACGAGAAGCGAACTCGACGTAACCAAAACCTTTTGGTTTCCCATCGTTTCCGGATACGATACGAATCGAGACGGTCTGTTAGTAGAAGCAGATCGCATTGGAGACGGAGGAGAAAAAAGGTCAGGATGAATTAGTGAAATTCTTCTGAGAAGAAAGCAGGTGGGAAGATCGCAGATTCCCCAAGATCTTTAAATGCATCTACCAAAGATTTGAAGCCGAACTGCAATGATCAATGCTTCTGAACTCCAGAATTGAAGTGGGATCCCTTTCTCTAGATCTTGGTGAATAGCCTCTTTTGCCATTCATTAACTTTTCTTCCATCCAGCCGAGATGATTTGCACCCTCTCTCTAACCTTTGCTCTCTCCAACTTTTTTCAGACCTCCTCCTTCCAACTCACCTTGTTTGGAGCAAAGTACTGTTCAACATCTCCGTCAGTGAGATCGAAGGCCAGATTCCCTACGAAGGCAGTGAAGGGAGGTTTATCTGGAACAGGTAGTTCCTCGCGGGGAGGATAATCTCTCTCACGTCCACCTCCATAACCAGAACCACGTTCTGCACGATCTGGGACAGTGGAAAGATAATCTCCACCACGACGAGCTGAAGAATCACGTGGAGCGGCTGATGAAAAGAGAGAAGAGGACAAAGAGTTTAGAAAAGGAAAAAGTGGGATGGAAAGAGATTCAATTGTCGATTCTTTCTTAGACTTACGAGCTGTTGGGAGATCTGCCATTTCATCAGCCCATGATCCTCCATGTTCTGACAATGATAAGAAATAAGAGAAAGAGGGAGAGAAGGTTAGAAAAGAGAGGCAAAGAGAATTGGGAAGAAAGGCAGAAATCCAAAAAAGGTTGATGAGAATCTTTCTTCTTGAGACGCACCATCGTCTGCTAAGAAATCGTTTAGGGAAACCTTTTTGTTCTTGTTTTTGGGAGCTGAATGAAAGGGAAAGATAGGTGTGACATGGGAAAGAGGAGAGAGAGGAAAGGGAGTAGATGGAGAAATGGAATGGAATTAAGGAAGAGAGACAGTGAGAAACTGCCTCCTGTTCTGCTTTGCTGTTTTGTGTGTTGGATAGACAGAGTAGATTCAATAGTTCTTGTGAATCTATCCATCATTTCCATCCACTTACCCATTTTGAGTCGTCGTGGATCAAAGTCAGATGTGGATCCAAAAACTTCTCAGCTGTGGATCGAAGCTTATCGTCAGAGGAAGCCTCGCATTACCCCCTCGCACTGGGAAATTCATCATCACCAAACACATCTTGGGAGGAAATCTTCTGAGAAAAACAAAGATGACATTGATGCAATAGAAATCTTTCCCTTTGATAGCGACAAGAGAGAGAGAGAGAGCAATTTACAATTCGACTTTTCGACTTTGCCCTTCTTTCTATCCTAAGAACCCTCTAATTGCACCTCCGACATTAGCGACATCAATTCTGCATCAACAAACAAAAGAAACAAAAAAGACGAAGGTCAGAATTCGAGCTCTCAAGAAAACAATCTGAAAAGCCAAGTGACTCTTTCTCTTCTACTACTCACAAGAAACTATCATGACCATGAGGAGCGTCAATTTCATAATAACTGACATTCTCATTCCCATTCAATCTCAAACATTCAGCCATTTCCCTCTGTTGTTCCACTGGAAAGAGAATGTCCGATTGAACTCCAAGAATCAAAGTCGGAGTATTCTTCAAAGAAGATAGACCTCTTGCCAAACTTGGAACGTAGGCATGAGCAGCTGGTGAAGACAAAGTTGAAATATGTTGACGTTGATTTTTTAGATTCGGTGTAGATGTAAGGGTAGTCGTGATTGAATCTTGACTTGATAATGAGGATTCTGGTATTGAATCAATCGAAGGACCAGATTCCGAAATCTTTTCCAATTCTCCATCATTGATTTGCTTTCTTTTCAATCGATTCTTCCTTCTCCTTTCTTCCAATTCTTCCAATGCGAAATCAGACATATCAAACAAATCCATTGCTTTACTGATATAAATCAAAGAATTTGCATCATATTTTAAACAAAATTGCTCTCCTTGATGATCTAAATAGGTTTCTATTAGGAAATCTGGACAAAGTGCTGGATCTTGTTCTTTCCTTCTTTCATTAACATTACCATTGCTATGACTATTACTAGCAGAAGTTGGAGAATTGGAGCTTGCATTTGATTCAGTAGGGTTAGGATTGGCAAGTCTTCTGGATCTACCGAATCTTTGTTCCCATTCAGGTCCAGATCTATAAGTGATGGTGGCGATTTGTCGAGCTAGTTTCATTCCTGTATGAGGGGGTAATTGACCTGGAGAATAATAGAATCCTCGATTCCAATTTGGATCCGACATGAGGACTGATTGGGAAGGGGAAAAAGAGATAAGAGAGTCAGAAGAAGAGAGGTAAAGAGACGAGGTCACTTGTGTTTCAAAGTTACGCTAGGACGAATGAAACTGTGTTGTTGCTAGAGCTTGACTTTTCGAGACGAATCAAGGCTTCATAAAAATGGGAAACCTCTTTCTTGAACAACTACGAAAGTCGAACTCTCTTTCTTCCAAATCTTGAAATTTCACTCGTAGATTTCTCTCCAGTCTGTTCACTCTCTTCTTCTATCCATTTTCTTTTAATCGCTCTGTAATTTTATCTACTCACCACTTCTCTGAGCGTATCTCAAAGCGATACTAGCAGGTCCACTTCTAGCGCAACCAGAGATACTAACTACTCTTTCCACTCTATCCGGTTCCAAATGAGCAGCAGCTATGGATTGCATTCCACCCATTGAACTACCCAAAGAAGCGTAAATCTTGCCAATCCCCAAGTGATCCAACAATTTGAATTGAGCTCTAACCATATCAAAGATGCTCAAAAGAGGAAATCTAGTTGCCCAAGCCTCTCCATTCTCATCATGTGGATGTTTAGAAGAAGGACCAGTGGAACCATAACAACCACCTAAAACATTTGTACAAATGATGAAATACTTGTTTGTATCCAAAGGTTTGTTTGGACCTATGAAGGATTCCCACCAACCTTTTTGAGGATTCTTCTTCGTAGATGCAGCATGAGATGAAGCTGATAAACCTGTGTGTAATAGAATGCAATTGGACTTGTCTTGATTTAATTGACCCCAGGTCTCATAGGCTAGAGAGAAAGAAGGTAATTCACCACCGTAATCTAAAGGGAATGATTGGGAATGGTGGAATAATTCATAGCCTGAAACTACTTTTGAATACGCTGGTTCAGGTCCATTGTCGGTTGTTGATGAAGGATTAGAATCTGAATCCAATGCTGGACCTTGATTATTCCTTAATCTCTGATCTCTGGCTTCGTTTGCGTCTACGCAGGGAAAGGCGATAGACGGATTGGAAGAAGAAGATGAAGAAGTTGAAGATGGAGAACAGGAAGTAGATGTTGGTTCGGATCTCTGTATGGATTGCTGTGCCTGTAATCTTAACTTTTCACCTCGAGCTTCATTCGCATCCACGCACGGAAAGGCAGGTGTGCTGCTTGAAGATGATGATGATGGAGAAGTAGTGGAAGAGAATGATCTGGAACTGATGGCTATCGATGGAAATGACCTTGAAGTTGAAGGTCTGTAATTGCTTGCTATCTGTCTAGCTAGAGTTCTTCGCATTAACCAGTAGCAATTCGACGTAGAAGACATCTTTGATGGGATGGGGAGAGGGAAGAAGATTCCCCAATCTCTTCAGAAGAAAGATCTTTCCCTTATCTCCGAAGAGACCCAAGATTCAGGCTCATCAAGATCATCATTTTCATTCTATACATAACAAGTTACAATTTTCTACTACACACTTTTTCACTTTGGGGAATACTTTTCAGCAGCACCTTTGTATTGTTCGCCAAAAGCTTCATTCCACTTCGATACCAATTCTTTACCAGATCCAGCCGAAATTGTATCTTGATCCGCCTTCAATCCAGCCTTTAAATCGTCCATGAATTCCTCAACGGTCAAGGAAGAAGTAGCACCTAGATGTTTCTTGTTATCATCTGGATTCTCCCTTTCTCTATGGAGGTCAGTTCCAACAGATGGGGGGACTATTTCTACGATTCTCACATTCGAATTCTTTAGTTGAGTCCTTTGAGTCATACTCCAGAAATGAACGAAAGCTTTGGTTCCGTTGTAGATTGGGTTCTGATCGAGATGAGGATCAAAAGAGAAGCGAAACTTGTTAGAAATGAAGAGCTTTAGAGAATGTTAGGTTGAAGGAAATCAACTCACAACGATGGAATAGGGAACAAAACCTAAAACTGAAGAAACGTTCATGATGACACCAAAGGGTTTGGATTTCAAATGGGGTAGAATCAAAGTAGCCAAATGAACTGGACCTCTAATGTTCTGTAAGATGGAGAAAGAGAGAGCACTTTCGAATCATTCCCATGAAGTTGGCAAAGTTCACTCTCTTCGAACGCAAGTACTCACGATGTTGATTTCGTTATCAACCTTTTCCAAATCAAGATTGTTGACATCCAAAGGACGTTGAACTCCAGCATTGTTGATCAAACAATCCACTTCGGGATGTTCTTTCAAAATCTGATCCAAAACTGGTTTCAATTTCTCTACTTCACCCGTATCCATCGTGTAATAAGATGGATTGCCTTTCAATTTCTGAGAAGCTTCTTTCAATTTGGATTCGGTTCTTCCTACTATGATCACTTTTTTACCCTCTGAGAGGAAATGCTCGGCCATTGCGAAACCTGAGAAAGGGAAGAGAAGTTCAGTACGAACGAAAAGGCAGAAGGATTGTTGGAGATTGTGGACTCACCTAGACCTCCAGCTCCTCCAGTGATGATTGCACATTTGAAATCTTGGATTTTGGAAGACATTTTGATGAAATTGATGTTGGTGTTGAGGGAGAAGAAGTGGAAAAGGAAAATCGATCTTCTCGAGAAGAGAAACGCAGTGGAGGTTCTGCCTTTCGAAAGCCGTGTCGGATCCACCAAACCCTTGCAAAAGAGGACGTTCAAAAGTGATCGTTCATTTACTGTATAGCCAAAAGTAAAGAACTCGTCTCGATTTGCGACAGTCGCACGGCTGGTGCGCTGGTGCGACTCTTTGGTCTTCGACTTTTCGACTTTTTCATTTCTTCTTTCACAACATCCTCCTCTTTAAAACCTCAAACTTCAAGACTCATATTCTGCCTGAAAGAACACCAGCAAGTCTATCAACGATCATCATGTCCAAGAGATCCAATGAAGATTTCCAAGCTGAATCCGAAACAGCAGCGAAGAGAATCGCAAATCAGAACGAAAACGAGATCAGTATCATCGCAGAGCAGAAACTTCAATCAGCTCGCACTGCTCTAGATAGATTGGATTACAAGAACACCTCGAACATTTGTAAAGAGGTGAGTCATCGAGTCAAAGCTGTTCGAGAATGCATCACCAAAAAGAGAGTTCTTCACTTTGCACCTTGGAACGACGGACTCAGTCACTGATCAGCTCACTCACAATCTCCCTATCTATCAGTTGATCGATTCAAGTTCTTTGGATCCAGTCGGCCCTCTCATCCTGAGAAGCCTGGCCCTGGAAAGGAGGGGCGAACTGCAAGAATCAATCTTGGACGCAGAGAGGGCTTTGGAGCTGAAGGAATCGAAACAGGTGAATATCACTCATGCTCGCTGGGTCATACATTGCTTGCTAACTGAAGACTCAAAAACTGATTCTGTCACCTCTCATCAGGCTCATTTGAGATGCACCTTCGCCTATCTCTCCAAAGCTCTTCATCATCTAGAGCTGGCTCAACAGCAACCTGTCGAGAACGATCAAGAAGAGGAGGCTTCTCTCACGAAGGAGAACATGGAGGAGCTTGGAAACAAGATCAAGAAGTCGAAAGCTCACGAGGTAGGAAATCCTTTCAGAAGAGTCTCTGAAGATCTCTCCCTTCAGATGGCCTCCTGGTTCGACTCCCCTAGTTTGGTCCTGTTCGCAGCGACTTCTAAACAGCTTCGATGTTCAGTCTACGGATCTACGGAAATTTTCAAGACTTTCAAGGCGACTGCAAAGGGAAAGAACATCACTGATGGGATCAACTTCTTCAGTTCAAGGTGCGGGGGTTCGATCAGAAGCGTCGACATTGGAGTCAAAGACAAGCTCGATCAGGACTCTCAAGAACTACTTCAAACAGCAATCTTACCTTCCTCTTCAACTTTGGAACAATTCTCAGTATCTCATCAGGGGGATCTCTGCAAGTTGATTATTGAACTCGCCTCTCTGACTCCTTCGCTCAAGATTCTTTTGTCAGAGATGTTGGGAACAGAAGCGACGACCCCTCTGCTCAACAATCAGTCACTGAAACTTCGGCGGCTATCAAGGAATCCAAGCTTGCAACACTTTGTCTGGAACGGAGGAGGCGAGTCCCTGGTTTGTGACGAGACTCTCCTAAACTCACTTCGAATTGCAAACCGAGTGTTCATCCATAGTAAGAACGTACCCACGTCCTGGGTAGTAAGACTTCTTTCTTCAGCCTCGTCTACTCTAGTCAAGGTGGATCTCTCTAGGACGAGAGAGTCAGATGTAGAACAGATTCTGAGGATGATAGACTTACCCAATCTGGTCCACCTTCGCCTTGGAACAACTCCTCGCTCAAGTTCATCCGATGATTCTTTCTTCAAGAGTCTCCATGCACCAAAGCTTCGTTGTTTATGCGTGGGAGCCGTGACTATCAAAGACCTTTCATTCCTTTCTCAAGACACTCCTCTAGCCAAATTCTCAGCATTCGCTTTGCATCATGACGATCCGGCTTTGAGTCCTGAAGCAATTGGTGAGAAAGAAGCAACTTTGTTGGTGGAAGTCATCAAGAATTGGAAAAAGCTCCAAAGTTTGGATCTTAGGTTGAAGGGAGTTGTTCTTTCAAGCTTCTATACCCATCTAGTTGACCTGTTGATTCCACTCTCTCAAGACCTGCCCAAGCTTTGTCGCTTTCATCTTGGAACTGGAAAGTCAGTAGGAGCTGATGCTACTACTCCAATCTCTGCCAATGGAATAGTATCTCTGGTTCGCAGTAGACTGGAAACCGAGATCTCATCTGGACCTTCTGCTCCCATTGAAACCCTCAGAATCAACATTCCTCTCCAGATAGGTGATGAGACTCTTTCTTGGCTCGAAGAAAACGTCGCTTTGGTACGGATCAAACACCGAATCGCTTGAGGTGAGTTGGAACCTGTCGAGACGTCTCTCATGTTCCTTCCCGGAGTTGTGATATAGATACTTTCTATTATTCTCTTTTCCTCATCATCGCAGCGTCAATTGAAGCCAGAAAAGATCTTGGTGAATGCAGAGGGGACTGTCTGGCGAAACTTTCGAAGCTTTTGCTTTGTGAAGAGATGGAAGATGAATGGGCTAGATGTTACTGATCGTGTAGACGCTACCGAAAAGCGACAGTATCGAAAAGTCATGACTGTTTTGCAATGTACATATCGATCTTTTCTATTGGGGGTGAAGAAAGCGAGTGAAAGAGGCGACGTCGAGCTCGCAGCGACGATCGCCTTGGATTTAAGCTTTCTTTCACGCAGCGTTTTTTTTTTCTTCTTCAACCACAACCATCTCATCTTCACCGACTCTTCGAGATGTCTTCCGTGAGTGAAACTGCCTAAATCTTTGAGAATGGAAACTCTATCATTGCTTCTCTCAAATCGCACAACTCACTCACCCTCTTGAATCCTCTACTTCGTTCACTGCTCTTCATCGACACGTCACGTCCCATTGTCCCAGAAGCAAGAAGCTACAAATGCAAAGGAGGTGAGTACCGCGTCTCAAGGCTTTTTCGACTCTACCAACTCTCGTAAAAGCAATATCACAATCATATCTTTCGCCAAAGATCCAGAGAAGAAGCAGGCCAGCCAGCTGATTCCGACTCTATTACCTTCTCTTTCTCTCGTCTTCCCACTCTCTTCTCTCCTCTCCCGTGTGCTCACACAGGCTCTTCCAGGTCGTTCAGCAGACAACTGGAAAAGAAACAGATCTTTCGACGCTACCGAGACCGATCCATCGAAGAAGGCAAAGAACTCTGAGGAAGTCGTCCAAGAAGCCAATCTCGTTCAGCTCGGTCCAGCTTTCCTAGTCAGGAAGAGAAAGAAGTTGGGCAGGCTAGCTGATATTCATTACTACTATCAGGTTGGTGTCGCTCTTTGGAATCTACAAGTCGTGTCATTCTTGCCCTTCTTCATTCTCACTGCTTCCCACTTTTTGACCTCTCTCACACAGGAAACTGGCAACTCTCAGACTAAGCAATCAGCTCCTTTGTTTTACGGCTGGGACGAAGTGACTGAAGTGCTTGAATATCAATGCCGTGGATGGTAAGTCGACGTCTAAGCTCTTTGTACGAGTCTATTCTGTTCTTTCTCCACTCTTCTGACTTTCGAGTGTTTCGAAACTATATCCTCCTTTCTCAGCGCTCGTCTCACTTTTGAGACCGACGACAAGGATCTCAAAAACCATCGCGACAACCATTGTCCAGGTAGATTCGAAGCTCTCAGGATCGGAGGATGGGAAGAAGGAAAAGGAATTCAAGGATTAGAAGATGCCATCGAGATCAAGAAGAACGAAAAGAAGCAACAGAAGAAGAAGAAAGGTGGTCAACAAACTTTCTTCAAGAAGGACGGAACTTTGTCGATCACTCAAGATTCTGAAAAGCAACGTAAGCAAGAATTCGAGGAAGCCGCTGCAGATCTTGCAGTTGGTGGTATGGATCACGATTCACTTCAAAGCGAAACTTTCTTGAACCTTATCAAATACCTGAATCCTGATATCAAACTTCCTTCTAAAGAGGAATCGATGATCATGAACGACGAAAAGTTCGAGAACTTGCATCATCAAGTTTTGAAATTGGTCCTTCACTCCAACATCACCGTTCATCCATCTTTCGATACTTGGAAAGGGAAAGAATTCAAGGAAGCGGCTCTCGGAGTTCAATGCTCTTTTGTAGACGAGGAATTCAAGTATAAACAAGTTCTTCTCAAAATCAGAGTGAGTCTCGACGCTTTCTAACAGCTCACCGTCTATGAGCTTCTTTTTGAATCTGCGTAGAATCAAGCCTGACGTTAGATTTCTTTCTCTTGCTATCAGCCTTATCATAGTTGGGAAGAAGAAGAACGATCGGAACCAAAGACAGCTCGAAGAATTCTGAGAACACTCAAATCTTTTGGAGTGCATCATCAAGTCGGTTCGATTACCGCAAACGAGAACGTTAGAAACAGAACGGAGGTTACGAGATTGAAAGACGTGATGGCTGAAGAAAGCATCGAGTGGAATAATGGTACAATGATCGGCTGCTTGAGAGTATGGAAATCATCCCTTGAGGATAGCAATTAAATCTTGCAGAGGTTGGGAGAACTTACAACTCGATTGCCATTCTACTATCCTCTCTTCAGCTGCAACTTTCTAGATCTGGTCGCGAAAGATCTTCTCTCAGGTCTCATTGGTATCGAAACCTCTGCATTCGTAAAGGAGAACAAAGGAATCTCTCTTCCAATGGTCTGCTTGGAACCTGCACCAGATTGCAAGGAAGACGAAGACGAAGAAGAATCAGAGGAGTTTTGGAAAAGTGTCTTGAACGGCACGGGGCCAAGAAGGTGGTATCGAAGAAGAGACGTTCCCCGTAAAACGGCTCAGGATAAATTGGATGAGAAGAAGTTGAGAAAGACCAAGCAACAGTCTCTCATTGGCAAGGTAAGGAAGATTTCGAAGGAACCGACTCTGCAACCGACTCAGAAGGAAGACGTCAGCGCAGAAACCTTTCTTTTGTCTATCTCATTCTTCCGTAGATTGACTACGTTTCAGGTAGGATCTTCTCTCCAGAAGAACTTCCAGATGACCAAGATGAAGGGTCAGATCCCGAGTATTCAGAAGAAGAAGCTGCTGATGCTCATGAGAAATGGGAGAAGAAGGAGAAATTGAGAAAGGCTCACTTAGCCAAAGAAACTGAAAGAGTCCAAACAGCTCAAGAAGCTTTCGTTGGATTCATCAAAGAGACGCAAGAGGACGATTCTTCAGAGAAACGAATCCATCTTCTTCCACAACGACAGTATGCCAACGATTTTGATTCCTTCTTTTGGATTCTGAAGCGAACTTTACGTCACAAAGAGGTGAGTATTAATGTTTCACTTCGACTTTTGATCTCTTTTCTGTTGCTCATGGAGTTTTCGTTCTCTTTTTCTTCGATGACAGGCCATCTTACGCTTCTACGAGTTTGACTGGGTAGACGACTCTTTGAGATTGACAAACGATGACTTCGAAGCAATCGCGATTCTCGACTCTTTATTCGATGACGTCTTGGAATGGACCAGATCTTTCTCTACTCAAGGATCACCTGAACAGCTTCTGCCAACTCTCTCGGACATGAAGACAAGAATCAAGATGGCTAAGATCAGTTCGATCTCTTCTTTGCAAAAGGGATTGGAGAAGTCTTTGAAAACGGTTGACGAGTATATGAAGGAATGCTTGAAAAACAACTGGATCTGTGCTGCTTTCGGTGAGTGAAATGTGATCTCTTGACTGAACGAGATCATCATTCTTCGCTCTCTTTCCGTTCCCCTTTTCGCTCACCTCGTCCTCTCCCTTTCCCTCTCTTGATCAGTCATGGATCTGAATGTCAAACTCGCTGGATTAGAAAGTCTACTCAAAGAAGAATCTCAAATTCTCGAGATGGATCCGATTGAACGATCAAAGCAAGTCGAACAATTCATCCAATCTCAAGTCGAGAAGCTCAAAGCTCAAGTAGATTCGGATTCGTCATCTCAACGAAACAAGTCCAACAAACGACGCAAGTCGAATTCAACACAAAACGAGTTCCAGCAATATCTAGAAGAAGAATCTCGACAATATTCATCTCCATTGAAGTTCTGGAAGAAGCAAAGTCAACTTCCAGTGATGCAAGTGGTCGCAAGGTCACTCCTAGGAATCTCGACCAGTTCTCCATTGCTTCGACAGACTCTGAAGACTCACATGCACTACTTCCAAAAGAAATCATCTTTGAAGGAAGGGAACGACGTTGTTCACGCGTACATTCGTAAATGGACCCAACAAGGTTTCTCTATGGATAGGAAATTGAATCTTGAAGAGATGAGAGAAAGAGGTCTGGGCGGATTCGGTGGAGTCGCGAGTGAGGGTGAAGAAGGAGATGACTATATCGAAGAGTACGGTTACGGAAGTGAAGAGGAACAAGATGGTGGTATTGGGTGTCCAGTCAATTGACAGGGAAATTTGGAAGATTGTTTGTAACGTATTTCTTCGGCCTTCCTTGAATCTATTTGCTAAGACTCAGTGTCGATGTGTTAAGCACGTCAAGAATAAGAAATACGAGTTTGATCGGTTGGAAACAAACTTTTCATCTGACTTTGAGAGGAAAGAATCTGAAAATGTGAGTCCGAAGAGAGGGCACAAAGGATGTCATCGCTTTCAAATGAGAATAGAGAACGGAGAACCCAAATAACTGATTGCAAAAAGGACAGTGCGAATATGTGAAGAAAGTACAAAAGAGAGAGAGAGAGAGAGAAGAGAGAGTCCGTGTATGGAGATGCGGAGAGGGATCATCATGATCGAGTTAGGTGGTGATGAATATGACACGGCAATAAACAATTTGTGAAGTTTTTGAGAGTGAAGCTTCCTTAAGGTGGGAAAGATAATGAGAAGGAAGGGAGTGCGAAAAGATCCATGACATCCATGAAAAAGAGAGAGAGTGAGAGAAAGAAATAACCATGACGTATATCGAGAGCTTCTTCCATTTCCAGTTCCAAATAATCGACTATATAAATATCGTTTTGAAGTTTGCGTTTGTACCAACCAAAGCTCAACTTTTTAGATCATTAACCAAGCGACTAGACCACCTACGACGAAAACTTTCCCAGCGTTTCCAACCAAAGCACTTGCAGCTCCCAATTCATCTTGATCCGGGAAGGCAGAAGTGCCACCAAATGCACTAGATTGGCCCGAAATGTTGGAACCAGTGTCAGCAGTACCGTTTCCAACTGCAGCATTACTTGCCCCACCTTGATTCAAATCGACGAAGTTCTTCATCAAAGATTGATTTCCTGATGCGAGATCTGAACAGGAAGGAATGATACATTGTTCAGAAGATGGTAAAGAGTTTTGTTGACGATAATAACAGATTGATGGTTCTCCTAGACAGCAGACGTTTGCGTATCCGGAGGAGAAGCTGAGGATAGAGAGAAAGAAGGACGAGTGGGGTTAGAAGGTTACTCTCTCCTCCTCAGGAGTCAGAAGCATAATGAACCGTAACTCACGAAACATATTGACCAGAAGGAGTATTAGCTTGACAACTTGCGACAGAGTTGGAGGCTCCAGAAGAGGCTGCCGAGTATGAAGATGAGGCAGAAGCAGAGACCGAAGAAGAAGAGGTAGAGTTGTTCCTATTGTTGTTGTTGGTGTTTGAGGTGGTAGAGTTTGCAGCTTGACGAGGTTGGATGATGGATCTGAAAGTAAGAAAGAGGTGGGAAAGAGATCTCAGTCAGAAGATGGAGAGATGCCGAGAAAGAGAGACTTTTTTCCCATGAGGCAAAGTGAGCGGATGTACCCCATACTTTTCCCGGTCTGCCTCCTCTCCCTCATTCCAATTCAAAGATGTTTGTCATGATAGAAAGAATGGAATTTGATTTTGATATGCTTGGGATGTCGTCGACAGAGCTCGCTGGAGGTGAAGGCAGAGAGTCTCATCTGATGCAAGTTGTCTAAGCTTTTTCCCCCCTTCTTTGTCCTCGAGCATAGCCTCTCTTGAATCTGTTCTCTCTCTCGATATCATTCTACTACTTGCCATACTCACGTAGCTTGAATGGAGGACAGAGTAGCCAATAGAGCTAGAGAAGTCAGAGTGAAACGCATGCCTGGATGTGGTGTAGGTGTTGTTCTTGAAGGACAATTGGCTTTTTCTGAGAGCTGACTGCTGGATGAGATGCTTGTGAAATTGGCCGAATAGAAGGAATGAAACTTGATGATAAAAGGAGAGAAGAGATGGAATAGAAGAGGAGAGGAGAGAGATTGAGAGGAAAGAGAGAAGTCTGCAGGGTCTGGATCAAAAGAGGCTAGCAAAAAATGCCAAAGCAAGTTCGTTTCGCCCCATTCTCTTCCCGTCAACACCACTCACTATCTCATCTTAATTTTCCAAAATGCAGTCATTAAAACCATCACAAGAACAACAAGAAGAAGAGGAAGTATGGCCTCCCGCTCCCTCATCCTCTTCTTCAAAACTTCCAATGACTCTACCTGAATACTCTCGTTATGGCAGACAGATGATCCTCTCCGACTTCGGTCTGCCTTCTCAATTAAAGCTAAGGAACTCAAAGGTACTAGTAATAGGTGCAGGTGGTTTGGGTTGCCCTGCCATTCAGTATCTGGCTGCTGCTGGTGTCGGTAAGTTGCTTCGAAGAAAAAAAAAGACGTCTTGATTTTAGAAGAGTCTCAAGAGTATTGCTCCTTGCCTTGCTGACTCGATTTCTTTCGTTTTTTATCGTTCTCCTACTTCTGGTTATTTCAGGGTACATTTCTATTGTGGATCATGACGTAGTAGAGCCTTCCAATCTGGCAAGACAGATTCTTCACACCGATTCAAGAGTTGGTCTGCCAAAGGCTCAATCCATAGCGAAGGCAGTTTCAGAGTGAGAATCACAGCTCTAAGACTTTGGATCTCTTCGACGTTTATGATCAAGAACAAAAGAAAGGGGAGAGGTCGAGGGACAGACGACTCTTCAAGCGAACCTTTCTTTCTTCTTCTCTCTTCGTCCAGGCTTCTTCTTTCTCTGAATTGACGATCTATCTGTTTTTCTGTCTTTCCACCATTTTTGTGTTGGCTCTTTGAAGTATCAATCCGTACGTCAAGATCAATCCAATAATCACAGCCTTGACTTCAACAAATTCAATCTCTTTAATCTCTTCCCACGATCTAGTCCTAGATTGTACAGACAATCCGCTCACTAGATACCTCATCTCGGACTCAGCTGTCATCTGTGGTAAACAAGTTGTCAGTGGAGCAGCTCAAGGTTACGAAGGTCAATTGATGGTCCTTCACAAGGAACTGAATCCAAGTGGTAGCAAGAGAGATCTGAATCCAGATCAGAAGAACTCAATCTATGAGACTGGGAAGAATCAAGATCAAAATCAAGATCGAGAGAAAGGGAAAATTAGATCAGCTTTGGAAGTGGAGAGAGGACCTTGTTATAGATGTCTCTTCCCAAAAGCCCCTTCTCAAAATCAAGTCACGAATTGTGAAGATGGTGGTGTCTTGGGTGGAACCACTGGATTAGTCGGAACTTTACAAGCTATTGAAACCATCAAGCTACTGACTGGAATCGGTGAAGGTGAGACTAGATCGATCTGAATGCTTTTGCGTCTTATTTTGATCGAGAATACGATCCATTCGAAAAGATTCAGCTTCGAGAGACTCCATCTGACTCTCTTTCAAGTGAGCTTTAACTTACAGACACTGATTCTTTTATTTTATTTTTTATCTTGCTGTCCCTTCCTTTTTCACAGATACTCCACCTTCTCTACTTCTCTGTTCACCTCTATCTTCAACTCCATTCCGAACGATCAAATTAAGACCTAGAAGGAAAGACACTTGCAGATCTTGCGGTGATCCTGAAAAGGTCGGAAAAGATCAGATATTGACGAATCTGGAAAAGGAAGATTATAGAACTTTTTGTGGGATCAACACGGACGAGAATGATGAGAAGCTTTCGAGGAGTATCAGGCATTTGGACGTCAAGGACATGTCGAAGTCTAGAGCCTCGATCTTGTTGGATGTCAGACCTCCGATAGAGTTTGGCATCGCAAAGCTTCCAGAATCCATCAGTAAGTCTTTCTGTTCTCTCCGAATATTGAGTTTGATCTATATCTTTCTGGACTTTCTTTAGCTTGAGCTGACGAAGATCCCATTTCCTCCGTCTGCCCTGCCTTTTCGCTCTCTGCTCTCTCTTTTTCTTCATGAACACAAAAGACATTCCATTCACGACTCTTCGACGAAATCCGAATGCAATCTTGCAGCAGCTAGAAACAATCTCCTCAAATTCTACGACTTCAAACACTCATCTAAATGGTCACTCTGTCTCTTCAAATGAGCCGATTCAAGTCGAAGTGCTCTGTAGAAGAGGTAACGATTCTCGAGAAGCTGTCAAACTACTATCAGAAGCAAACGCATCAGACCAATCTTCAGAAGATCACGAACAGTCAAAGATCAAGTTCGAGTTCGTCAATGTCAGAGGAGGATTGAGAGCCTTTTCAAAGAATGTAGATTCGGACTTCCCCATCTATTGAACTCTGTTATAAGCTTGGCTGAGAAGTAGAAGATTTTCTGGACTGTGATGTGCTATACTCCGCTCGGATCATGTTTCTCTTCGCTGTCGATGCTTCATCTCGACAATTAAGAACGTCTGACCATCTTCGAAAGAAACGATCTTGCCATTTGAACAGGGAACTCCTTTTGACTACAGCAGTTACAACTAGAACTGAAAGTGTACGGACTTTGGAGAAAAGAGATCAACAAGGTCTGAAGAAGAAGAGAAGCGAGTGAAAGTTGAGGCGGCCCGAGAAAGCGAGGCATGAGAGAGAACCAATCAACCAAAGCTGGAGAACGACCGAAAAGAAGTCAATCTATCTGGGATCGCTTGAACTTAAAATGACCGGTTGAGAGAAAGTCTATGGGTTGAAGAGGGGAAAAGAAGAAAACAAAGGCAAAGAAGTTGGAGAATAGATCAAACGATCGAACTTGAAGGTTGATATGAGAAAGCAGACGGCGAAGATTACAACTGACCATTGGATCTAAATCAGTGCTTGAAAATGCATCTTGAAACTTTTTGGACTAGGGAGCTCTTTTGGGCTTCAGTCAAAGTGGTAGGATGATTGATTGTGAGGCTGTCGATAGTGGAACAGCTTGGAGTGGCGCTTGCTCCAGGATCTTGAGATCTAACTTCGATTTCTCCACTAGCAGCGGCCAAAGCTACTTGTGCAGCTGGAAGACCCATATTAGCAGCTATTCGAGCTGCTACAAGAGACATGATTGCGTGAGCGGAGATTGAGTCGTCCGAAGTGTCAGAATCTTCTGCTTCAGAATCTTCTGCTCCTAGGAGAAGAGTGTCGAGTTTCGGTAAAGCAACTTGATCCTTGAAGCCTACCTCAATGGATTCCCTACTCAATGGTGATAAGAGACAGATTAGAAGGTTCCAGAACTTGGGACTATTAGAGCGGGATAGCAAGAGGCTCAACTCGAAGAGTCTTGTCCAATTTTTCATGGCCTCGACTAGTGAAGTTGCGGCGGCTTCTTCGCCATTCTCGTCCAGGTTGAGCAGGCAGGAAGTGCTGAATGTTTCAATGGTACCAGGGTCCTGGACTTCTGCCAAATCTCTCAAGTCTACTTCAGAGATCTCAAGAATAGTGAGAATTGGAGACTGAAGGTGTTTGAAGAACGCCTTTCCATTTGCCTTTTCATTCCCATCGATGGATCGTGGAGCTCGATCCAAAAATAGGATTTCGAGGTTTGGGAGATCCATTCCATAGACTTCTGTTACTACCTCATCCTCGATCCAAGGGATATTGACGACCTCTAGCATTTTATTTGAAGAGAGAAGCTTGATCACCCATGCTGGTTGGATTTCTGAGCTGCAGAGAGTAACTTTCTTTGCCCACTGTAGTTGACCGATGAGGGAGTCATTGCAGGTGATAATGTTCCCACTACCTTGCCATGAGAGGGTCTGGAGCTTGGGCTTCCAAGTGGCTGGAAATGCAAGTTCAGGCTCGGATTGAGAGCAATTGAAAGTGAGACCTGCTCCCTCTTTGAATGAAGCTAGAACTTTGAGCTGGTTGCATTCCGAGGCTATGTTGAGAATCGTTTTAGAAAGATTCCCTGCATGAGCGATAGAAAGACTCTTGAGTGATCCAGAAGAAGGTTTGATGGATTCCTGAAGTTGAACCCGTTCTGCTCTGCTTGCTTTGGTCCCAATCTTGAGTTCAATTGATTCAATCGAATTGCCACATCTTTCTCCAAAGAAATCAATTCCTTTGACGATATCGGAGATTTTGCCCTCCATTTTGAAGTGTCGAAATAGATCCGTCGATCCTAGTATTGACTCGTTCCATGACTTGCAGACCGAGGATGAAATGGCAAGCGAAGGAGAATCTGTAAAGCTCATTAATTCGACAAAGAGTTCAGGAGAGAGTCTCTTGAAAGGAGTCTTGAGCTGACGACCCTTCGACTTGCTGATCTCATCTTTGAGGTCTAGAAGATGTGAATCCGTGAGGTGAGACACAGAGAGCTCGTCTTCTCGAAGAGGAAGCTGTCGTGCTGTCTCGAGATGGTGGAGAGCTATCGCGAGGTGGTTGAATGTGGCTCTGAGATGGATCTGTGAGCGAAGAAGAAGAGTGAAAGTACTTTGAGAATGCGTCGTCTTGAGCGAAAGAGGCAGAAGAGGAAGCTGATTCCTGATACCCACCTCACGAGTCTCTTTTCCTTCCAACGCCTTTTCAACGTCCTTCGCAGCTTCGTAAGGGAGCCCTTTCCTTTCCAAGGCGACACTTCTGAGAATACGAGCGCCGGTCTGATCAGAAGAGTTTGATTCGAGTGACTGAACGAGGTGTGAGATTTGTGATACGAGAAACAGAGAAAAGTTAGGAGCGAAAAGAGTCTCTATGCTCTCTCTGCCTCTGGATCGATTGACCTGTTAGTAACATACCTCTGTGCAGATGTCATAAGCAGATTTGACGTCAAGACGATCAAGAGCAGCTTGAGCTCTCAGAAGAGGTTGGTCGTGATTGCCTTTGCCATTTCCAGTTGCTGCTTTCTTGGACGATCGCTCATCGGAATGAGATTCCTCGTTGGGTCTTTTCGATCTCGTATTCATGTCGAGGAAGAATAGAAGAAGGTCTATCTAGACTTCTCCAAGCGAACAGATCGAATGGATGCGATTGGTTGAATGAGAAGAAGTTTTCGAATTTCTTCCCTTTGACCTTTGTTCTCGACCCACAACCCTGAAGCTTCTCTTCCACATCCATCAAACTTCAAGCAGACATGTCTGGTTCCTTCAGACCAAGACCAGGTTGGAGGCAGAACCTTCCGGGACAAAGTCTTCATCTCGGATATGCAATAGCAAGTCCTGACTCGAGTGATCTCGATGACGACCTAATTCCACCGCCTTTAATGTCTTCGTTCTCGTCCAATTTCAATCTTCGACTTGATGCAATCCGTACCTCATTAGACATTCTCGATTTCAAAACTGCCATCCAACTTTCCACAGCTGTAAGTAGACACAAGAGACCTTCTCGGAGCATTGCTGTTCTCCAAGTTTCTGATTACTGATTCGTAACTCTGTTCTTCTTCTGCAGGCAATGGCTGAGGCAGAGCAGTCCGAATCTGAGCCATCCAAAGCTCGTTCTGAGCTGTATTATCTCAGATCCATAGCTCACGAGAAGAGCGGAGACACCTCTCTAGGAATCGAGGACGCTAGAAAATCTGTCGAGTCGAATAGAAAGGATCCAAAGGTGAGCTCTCCTGTCATTCGCCTCTATTACATATCTCTTTACCTCAGTTGATCTCTTTTGAAATCACTCGAGCGCAGTAGCTTATGCTCTGTAAAGTCAAATGCAGCAATGGGAGCTCACGTCTGATGTCTCCTTACTTCTTCCTATTCGTTCACAGTGCCACGTCAGAGTAGCTCTGGCTCATCAAGCCGCTGCACTTGAATCGATCTCTCTTGCCAATCAGAGCTTGGATGAGGAGGACCTGGAACCATCTAGTCTCAATCTGTCACTGTTCAACCTTCGATTAACAAAGGATCAAATGATGGGTGCTCCAAACGTGGAAAGAAAGTCTCCATTTCGTAGGATCTCTCCAGAACAGTTCATCAAAATTGTCTTTTTCTGTTCTCCACCTTCATTGGCTTTAGCTATGGCAGTAACGAGAAGATGGAGGATTTCGATTCTAACAAGCAAAGAGCTCTTTCGCAATTTCAGGATGGAGGGAAAGTGCGGGGATATCTGTGAAGGTTTAGAGTTTTTCAAGAAGCATTCTTTCGATTCTCTGAAGCGTATAGAGCTAAATGTGAAAGAACAGACTGGGCAAGAGGTAGTTCGTCTACGATCGATTATCACCTCTTTCTCATCAACCTTAGAGGAGCTTTCGATTGAGCATACTGGTCTTTTGGGATTCCTCTTCAACCAAATCTCGATTCCTGTCCTAAATTGAAAGTAATCAAGTCAACATCGGGGACAGCAGAGAGACCAGCAGTACAAGATCGAGAGATTCGTTTATTTACGGGAAAGAAGGATTGCAATCTGCAGACCTTGGTCTGGCATCAGAACTCTTACGATATCAGCTACGAATTAATGTCAGGTTCTAGGTTCAAGCAGTTGAAGCAACTCGATGTCAGAAGTCTCAAAGTTAACGCAGCATTTACCATCAACATGCTCACCAGTTGTCCCAGACTTGAAGCCGTGAAGATTTCGGGTTCGATGCCTCAAGTATAGGATGCTTCTATTCCACCACTTGATCTAGTTCAATTGAACCATCTAGAGCTGCAAATTGTTCCATCAAATATAGACGGACCTTCTTTCTTCTCTCGATTAAGTGCTCCCAAATTGGAAGTTTTAAAAATTTCAGACGTAATCTTAGACGAATTACAGGGATTTAAGTTTATGAGTGGTTTGAAAGAACTTGAGATCGGAAACATCAACTCTGAAAATAGATCGTACCTGGGAGAAAGAGATGCATCGGATCTGCTGAAAATCCTCGAGAAGACCTCTTCTCTTCAAACTCTCGGTTTACATCTCAAGCCCAAAAGAACGAATTATCGCTTCTGGAACTACTTCTTATCGGTGTTAACTCCTCAATCTTCTCATAATTTGAGAAAAGGTGGTGGAGAAGTCTTCTCCATTCTGCCGTCTTTACGATTCCTCAAGTTGGGTGGAGACTCACTCCAGTCTCCGTCAGTCCTTCCATCTGAGCTCGGGTTGAGCGACGAGCTGGTCGGCTCGATAGCTAGTCTCGTAGCAAGTAGATTCCTTGCCTCCTCTGGAAGCTCTAAATCCTTGGTCGCCTTAGCTGCAAATGGATCATCGGTCAGAGAAGAATTGGAGGAGTTAAAGGAAAAAGGTGCAACAAGCACAGATTGGTCTCTCTCTGAGTGGAAGCCAATTTTGTATCTTGGGGTCCATATGAACGTCAAGGCAGAAAAGAGATTTGTAGACACTATCAAACAAGTGGTACCGGAATGCCACCTCCCGTACTCGTGGGTGAGGTTTGAGTAGGGAGTCTAAACGAGACTTTTCTGTTGATGTTGTGTTCATGATCTACAATTCTTTCTCTTCTTCATGTAATCGTATTCTAGCATAGATCTTTCTCTTTAATCATTTTTCTTTCTCAATTCCTATTTTTGGTGCTTCAGAGAGGATAAGTGTGGGCTTGATTCTCCAAAGTCCTTGTTTTCTCTCACTTCGAGTCGATGTGGATCAAGCAAGAGTCACGACGAAATTTCCAAAGATTGGAGTGTCCACTTAAGATAAATCTAAAAGTGAAATAAGAAGTAGAGAAAGATCTGAATACAGTAATTGAGAGAGAAGATCGAATTAGAAAGAAAGGAAACTCTAGAGTTGATGGTTTGAGAGATGTATAAAGAATGAAAATAAGTTCGGAGGGATTCTGGTTTTTGAAAAGCTTGAGTCTATAAAAAGAGAGAGAAATAGAGGAGAAATGCGATGCTGCGATGGATTGCTAGAAGAGATTGATTTGTCTTTGGTTTCGGTGACGAGGGAAGAGGCATTCTTAAATTGTTTGTATGGAGATTTCGAAAGATATTCTAAGATGACTCTTCAACGAGTTCACGATATTCGACCAGACGCTAGAAAAAAAGAAGGAGTGCAGAAGAAGGGGATCGAAATCAGAATCAGTTCTGGACATCGAAATTCTAATCTACTTTCTTTCTACTCACCAACAAATTCCTCTGAAGCATCGCGATTGTAGTCTTACCAATAGCACCCAAATGAGCTCCAGCTTTAGTTCTAACATCCTTTTCGAAATTCTTTTCACTAGAAAAATTGACTGTAAAAGTTCCAGGTTTGATCCATTCAGTAGGAACCTTGAAATTCGGACTTGGAACACCAGAAATGACAACTTGAGATTCAGCCACGCAAGCTTGAGAGTTTGGTAATAGAGATTTCCTAACAACATGATGAGGTCTCAATCTAGAAGCTGCATTAGTAGCATGAGCTTTCTTTACAATTTCAGATCTAGATCTACCACCACCATTACCTTCAACACTTGCACTTGTTTGAGTAGATTCAGTGATTTTCCCAGCTAAACCTAAACCTGCACGTTTGTTGAATTCTTGGATTCCATCCAAATCTACACTGAAAACTCTGGCTCCATCATTGGCTAAAAGAGCTGCCAAAGGTCTACCAACAACTTCTGATCGATTAAAGATTGTGATTGTTTTCCCATAAAGTCGATCTCCATAAGGTAAGGATCTATCGTAAACTCCCATTGATTCTAGACACTTGACGATCGCTAGTGGTGTACAGGGTAAGATTGATTTTGCGAATCCTGGAGGAGGTTGCTCTGCTTCGGCTGAAGAAGAAGAAGTGGTTGATGAAACGACTTCACTCGTCGTTCCTGGTGCTCCACCCAGTTGACGAACGTTGGCCCAACGGACGTTGTGGTACCTGGATAATGGATTGAGAGGCGATTAAAGAGGGTCAGATGGAGATTACGAGTGGTCTTAGAGTCATTCGTCGACACCGAGCTCTGACTTCGAACTACTCACATGTTCCAACAGAAAGAGAAATGAAGACCTTCGACATCCTTTCTTGGATCGACGATCTGTTGTAAATAAGTATCTTGTCTTCCTCCGAAGATTGGGTAGTAAACCTGGAGAAGCGAGGGCAAGGGGTGATTTGAAAAATGAATGTTAGTTCGAGATTGTCTCTTCATTAGATCTAAAGATTCGTCGTCGTCTCCGATCCTTTGTAAGATTTCTCTTCAAATTTCGATACTACCAGAAGATCATTCTATCCAAAAAGTCATGAAAACTCACCATGATTCCATGAACGCTCTTATCAGCGTTTGCAGCAATGATTAAATCTTCCACATCAGCTTCCAAATCCAAATCCTCATGTCCATCTTTCTTTCCCTCTCCATTCCCTTCTCCTTCTCCTTCTTTCACCTCACTATCTTCCCAAGTTTTCCAAATCTCAAAGTTAATCCCAACATCCTGACAAGCCTTCTTTGTCCATTCAGCATAAGCGACCGAAGGAGGGGAAGGAGTAGCCAAAATCCCTACCAATTTAGGAGTAGACAAACCAGATTCCTTTCTCAATTTTGTAGCTTCTCTAACTGCATCTTGAAAAGGAGCTGCTATTTTAGAAGCCAAAATCAGAGCACCTGGGTTTTCTAAAGATGGTTGTGTAGAGGTTTGTCGATGTTGAGGTTCAGTCATACTTGAAGCTATACCTTGAAGAACAGAATTTGGTGCAACTGGATAGTTTGAGTCCAATTCGAGCAAAGAGGATGAAAGTTCCTCTGAATTTGAATCGTCTAATTTACAGACTGTTGCAGCGTGGAAAGTTGAAAGTAGAGATTGGAAACGAGCTCTACGTTCTGCTCTTGAAGTTGGAGTGGATGAATTTGGATTTGAAGAGGTTGAATTTGAATCTGGAGAAGCTAATTGATAAAGTAAAGAGTTGAGTTGATTTAAATCTACTGGAGAAAATTCAGATTCAGTCGATTGGGATGGCTTGCTTTCTGAAGGAGTTGAAGATGAGAAGACTGATGAAGTTGGAGTAGAGACTGTTGTGAAACTGGTGCTACTGTTTGAGCGAGTTAGAGATGGAGTTGAAAGTGAAAGAGAGATTGATTTTGGTTGTAGATGATTGAAGGAAGTAAGAGCAGAAGCTGTTTGTGGTTGATGGATTGCAAAATTGATGTTTGTTGGCGAGATTGGTTCATGTTGATCGGAATCCAATGGAGTGGGATTGATTGAAGTTGAATTTGAATCATTTTCGAAAAAGAATGAAGGAGAGAGAGTCGGTTTGGGAGAGAGAGAAAGATGGAAAGTTGGAGGAGGTGGACAAGAACAGGATTGAGAATAATGAGTCATCTTTCTGGAAATGCACGTAAGGATTTCAAAGGAATGTGGTAGGATTCACAGAAAGTAGAAACCAATAGAATCAAAGACAGAGAGAGAGAATATGGAGAGAATGACTAGAAAGGGAAACAGAGATAAATCTTGATTGATGTCCTCATCCTTCTCTCTGTTACTCTCATCCCTTTGCTGCCCTGAATTTGAATTGGATCTAGCTTGTTCTGTTTCCTTGCATGAAACTCAGCCAAGGAATGAGGGGATGGCTGTTGAGTTTGCTGCAAGGCTTCTCCTTCTTCCTTAGACGGAACTTGAATTATCTGACACCTTGAAATCCTCCCCTACTTCTTCATCCGGATACTCACCTTTCAAGCTCGCTTTCAAACTTTTGCTGATCAAAAACCGGCTCAGGTTGGGCCAAGTACAATGAGAAAGGCTTGAAATTGATGGATGTGGAAGGGAAGAAACTCAAAACTTCGACTTCAACTTTTTTTTGATCGAGCTCAGAGAAGTCGCACAAACTTGACATGCTTTCTCTCTTCAACGAATCTAAATTCGATTCATCTTTCCTTTCTAGTTATGAGCTGAAATTACTTTGTTCTGAAACCGCAGAGTCATCATTGCGGGAAAATTGATGAGAGAAAGTGGACGATGACGGTCGAGACATGAACAGGACGAGATGAACGGACGTCAAAAGGTGAACTTGAACGAGATCAATTCGAGATTTCAACCAAAGACAAGAAAGAGGTCAAAGAAAGAACAGAGTTATTCAAAGACTTGAAATGAGATGGACGTGCTTTCGAGAACGGGGCGAGGCAAAGTGGATGGTCGGAGATCTCACCTGAAGAGAGAGAGAGAGAGAAAGAAAGAGCCAGTAGAGCCAGTAGAGAGAGAAGAGATAAGTCAGTCGATTCCTACTTCAGAGGAAGCGAAACGAATTTTGAAAGCGTGGAGAAAAGCACGAACGACGACTCACTACGATAAGCCTTCGACGTTTCTGACGTTCGCTCTGATCCATGGAACAGCGTTCTCCTCTGTCTTGTAAGGGGCAAGCACGACGAGTTTGTTCAGAAGCGATACTTCGAGGGAAGAGAAAGGAGCTTTCTCTCCCGAAGGATCAGAGAGAGAAGAATCCAGATCCCGTTGAGCAGAGAGAAAGACGTTCTTGTAGGAGAGTCGACGTTGGACAGCTTTCCTTGCAGCCACCATGGCAGCCAAAGCCGATACCGAAAGGAAATCGGAGCTTGATTCTGAGATTTTCGTTTTGTCCTCGGCGATTCCAAGACCAAGGCTCACGAGCTTTGGAAATATGAAGCGATCCTTGTAGCCTTCTTCGACTGCTTCTCTCGAGAGAGGACAGAGCAATCTGATGATGCGGTTGAAGAAAGCAGATGATGTTGCTGAAGTGCTTAGATCCAGTGTCAGTACTTCCAGCGACCTCCAGTCTTTCATTGCTTGTATCAAGGTGGTTGCCGCCCCTTCCCCAAATTCCATCGTTGTGATACAGTCTACTATGAAGGTCGATGGCGATGATCTTGGGTTCAGCAAGGAAAGATCGTTGGGATTGACGTTTTCCAAATAGAGCGACTGAAGATTTGGAGCTTTGAAGTTCTTGAAGAAAGAGCTGCAATCTGCCTCTTCAGTTGACGGAGGGATATGCTCTAGACGCAGATGTCTGAGACGGGGGAGGTCAAACGAGATTGATCCCATGCCTTGCACCTCATCCCTCTCCATCCACGGAAGCTTCAGATCCACAAGATTCGGGTTCGAGCTGAGTAGTTTGATGATGAAAGTAGACCTGACTCCGAAACTGCAAATGGTCACGTCAGTCGCCTCTTGAAGTCGATCCACCAGATCATCATCGCAGAGCAGACTTTGATCACCACCGTTCCATATCAGCTTGCGTAGCTTGGGTTTCCAAGAAGATAAGAACGAGACTGTCCCAGATTCAGCCTGACCGAAAGACCAGGACATTGAGAAGCTATTCCGGCGATGCAGTTGGGCAAATCTCTGTTATGCGCAATTGAGAGGGATCGGAGTGATGCGGAAGACTGCAGAATTATGTTGTGAAGTTCTTCCGCCTCTGAGGCTTCCACTCTTTCCCAGATCTTGAGGTCGATCGAGTTGAAGGAGTTGCCACTTCTGTCTCCAAAGACCTTGATTCCTTCTATGATGTTGGAAACTCTTCCTTCCATTTCGAAGTGTCGGAACAGACTCTTGGCTTCCAGAATAGACTTGTTCCACGACTTGCAGACCGAGGATGAAGTGGCAAGCGAAGGAGAATCTGTAAAGCTCATTGTTTCTACAAAGAGTTCTGGAGACAGTCTCTTGAACAGGCTCTCGAGCTGACGATCCTTTGACTTCTCTATCTCTTGCTTAAGCTCGACTAAGTCTGCTTCCATAAGATGAGAAGTGGTCGTCTCGTCTTCTTGTGGAGGAAGCTGCTGAGCAATCTCGAGATGATGGAGAGCCAAAGCCAGAAAGTTGAACGTCGCTCTGAGATGAGTCTGAGTGACAAGAAAGAGAGACAAAGAGAAATCTAGTCAGATTGGAACTATAGGAAGAATTTGATATCCCATCAAACATTAGACTTACCTCACGAGTCTTCTTTCCTTCCGCCGCTTTGGCAACATCCTTTGCAGCCTCGTGAGCTTGCCCAAGCCTCTCCAAGCCAAAGCTTCTAAGTAAGAGTGGCTGCATTGGATCGAGAGGATCTGAGCCAATCATCTGAACGAGGGGAAAGAAAGAGGAAGTGAACGATCGGTAAGCTGCTGAGAGAATGAGAGCTGAGTGAGAGAACGAAGAAGACCAGTATCCTGTCGTTTCATTGTCTGCTTTTATCGGCTCTTCTACCATTGATGCTGACCTGCGTGCAAATCTCTACTCCAGTTTTGAGATCCAATCTGTCCATCGCAGCCTTTGCTCTCTGGATGAAGTCTCTGTTCGAGTTTGCGATTCCATTCTCTTCGGTAGCAGTCCTCTTTGCAGCTGGCTCGTCTGCAGCTCCTGGATTGGTTCTCTTTGATATTCTGGTGCTCATATTGGAGCTATACTGTCAATCAAACGAGTTTAATATGCTTGATGGATGTGGTTGAGAGAGAAGCTGCAGAATTCGATTTCGTTCTCCTTTCCTTCTCTTCATCGGCGTCGGCGTTTGATTATCTTCTCTTGCTGAGAAGAGTCTTCCTTCTTCTTCTTCTTCTTCATTCTCTCATCATCATCTTAGCAGCATTTTAGGCTGAACCACTCCCTCCAAGATGAACTCAATCGTCCAAGATCCAGATCTAGAGCAAACCGACATCGAAAGTCTTCTCTCCAAAGATCGACGAGTAGCTTCTGAATTCACTATCTCTCAAAGTATAAAGGCTCCCTCCAGACAGTGGGATATCTTCTATAAAGCTCATCAACAGAACTTCTTCAAGGATAGGCATTGGACGCATAAGGAATACTCTGTGTTGGCAGACGATCAGGAAAAGGAGATGGATCTGCAAGACTCTCTGTCTAAGAGTGCCACTGAGGTGGAAGGTGGGAATAGTCCAGTTCTGCTAGAGGTAAGTGATGCTATGGATCAGAAAAGGTGACTGGACAATCAGTAGAAGAGTCGTATCATTCGCTGACTCTGTCCATTTCAATTTTCATCTTCTTGTCTTCTCTCACTTTACTCGCCAGGTCGGTTGTGGAGTTGGCAATATGTGCTTTCCTGTCAGTAACTCTGTGAAAAAGTGACATTTTGAGAACAACATCTCTCCTACTTGCCACTGACTTCTGCTCTTCGATTCTCTTGCTCCTTTGCCTTTCAGCTTCTCGAAAAGGATCCAGATCTCAGAGTCCACTGTTGCGACTTCTCACCTAGAGCGGTAGAGCTAGTCAAGGTACGAGAACTGCTTCTTTACGATTGTTGTAAAGAGTGAAAGGAAGAGGAGTGGTCCTTCTCCCTTGGCTGCGACGGATCGTTTCTGACACCAAACTGGAACTTTTTCTTCTCTTCCACACAGACACATCCAAATTACACCCCAGAAAGAGTCAATGCCTTCGTTTACGACCTGACAACGTCTCCAAGTCAGCTTCCACAAATCATCTCCTCGTCAAACCTGCCCACTCCAACTTTCATCTCGACGATTTTCGTCCTTTCAGCAATCCAACCGGATCTACATCTTCAAGTTCTTTCTTCGCTAGTCTCTCTACTTCCAAAAGGAGGATCATTATTATTCAGAGACTATGCATATGGCGATCTGGCTCAGCTGAGGTTTCATTCCACCACTCCTGGAAGCAACAAAGTTGAATGGCATGAGCCGAGTCTTTTGGATAAAGAGAAACACTGGTACAAGAGAGGTGACGGAACTCTCACTTACTTCTTCAAAAAAGAAGAGTTGGAAGATTTTGCAGAGAGATTGGGATTGGAAGGAGAAGTTAGGATCTTGGAGAAAGTCATCAAGAATAGGAAGATGGAGTTGGAAATGAAACGAAGATGGACACAAGTCGAATGGAAGAAAGCTTGAAAATCTTTCGGCTGCTCTGCAAGTTTGCAGAAATTTCAAATTTTCCATCACTCGGTTGGATTCTTCTTAGCGTTCATTCCATCAGGCGCGACTCTGTGACAAAAGAATGGTGATTGATTGCCGCTTCCACATCTGAAGTTACGTTTGCTTCATCCCCTATGCCTCGTTCTAATTCTTTCGGTGTGACAACTCTTTCAATTGCTATCGTACAAGGCTACAAAGAAACCACGCTCTAAAGAGCGCTTCAAGCGAAAGGTCGACGCAAACCTCCTTTACTGACGAGAGTATTCACTGAAAGAATCTTCCTGGTAGGAGTAGCTTTCAATCCATATCCAGCTCCGCTTCCACCTAGAAGACCTGCTCCTAATTGTGGACGATTGATAGATTTTGGAGGCGAGAGGTTTGAAGCGAACCATGTTCGAGGTTTCGAGTAGATCGGATTTATCTGCTTTGGAATCGAAGTATGAACTGAAGGAGTATCGAGTCGAGAAGTAGGATAGAAACGTGGAGAAGTGAGAATAAAGGTTGGAGAGGTGAAAGCCAAGTTGTTGAGACGAGATTTCGAGAGAGCTAGAGGTTGAGTCGGCATTGGACTTGAGCGTAGAGTTGAAGAAGGAGGTAGTCTCGAATTTGGAGTAGCTAGATTGCCTTCATCATTTATCGGTTCGGAATCTAGAGCTGGAGATTGTGGAGTAGTTGCACCTCGAGTTGGGTTGGAGTCCTCGTCGACTTGAGAAGCGACTTGAGAGTTTGAGTTTGGAAGTTGACAAGATAAACCGTCTGTCGCTTCTTCTCCTCCTCCAGCGTTTCCACCTCCGTTGGCAAGCCTCTTACAGTTTTGGAGCCTAGTCGATCTTCGAAGTTGCTCTGGAGGATCCTTTGATACTGCTTTTGGAGCTCTTGATTGAAGAACTGCCATTTGCAGAGGTGTGAGTGGCTGGTCAGATTCATCCTCGTCATCCTCTTCGAAAGCTAGTTCCAAGTCTTCGAGATATTGCGCATTGGGGGCAATCTCTCCTCCTCCGACAGCTTCCGCCCAATCTGGAAGACTTTTGACACCTTTGCCTTGCAGTTGTTTGAAGTAGGTCTGGAAGAATTCATTTAAGATGAGGAAGTCGGTCCTCGCTTGCCTGTCGAAAGGAATTGATCCTGGGGGTGCGAAAGCTTTGGTGAGCCGCGAGATCTCACTTGCTACTTTCAATTGCTGGGTTTGGATTCTACTGAAGTAGGTCACCAGGCCACTAGAAAGCCTGGCATCCTTCATCACTGGTAGTACAGCTTGGACTTCGTTTCGAGTAGCTGTCATTACTCTTGTTGTGTAACGACCTTTGATTTTGTTCACCTTCCGAGCATAATCAGAGAAGGAAACGAAATGGATCAGTATGAGTGAACAATCCTCGACGTTTTTGAGCTACCATCTCTGCTCACCTCTCCATCAAGAAGCAATAGATTGTCTTTGCCATTTATAGTCGCCTTGAGACTTTGGTAGAGAGGCGAGGTTTTGGCGAGACCTCCACAAAAGGTTTCATCGAGGGATCGAAGATAAGCGTTTATGTATTGAACCTCTAGAACACTAGGTATATAAGAATCAAGCAAGATGAGGGGGAAGAAATGTGAGAAATGAAGTGTCGTGGCGGCTCGCAAACGGAAGACCTACAGTACCTACTGATCACAGTGAACGCTGGAAGCTTCTTTTCTTGAGGTGAGATATTGCATCGTTTGAGACATCCTCTGCGAGCTTTGCCAAACCAAGCCACTAGCCCCTACTGAAGATGCCAACCCGGCTTGCGCAAGTATTCCAGTTTGAGGGTTTCCAAGACAAGTCTGCCTGTAGTTGCTTGCCTTGAGCGGTAGACCACAGATGGAAGGCCCTCCCCGGGCTTGAATTGTTACTGGAACTGAGAGAACCAAGTTGGTAGTAGATAAGAAGAGTACGAAAAAGGAGAGAAAGTTTCCAAAGAAGCCAGCTTCGGATTTGATAGAGCGCACCTCGAACTTGAAGAGGACGTCTCACGTCTGCGATGAAGGAGATTGAAAATGGAAAGGGATCTCTCGACCAGCGAGTTGTGAGGCCAAAGCTCAGAGAAGAAGTGATATTTGGGAAGTCTGAAACGAGAGCTGTTTAAAAAAAACTCTTATACATTGTCTTAAATATTCTAGAGAGAGAGAGACTGAGTAGAGCGCCTTCTGACGCCAAACAGTGGACCCAAAGAACTCGACCATGCTTTTACGCCTTTGAACTGGAAGATTCTGACCTGAGGCCTGAATTTTGAGTGCGCAAGTTTAGTTTTCGCGTTCCTCAGAAGCTAGATCGACATTTGAGACTGTGTTTCGAGGTTCCTTGGGTTGGACGAGAGAGAAGTAGCGGCATTTGTCGCTCTGAAAGCACAACAACACAACTCTAGAAAACACTCTAGAAAACAAGAGATTCTTCTTCTATCTTTCAAGATATTATTGTTTGTTTTCTCGTGCATTCACTCAAGAGGTCAACCTGAGAGACTGAGCGACGAGGAAGAAGTCTTTTTGGGCGCAAAGGTGGCGTCAAGCGCGTTTTCAGAAGGGACTCAGTCACAATTGCAATCAATCCTTCTCTTCCCAATTCCCATAGGCACGATGTCCTTCGCTCTCAGTGACAAACAAATCTCGTTAGATACTCTCAAGTAAGTTGAAGCTGGAGAGACGTCGTTGCATATCTAAGCAGAGGTATGCGAGAGACAAGTCACACAGTGCTGATATTTCTCACCTCCATTCCTATTTCCTTCTCCCTCTCACGACGAAAGCGAGATTCTAGACTACATCTGGACAGGCAGAGAAGATGAAGAAGAATACAACTTCCTATTTCCCACTCATTATCTAGATGAAAGTGAAGCTCGGTCATCAGCAGAGAGAGACTTCGCTTCTATTCTCTCTCTCTCTTATACGTGCTCTTTCGTTCGCAGGCTCTGTCTACCACGTCTCTTTGGAACCATCTATCTCCACCGAATCAAAAACTTAGGAATGTTATGGAAAGCAATCCAAAGTAACCCAAAGCTGGGATCCTACGTCCATACCCTCACCTTCAAGTTCGGCCTAAGACTCTGGCCAAGCGCCGTCATTCCTTCGGAGGGGATGGAACGACTGTTCATCAATCGAACACGGGAGTACTGGAAGCAAGAGGTGGAAAAGAGGAAACCAGGAGGGTGGAGATCTTTTATACTCCATTCGAGGCATTACACTTCAAATGGACCAGACGGAGTGGGTTCTGATCCGAACATCACAAGCCCCGACGAATTGAAAAGAGCTTTGTTCGAGATCTTCCAACAATTGACTGGTCTTCATGCTCTGCATTGGCACACTGCTCTCGTTCCGCTTTTCACTTTCATCATCAAGAAACTGGAAGCTCTTGGCTCGCTGAGAAGGCTCTCTGTGAACCCAGCTGCTTGCGAAGAGGATTACTTCACGGAAGCCTCGCCTCTGAAAGAAGAACTACATCCGCCGAGTAAGTGAGAAGATGGCTCTTCTGCTTGCCTGTGTATAGTACACTTGATGATTACTGAAATTCATCTCTCCACCCTACCCTTCTCCTAGCCCCTATCTGGCTCTTGTCTGAGCGTCTCACCCACCTCCGAATAATACAGTTTGGTCCAGGTCTTCGAGATTTTCCGGGGATTTTACCTCAAGAACAGCAGAAAGAAGAGGGTCCTATTTTTGAGAGAACAACAGAGACGATGATCAAGACACTCGATTCTGCACTGAACATCGAAGTTCTGGATCTGAAGAGCCTTTTCTACTTGGGAAAAGATGAACAGTACCCGGAGATTCTGCTCTCTATTCTTCCCGTTCTTTCTTGCGTTCCAAATATTCTCGTTGATTATGGTATCACTAGTTGGGAGCGTTGGAGCGAATGGGGACCGCCGATACAAGCACTCTATGCTGAGCTTCGATCTATTCAAGAAGATGAAGGCTCTCTGGGGGCTGAACAGGTTCAAAAGTTGGGAGAGCTGGCTGCTACAATTGAGGATCATCCACTTCGAAGACTTTCGGGATTCTTGAAGAGAGAAGCGATGGCAGAAAAAATAACGCAAAGGTGGAATAGACGATACGGCTGAGAACAGATGGATCAAATTGGGAAAAGTCTCGAAGTTTGGTGCTTGGGATCACAATTGCTGTATGTATGATCTGTTCATTACGTGAATATCAATCTTCTGTGAAGTAGCACGCGACTCCTTTCTCACTGTAGTCTACTTCTTGGTATCCGCCAAAGAGAGTGAGAAAACGATGAGACGAGAGATGATGTGAAACTTGTTCTCTTCGAGAAGATGCAAGAACTGAAAATCTGTCTAGATTCAAGATTCAACCCTTCTCGGCCAGCAAAGCTCCATTTCAATTCAATTCAATTCTTGGGTTGCTGTCAGGCGAACAAAGGGGACCGCGAGGACACATCGTCAATCAAACTGAGCTAAAGTCTTTTGAAGACAAAGAGCAAACCTCTTTTCTTCTTCTTCTGTTCTTCTGCTCTTGATCCATTCGTCTTCTCTCTAACAAACCTCCAGGCATCCGATTTGACCAGCGTAGGATCATGAAGAACTTCTCTACTCTTTCCGTCATCGTCCTCGCCTCAATGCTTCTGCAGGCAGAATCATCCCCTTTGCTTCAACGTCAAGCATCTAGCTCTACTAAGCCTACCTCTACGGCTAGCTCTGCCACTTCTTCTGGTAAGTAATGGATCCAAATTATACTCTCGAATGAGTTGGGACTCGCTTCTTCTTTAGACCATTGCTTGTTGCTGATCTCTCGCCTCTCTTCCCCCCTATCCGTTCTTCTTCTCTCTGCTACTTTTCATGTTGACTCTCTCTCGTTCTTCCAGTCTCGGTCGAGCCTTTGACTACTGAGGTTCATGGTTTGAGTCAATCTTTTGCTGGACCACCTTCTTCACAGTATCTTGGCCGTCCACTCTATCCAGACTATGGACAGTACACTGCCTATTACTCTGCTGTCTCGGTTGCGAGCGCTTTGGGAAACATTACTGTCCCTAAAGCTGAACCGACCGGTTTTAAAACAGTTAATGCCAACTCGAACATACCCGGAGCGCTGACACAGTTGTTCGCAGAGAAACTCTGTCCGACCGGAATGAGTAAGTCTGCAGTCTTGGGATCTTTTCTCTCTCTCTCTGATAGCGGGCAATTTGGTGCTTTTCTGACGTCTTACACCTTCTCCTCACTCCTGTGGCTCAAATTATCGCTCTCTGAAGTCGGACTCGATGGCTATTGTTGTCCTGGAGTGGTAGTTGAAGATAAGTGTCTTCGAACCGACACGGCACCTCTTCCAAGYTATGCAACKTATACTGGAGTCATCTAYCCSTACGRTTMYSCYAAAGATTCYGGTGCKATCGATGTCAAAGCCTTGCCATTTTGGACTTTTATGGTAGCAGCGACTCTGATCGCAGGCGTCGTTGCACTTTGAGCTGCATGCGCCTTCTCTCTTACTTGTACATAGTTACGTCTCTGGAAACGATAATTTTGGTATCGGATTCTCTCTTGAGTTTCAGACGCCTCTGAATAATGAGATTTTGGGTGTTGTTCATTGATGGAGACGGCCGATGCTTGTCGGCGTTCTTTAAAGACACTCAGTAGAAGAACTCTCTGTTTCTCCTCACCTTTCCTTCAATTACACAGCACTCAGCGCAGAGGAAATGCATCTAGTTCTGAGTGGAAAGATGTTTCCAGCTGATAATTTCAAGTGAGTCGAAGTGGTTCTCTCACTATCAGGTTTCATCGCGCAGACCCAGAATCCCAGACCTAACCGAACGAAAGAATTACTCATCCTCGCATCATCCTTACCTCTAGCGGAGTCATCGATTGCATCTGGACTAGTCACGAGCATATGGGAGACTATCATAAAGTTTTCAGAAGTCGAGAAAGACTACCAAATCGTCCAGAACCAACCCAAGCAGAGATTGATTTCGAGACTCTCCTTTCGCTCTCTCGGACCTGTTCTTCAATTCGAACTCTCTGCCTCCCACGTCTCTTCGGAACGATCCACTTCACTCGGATCAAGAGCATCGGACTGTTCAGGAAAGCCATCGAGAGCAATTGTTCGTTAGGTGCTTACGCTCACACTTTCAGGATCTGGCACAGCACTCGGCTCTGGCCAAATCCAACGATTCCTTCTCAAGCAATGGCAGTCTTGTTCACCAAGCGAACGATGGAGACGTTGGAGAAGGAGGTGGAGAAAAGGAAACCTGGTGCTTTCAAAGACCACAAGAGAGGTCTCGAGAAGTACTGCTTGGACGGTCCAGATGGTTTGGGAGAAGATTCAAACATCAAGAGTCCAGAAGACCTCAAGAGAGCTCTGGAAGAGATCTTTCGCTCCCTTATCAATCTTCAGGCTCTAAGCTGGTACACTGAGAATCTTCCGATTACGACTCAAATGATCCAAAGTCTAGAGGCCACCAAGAGTTTGAGACGACTCTGCGTAATCTTTGGAGCTTGCGAAGAAGATTACTTCCAGTCTTCTCTGCTACCAGTCGGACAGCTTCATCCTCCAAGTAAGTCAAGAGTGGAGAACGATCGCTCAAGCTATCTGTTTCTACAGATCCAAAACTGCGTACTTCTGACTTCTCGCTTCGTTGCATCACTACCTGCAAATCAGCACCAATCTGGCTGTTGTCCCCTCACCTCACACATCTCCAGGTGTTTGGCTTCGCTCGAGGATCCACGTGTTTCGAAGGAATCCTTCAAGAGGGAGAAGCTGAAGAACGGATGGATCTATTTCAGCGACAGGGTAGCGCGCTCATCAAGACTCTCGGCTTGGCTGGAGACTTACAGGACTTGGATCTTCAAAGCTTTAACTATTTTGGAGAAGACGAGAGTCGTCCCGAAGTCCTACTGTCAATCCTTCCGACAGTAGCCTGCACTCCTCGAGTCGCTTATGAGCGTGAGAACAAGTTGAGGAAGAGAGAGAAGAAGTGGAATCGAGAGCTTCAAGCTCTCTGCCCAGCTCTTCAACTATTGTTTGAGAGGAAAGGCAGCTTGAATTCTCAAGATATCAGAGATTTCGGAAGAGAAGTTGAAACAGAAGTCGATCATCGCTTGAATGGTTTCGCAGGATTTTTGCAGGAAGAGGGATTGTCTGAAGAGATTGCTAAGAAGTGGAACGAGCGATACGGGTGAAATTGAGATGCTCTTCGAAGGAGCCATATTCTGTATTTTCCCTTCAGATTCTCATCGGTCTTCATATTGTTCTTGATCTGACTGTAATGAAGTTGCATTGAAAGGGACAAAAATACATTGAATGCAGATAAAACTTTTCAACCTCACTCTTCCGAATCCCACCAAAATCCAGAAAGATCGCTTCTTTGAACGTTGTCCTTCAACCGTTCCACCGACTTCTGATTTGATTTGATCTTGACCTGAAAAGATAGATCCTTGATTGCAGAGTATTGGCAATATGGAGATTCTGAATTTCCGAATTGCTCTTCGACATCTTCTACAAATCCATTCGCAGCTAGACAGATTGAAGATTTACTAAAGCCTTGAGATGCGAACTTCCTAGCAGCTATTAGAGAGACAACTCCAGCCGTAATTTCACTGTCAAGCTTGAGTTCATTTGTTTGAGTTGAAGGACTTGATTCAACTGATCCATTTCCTAGTTCCAAGACTTCTAACTTCGGCATTATGAAAGGTTGATCTTCTGCTCCTTTTCTAGCGTTGAAGGAAGATAAAGGAGTCATTGAAGAGATCAAAGATTCCCAGAATCTATAAGTTGTTGTATATGCTCGAAGCTGCAATCTCAAAATCTTGAGTGAAGTTGCTTTTGAGAGTATTTGCAAAAGACCTGCCGACTCGACTTCCCCAAGCTTATCCGACTTCAGGGCCCTGCTCAAACCTTGATCTGTTTCCGAATCGATCCTGATGGTTTTGATAGCAAGTTCTTCTAGACTGGAAATTGAGGCCAACGATCGAAGTTCAGAGCAATACAAAGTAGTAATTTTCAGCACTTTCAAGTTTGGAGGATGGAATTTGAGGAAGAGATTTGATGGGATATCTGAGAGCTCTAGATACTTGAGAGAAGGTGCTTGGGTTTTTGGAATATCAAGCGAATGCAGAAGACTTCTACACCCAGAACTTTGAGGGAAGATAACCGTTTCTAACTTTGAACAACCGGTTAGGAACTTGATCAAGACATCTTCGGTTGCTTTGTTGCTGTGAATCTCTAATTTTCTCAATTTCTGAAAATAAGGAATCGATTTCTCGATTGCTTCATAATCTAAATCATATAGACCTCTGTGCCAGACGAATTCTTTTAATTCCATCTGACTACTCATATAACCAAGGTCAATTGCTTCGAAACCTTGAGTTTCTTCGTCATTGATGAATTTGAACACCTTGAGGCGAGAGCAAACCCGAAAAGCTATTATAGGAACCAATGCGAGATAGCCCGAGCGAGTTATTAACCAGAATTCAAACCGAGCAAGAGACGGACCGAGAGATCCAAACAGTAACTGTATCTCTTGGGTTTTGCTCAAAGTAGAGCCTGCTTGAGGGATCATCTCGAGTTCCAGGATTTTGATACTACTACCAGATCGCTGATGGAAGACATCCAACCCTTTACAGATGTCTTCGACCCCTCCTTTCATCCTGAAGGTCCGGAATAAACCTTTGTTCGAAAGAATCGATCTTCGCCAATCTTGAGAGACTGCCATTCATTTGGCGATTGTAGGAGCGTCACAGAACGAGATGGTTCTCGTGAACTGTAGATGATCGAGAGAAGACACGTAGAAAAAAAAGACGGCCTGAATAAGAGAGTGAAAATCGAGGATGGGATGATCCAATCTCTCAACTCACCTGTTCTGGAGAGATCCTTCGAAATGGAGATTTCCTGACTAGACTTTGATTCTGAATGAGTCTCTGTTCTGCCGATTGTAGGTTCTCAATTGACAGCGAGGAACTGTTTCCCTCCAGGGTTTGTTGTTGAAGGTTTGAGAGTTTCTCTCTAGCTCGAGAGATGGAATGGAGAGAAGCAGCCTCGTGAGCCAGAGCTAGTCTAAGATGATGCTATTATGACGACAGTAGAAGAAAAGAGAAGTCAGTAAACGAGAATCTAGAATTAGTTATGTAAATCCCATGAGAATCCCGACCCGACTCAACTCAACTCACAGTGGGAGTAGTTTCGTCAGCTTCGACTGCTTTCTCAGTGTCTTCTACGGCCAAAGAGAACCGACCTAGCTTCTCGTGAGCTATACTTCTGAGATTGTAGAGCTGAGAAGTGGTAGAAGCTGAATGTTGAGAAAGGAGAGCCTGTAATGAAAAAGAGAAAAAGAGAAGATTGCATGCTTCGGTTGAAAGATCAAAAGAAAGGAGAGCTGCGATGAAGATGGGATGCTCACGCTTGTCGACAGTTCTATGGTAGATTTGTAATCTAGCATATCCAAAGCGTTTTGAACGAGGTGTAATGGAGATGCCGTCGAAAGAGAAGTGCCAGAAGAAGATGAAGGATCGAGAAGATCTCCAAGAGCAGCCGAGAGATTCTCTGACGCTTCCGAGTTTGATTTCGTTTTGGATTTAGAATCATCTTTCGATTTGGCTTTTGAATCTTTGCCTTTACCTTTGGCCATCTTGATACGATATTTTTGGATGTATGGCGAGGGAGAGCAAGATCGAAATTCGATCTCGACATCTCGTTCTCCATCTCCCTCTCATTCTTCTCCAGTCTCACTCTCTATCTCTGTTGCTTTGCTCTGCAAGGATCAAGAACTGTTCAGAGATAGAGTCAAGAAGGGACAAATCAACGACATCCAGTAAAGACAAGCATTGTCCGAGATGGCATCTTCTTTCAAGCAAAGATCTTCTCTTGGTTCAGCTGGCTCTGGCTCCAAGTTGAATCCAAACAACAATTCCAACAATTCATCTCCCAATCCAATCCCAAATCAAGTCTCCAATCTCCAAACTGGTTCAAGATTCAACAATCGTCAAGGCAACAACTTGAACTCCTCTTCCTCTTCCACCACTGCTGCCTCTCCAAGATGGGGTTTGAATTCCAATCAGCCATCCTCCAATAATCCTCATCAACAATCTCAATCTCAACCAAATCCAAATGCTTTCCCTTCTTTGAATAGCGCTGCAACTGGAGGTGTAGACACTCAAGCTCTAATGAGAGATAGAATGCTATTCTTATTGGTTAGCCTCGTCGTCAGTATCATCAAGACTCACTCTATCCATCACTTACTTCCCTTCTCCATTCCTTTGATTTCTTACTAATCCATCCTTTCATTTCTATTCTCAATCCACAGGGTCATTCCGTAATCGCAGTGGCAAGGGATGGATCGAAACACCTTGGAATCCTCAATTCAGCCTCAATCGATTCTGGCGAATTGGGCATCGTCTTATCTTCAGCTCAACAAATCTTGGACGTCCCCAGCGGTGCAACTGAATCCGATTTGGGTCCATTGAAACCCACCCTCGTCATTCAGGGCAAGGATTTGGACGAGGTACAGGCTTATCAGGTCAGGTTGGGCGATTCGGAAAAGGAAACAAAGTTGGCTAGAGAGAGAGAATGTGAGTGCTCCACTCTCGAGATGGGACTTCTCTTTGAGTAAATCCGAATGGAGGAAAATATTTGAATATAGAGATGTGGAAAGAGGAAAGAAACAATCAGCCAAGAAAAAGAGGCCCAAGCTCTCGCAGCAACCAAACTAATCCTCCTCCCTCCCCCTCACTTCTCCCTCACTTTTCTTTCAGCTTTCCGTACAGATACAGAAATCTCCAATTCATCCTTCGATGCTTTGAATGGAGGTCGTTCTTTGAAGAAATGGGAAGACGATCCAGCTCTGGCTTCAATCGGTGGGAAATCATCTTCTGTCAGTTGGGCAGACTCTCTGGATTCTCGTGGTGGAAATAGTTCTTCTGGTTCTTGGGATCAATTCGCAGTCAATGAAGCCAAATTCGGTTTGAAATCCGATTTCGACGAGGAAATGTATACTACCAAATTGGACAAGACTGGAAAGGATTTCCAGGAGAGAGAGAGGAGAGCAGAGAGATTGGCTTCCGAGATCCTCAATGTGAGTTTTGGGACAGTCTTCTAGACTGAGACTCGGGAATATGGAGAGCTGGTCTTTCATTGTCGTATGCAGCTTCAGATCCGAGCTCATTCCTTCTTTCTCTTTTCTGCTTCCTCTTCTGCATTTCAGAGTTCTACTTCCAATCCTCACGTTGCAGAAGAGCGTAACAAGGTCGATGATTCTGGTCAAAGTGAAGAAGCTCGGTGAGTTGCTCAAACTTCAGAACTTGAGATGATGTACTATCGATCTATCTAGTCTCTAGTCTTCGAATACTAACTCTTTATCTCTTCGAATCTTTCCCTTCTTCCGCCTTTCAGTTGGAGTTCTGTCGATCGTACAGTAGATCCCAAAGTCTACATTCCACCTTCTCGCAGAGCTGCTGCAGCTGCCGCCACTGCTACTGCCTCGAAAGTCAATGGATCTGCCAGTCCTGCTACCTCGTCTGCTTCTCCAGCTCCAACTCCAGCTGCAGCTGCTACTCCTTCAGCTCCAGCTGCTAGCACAGACAAGACAGCAGATCCAAAGAAACAGAATGTGAGTTCTAAAGCTTCTCCTTTCTCTTCTCGCATAACTCGAAGATCTCACCCTCGACTTCTCTCTCACTTTTCTCTTTGCAGCGTGACGATCTACTCAAAGACTTCCGTGGATTCGCAGCTCAGGAACACAAGCGATTGGAGGAAAAGAAAGCTGCTCTTCAAAAGCAAGAAAAGGAATCTCGTGTGGCAGATCTCAAGAATTGGTACGCCAACTTCCAACTCAAGACTCCAATCCCAGGAGATTTGGCATCTGGATCCACTGACAAAGATGCCAAAGCTTCTGATCAACCTCGTGATCCAAGTCTCAAGAAGAGTCTCAGTCCAACTTCGGCTCACATTGCAGCTGCTGGTCAGAAATCAGAGAAATCAGCTGCTTCGTCGAAACATTTGGGTGCCGATTTAGCTTCCCCTCAAAATCGTCTCAATGCTCCTTCTGCAGCTTCTCTTCAACCACATTCAGCTTCAGCTTCGTCTAAAACTGGTAAACCAACGACTGGATCTACTCCAGTTTCTGCCGAGAAGAAAGCTCTGTTGGCTTCGATGACTCTACCTTCGATTCCTCCCTTCAATCCGGAAAAGGCAAAGGCTCGTCAAGCAGCTCAAGCTCAAGCTGCCTCTTCTACTGCAACTACTTCAACAGCTGCATCGGCTTCCAATGTCACTCCAAAGGCTTCTGAAGATGCGAAGAAAGCAGCAGCAGCATCGTCGACTGCAGCTTCCTCCTTCAAATTCAGTGCCAAAGCAAGTAGCTTCAAACCTTTCAATC
The DNA here is from genome assembly GCA_001599655.1 of Golubevia pallescens. Classification (NCBI taxonomy): domain Eukaryota; kingdom Fungi; phylum Basidiomycota; class Exobasidiomycetes; order Golubeviales; family Golubeviaceae; genus Golubevia; species Golubevia pallescens. The sequence continues at coordinate 854,167 of BCHO01000011.1, forward strand.
CAAATGCAAGTACCTTCAAACCAGGTGGAGCTTCGGCTGTCACTTCTACTCCTGCATCTTCTCAAGCTCAAAATGGATCAATTAACACGGCTGCTGCTGCTGTCGTCACTCCAACCGTTTCCAATCAAGCTCCAATAGCCTCTACTTCCTCCATCGCAACTCCACCAATCCCTCAAAATCCATTCTTCGGTCTAAGAGTACCAAAGAAATTGATCTCTTCGACTCCATTCCGACTAAGAGATGATTTCGATCCATTCAAATTATCAAAGGTTCCAGAAGCTTCTTCAGTTCTATCTTCTTGGGAATTCACTGGAAAACCTTATCGTCAACTTTTCAGCGCTTTCCCTCCTTCTGCTGTCAATCCTTCTGGTGCTGCTCCTCCTCTTGTTCCAACTGGCGGTCCTTCAGTCTCTGGTTTCGAAGATGGTAGTCCTCAAGCTTTCCATCCTGGAATCAATAATAACGGTCCTCAAGGAGGAGGAGGAGGTGGACCTCATGGGAATAATTCAGGTCAACAACCTCCAGTTCTTCATCATTCTCCTCATCCTGCAAACGCGAGTGGTCCGGCTCATTACATGCAAGGTCAACCTCAGCCGTTTGGAATGTATGCTCCTCACAATCAACAGTTTCCTTTCAGACCTGGTCAGGTGAGTCTAGACGACGAAAAAGATTGCTTTTCTTTCTCTCTTCTCGATTCGTCATTTCGATTCTTCGTCATTTCGATTCTCACTTTTCACCTCTTACTTCTCTACTTGTCTCTCTCTCGTCTTCCCATTTCGCAGCCGCCACCTCAACAAGGTTCTCAAAATCCTCAGCAACAACAGAATGCAGCAGTTCAAGGTCAACAACTTCCACCTCAAATGATACCTCAGATGGGACCTGGGGGAGCTTATGGCAATGGTCCTCCTCCTTTCATGCAGATGCCATTCTCTCCAGTTCCTCCTCATGGTGTTCCTCGTAAGTAGTGGAGCGTTTCTCGACGAGTACAAGTGCTCGAGACCAACGCTGAGAAGTTGATGCTCGACTCGAACTGAACCTCTTCTCGCCCTCTTCTTCCTCTCTTCTCCCAATCTTCTTTGTTTCTTTTAGCCGGAGCCATGTATTCTCCTCAAATGGCTAACATGACTGCTCCTCCGGGTCAACAACATGGTCATTTCCCTATGCATCAACCTTCTCACTCTGGTCCTCCGGTTCGACCAAATCAAGTCCCTCCTCCTCATATGCAACAGAAAGGTGGCCCTCCTATGTACTTCCAGCCTCAACCAGGTCCTAGTGAGTAGCAGTTAGAAGTGATTGGGAGAGATTTGTCGAAATGTTTCCTTGCTCATGCTCGTTTTATCTTTATATCGTGTCGTCTCCTTCTTTTCAGTGCCGATGGGTGGTTATCCAGGTCATTTCGTTAGACCGCCAATGGATCAAGATCATCAACAACATCAACAGCAATGAAAAACAAGCGAGAAAACATGAATCATCATCTCTATTTTCTGTTCTCCGTTGAACTCGAAAGGTTTTCTAAATCATTCGTATCATCACTTCTTTTTGCTCATTTCGTTAGATTGCTAGATCATTTTCGCTTCATCTTAACCTTTGCTCTAGCACGATCACTCTAACCTTGTTGTAAAATTAAGTCATGTTTCGAAATGATACCTTTTCTGTTTTTCGACCTTTACCTTCTTTCTCGAACGATTCAAATCTTAGATCGTGACAGTTCTGTTATTGAGAAAAGTAACAATGAAACCTCTAGTAGTACAGAAAGAATAGAAAGAAAGGGAAAAAAGAGCAAGTGAAGCGAGATGAGTTCTTGTGTATTGCGAAAATGGTTTGTTTGGTTTAGTGTCGGAGTGATCGAGAGAATACGTGACTGTGGGATGGGTTTTGTCGATAAGAATGAGAGAAAGAGGGGAAAAGCGGAGTAGAACCGATGCTGGATTTATTAGATCAGAGAAAGACACGTTATTTTCTTCAAAGCTTTGATGGTCTTGAGAGGAGCTGGATGGGTCTTTTCAGAGTCAAGAAGAGGATTTAGTAGTACTTGAAGAAGAGTAACCGCCCAAAGCGAAGTTCGGAGTCGTGAAAGAAGCGCTGGTGGAAGGATGAGAAGAAGCCTCGCTTGAAGAAAAGGTCGAAGATGCAGAGCTTGAAGATGAAGTCGATGTTGAAGAGGTAGAGTCTTCTGTCGACGCAGGTAGATCTCGTTCTCCTACCACTGCGACTAGAACTGAAATGTCATCGTGTTTACCTCCGACGTAGTGCTGTACGAAACAGAAAGAATAGTCAAAGGATAGATTTCTCGGTCAGTAGTTGGTCCTTGATTAAATTGAACCGAGGCAGTCGAGCTCAGATTTGAACTCACCAAACCTTCTTCCATTGCTCTCTGTTGGAAAGGACTTGCGACAGCTCTAGAATCCTCACTGACAGCCTTAGCTCTGGAACAAAGAGCTTCACTGACCAATTGAGGAGAAAAGTCAGGTGGTAGAATAGTTTCCTTCTTACTACTAGAACTTGCACTGTTGTTGATATTTTCGCTGAAGTCTGAATTGGAAGAAGCCGAATCCAAATGATCTTCAGGAGGTGGAGCGAATCTACAAACCTCTTCTAGAATATCTTCATCGAAGAGATTGTCGACCAATCCATCTGAACCTAGAATGATGATGTCTCCTCTCTGAACTTTGACAGTCCATCTACCTGCATCTCTTCTCGGTTCATCCCATTCAGCATCCACTGGAGAAGTTGGTAAACTAGATCCGACTGGTGAATTTGCATAATCAGTAGCTGCAGAAGTAGGTTTAGAAGTTGAAGTTGAACTTGAAGTATCTGATTGACCATTAGTACTTGTTGGTAAATGACCATTGACGTTTAATTTCTGATTCTGGAAAGGAGCATAAACAGGAGGTTCATCTACGTCCAACAAATCCTTCTCTTCCTTTGCATTTCTAATCTTTGCTTCCATTTCCTTTGCATCCAATTTAACAGATTCAGCAGTCGAGCCCATCATTCCCAATTGAACTGGGAAATTAAAGGAATGTTGTTGTTCTGTAGATCTAAAGAATAGATCTCCAGCCCTGATGATCAACAGAACGCAATCTCCAAGATTTGCAATTCTCAATTCATCTCCTCTCAGAACTGCGAGTAAAGCAGTTGAGGATCCTAGGATTCCTTCTCGTCTAGATGCTCTGACGCATCTTTCCCACGCTCTATGCATGACTTCGACTGGATCTAGAGATTCCCATCGAGAAAGAGCAGCTCCTCCATTGGCTGCTAGATCCGAAGCCGAGAGATTGTCGAAACGAGAAAGCTCTACTGAACAGAAGTGCATCAGCAGTCTCGAGTATAGAGCTGGATTCGCTCCAGGTCTTGAAGCCCAACCTCCTACTCCGTCAGCGACTCCGATAGAATCCTAGCATATCATGAGAAAGGAAGGCTGAAGTCAGAAGAGGGATCTCTAAAGTTCAAATTCGAATACGACTCGAGAGAACTCACCGGCCTAAGAAAGTAAGCATCTTCACCGACGCTGACACTAGCCAATCTATCAGGAACGATTCTACCATTCTCTCTGATACTCTCACTCGGACCAGCTTTACCTCTCGTTCCACCAGAACCTCTACTAGGTCTATCACTCTCTCTGAGACTTTCCACTGGAGTCTGAGGACCAGTCAAGAAATCAGCAGCAGCAGCCAACATTCCAACTGCAGTAGTTCCACCACTCGATTGATTGTTATTTGTTCTCTTTGCTTTGCCTTTTGAAGAAGAAGGCAAAGCTGCCAAGGGATGTCTTTTCGGAATCCCATAAGCTCCGTGTTCGAAACAGAAAGCTGGACCTCTTGGATGTCTTGGTGGAAGTGAGAAAGTTCTTGCCCAATGAGGTGGTAAGCCAGGTGAATTGTTGACGGAGGAAGAGGAAGAGGAACTGGCTGAAATGTGATAAGGTGGTAGGAAGGATGGAGCTCTTGTCATGTATGGTTGGTTCGTAGGTTGTTGCTGATTCGATGTTGGTTGAGAATTTGTTGGAGATAGAATCAATGTCGTTGAATTGGATTGAGAAGGAGGAGCAGGAGGAGCGGTCGACGTTATCGTCGTCGTCGTCGAACTTGAAATCGAATGGGACGCTGTGAATGAGGGGCTTGGGTTTGAGTCTGGATTGGGTACAGTGGAAGCCTTGGTCAGAGACCCGAATAGATCTAGGTTGAGATTCGAACTATCTGAAAATGAAGATCCATTCTCTGATGATAGACTTGGAGGAAGAGGAGGACCAGCATTCGAGGAAGAAGCCTCGCTCCCAAAGAGAGATGAGAAGTCTTGATTTCCACCATCTTTCTGATCTATCTTTCCAGCTCCTGTCTGACCATAAGAGGACGAACCATATGAATCACCTCCTGCTTTGCCCGCACCTGGATTGAACCAAGAAGGAGAAGGCTCTGCTGCGTTCCCACCATTTCCGACACCACTTCCTCCGTTCATCAACTCTGGCAGTGAGAACCCATTTGATTCAATGAAATCCTCAAAGTTTGAATGATTGACTGTATGAGTATGATGAGAGGCAGAAGTAGCGGTGGAAGTAGAGGCAGGATTGTTGTGGGTGATAGAGGAAGAGCCATTGGTTGGAGACCAGAAATGTAGAGTTCTTGCGTGCCTTTGATGGTGTTGACTCTTGCTACGATGAGGGTTTGAATAAGGTAGAATCAAAGCACCAGGTTGAGATCTCTGAACCAAGCTTGAAGAAGAGGAGGAGGAGGGATTGGAGCTTGACGGGTTGCTTGAACTTGCACAAGGAGAGTTTGGAGGGGACAGGCTGGAAGAGGAAGAGATAGCATTCTGATGTTGATTTGATTGAGTATAATTTGAAGTCCCACCATTTGGATTTCCACTTTGATGAGCAGCAATTGCGATTGCATGAGCCACTGAACCAACTGGTGGAGCGCAACCCAGCACTGGAGGTGAACTGCTGCTGCTGCTGCTGCTCTCATCGATCAGGATTGGATTTGAAGAAGAAGAAGAAGAGATTGAATGAGCATATCTTCTGTTTCTATTCCTTCCAGATTGATGATGATTGGATGAAGAGGCCACCGTCACATTTCTCGCTCCTCTCAAAGCAGCTGAGGATCGAAGCAGCGAGTTTGGCTTTGGAAGCGACATTGAATGGCTGATCCAAATCCTTGCTGGATTCTGAATGGATAGGATTTGCTATTTGATGATCTTGAATAGTTGATTCGAAGAAGAGTGTGGATGGGACAAAGTGAAGGAAAGCGAAATCACTTTCAAGATTTCGCAGAAAGAAGACCCCCTCGATCCTCCTTTTCATCAAGTCGCTCTTTCACTTCAGAAATCACTATCTCGAGATTCAAAGCACCAATTTTCAAAAAAGAAAAGTATAAATAAAACAACAAAAGAGCAGCGATAGAGATCAGAAAATAAGTCAAGTCCAGATGGTCAACAAAGCAAAGGTCTAACAAATCTTCTACCCTTTCGGATAGGGACAACAAAACGAATAAAAAAGCAAAAGATTCTCAAAATCTAAAACAAACCTTCCTTTCTCAAATCTTCCTTCAGTTTCGGAACCAAAGAAGCGTAAGCTGAAGGATTGACCGGTAATAACCATTGCATCAATCTCTGTCCCAAACTCAATTGAATCCCAATATCTGAAAGAGTGTCATCGATGGAATGAAGTGAGAAAGGTACCAAGTTGGTGTTGCACGCATGTTTACCTTTGTTCCTTTCTTCTAACCATTCGAGATCGGATCGAGTCAATTCTTGTCTTGAAGTGGGGGATGGGAGTCGACTGGTTCCACGAGCTAGGTAAGAGGCAATCCATAGAGCTCCTACTTCGGATGAGGTCGGACAGAATAGAGATGAGTTGTATCCTGAAGATAGTGAAAGAAACAAGGAAAATTGGAGAAAGAGGGGGTGAGCGAGAGGCATTTATTCGAAGTATCCTTTTGGGATCCCGTACAAAGACTCACCATTAAAGGTCAACCCTCTTGCATCTGGAAGAATATGACGATACAATAACCAATTACCATTCTCATCGACTAGTTTCTTGTTGATCTCGGAGTCCAAGAATGAAGGAGGCTTTTGATGAAAACCAGTTCCAGCAATGACGACGTCTGCAGGGATAGTCTCACCTTCATTCAACTTGACTGCTGGTTTGTTGACTGTCTTTCCATTGATAGAAGTCTCGATTGTTGTCAAAGAAGAAATGAAAGTATCTCTATGAACTACGATTTCTTTGTTTCTAACTTTGTCGTAGAATCCTTCTGTGGAGAGACTGATTGTTGATCTTGCAATCTCATCGAACTTTCCGGTTGGAACCAATTCTAACTTTGATAGTCCTAGTTGATGCCCTACTACTAGTTGTAAAGAAGAGATTAGAGAATTACGAATAGATGTTCCGATTCCACCGGCGTGGAAGAATCTTTCGATGAAACTTGATGGTCGAACGTATTCAAATAAAGCTTCACCAAATCGAGTGAGTAGTAGATATTTGTAAGACAAGCCCCTAGAAGGTCGAGTAGATTTGGAGTCAGAAAAAGTGCGGAAGTCAGAATGTGTTTGTTGAATCGAGTCGTTCTCAGCACAGACCTCTCGTACTCACATCAATTTTCGAGGCAGTTTCCAAATCAATCTTCTAGCCACCAAGGTTGTAGAAGCAGCTCCCCTAGACTTGTCAGCTACAGTGTTAGCTACGTCACAAGAAGATTTTCCATATCCAACGACGACAACTTGTTGACCTTTCAAATCTTCGAGGGAACCAGCAGAGCTAGTGTGGATGATCTTGCCTCCTGCCTCTTCGAAAGCAGGTCTACCTGGATAGTTTGGTACTGCTCCTTCCGAAAAGATTCCATTACAGATGACTACGTGGTCGTAAGTCTCTTTCTCGTACGAAGGTGGAGAAGAGTTGAAAGAAGTTTCGATCGTAAACTTCCCGAATTGTTCTGGAGTAGACGAAGGATCCGATTCGTCGATGATATTGGTGACCTTGGTATTTAGAGCGATGCAGTTCGAGAGATCGTTCTTCTCGACGTAGGATTCGAGCTGGTAAGAAGAGAGAGAAGCATAAGCGGGAGAAGTTAACTTTGGAGAAGAAAAGATGGAACGAAAAGAACGCCGCTTTCTCTCACTCTTCCTCACTCACATAATCTCTGACTTGATCTCCAGAAGGCCATTGAGGATAGTTCTGCGGCATTGGCATGTCACTCAGATAGTAAGTATCCTTGGTGTTTTGAGTTGCCAAACCTGGATAGAATCTTTGCTTCGACCATACTCCGCCGACGTCAGAGCATAGCTCGAAGACTTGGACTTCATGACCGAAATCCCTTAGATGTTTTGCAGTCGTTAGACCTGAGAAACCAGCTCCTACGATGGCGACGCGAGGCATTTCTGGATGAGAAGGATTCGAGAAGAATTTGGAATTTGAAACCGAGAAAAGGTGATTCGGGAAGAAGAAAAGTAGCTCAGTTGAGGTTGCTTGGAATGATTCTTTTCGTTGAGATGATCTTGAAGAAGTATGTTTTATTTATGTCCTGTTCGAGAAGGAAAGAAAGTGAAAGAGGAGGAGGATGATAAGGGAAGAAGATAACAAGAGCAGCTCGAGAAGAATCGGGATTTGATCGAAGAAGGAAAAAGCGTCAAGCCTTCCGAACTTCTCATCCTCTCTTTACTCTCTCTCAGAGCTCGACTTTCCTTCCTTATCTCTTTTTCAACGAGGAAAACAAGTAGAAGATAAGCTTATCATCGCTTCACCTCCAACCGACTTCTCTCTCGAAACCGGTCCTTGATCAAGAAGCTCAATTCTTCAACTCGAACTCTCCCAACTCTTTTCCACATCGATCCCTTTCTCTTTTTCTCTCTCTACGATGCAAAGACCAACGATAGCAGCAGATGGAACCTGGGAATTCTTCGGTGGAGACCTGAAGACCTGGAAAGTCTCTTCGAAGGGAAACACTTTCACTTCCGGCCAACTTTTCAAAGCAAAGTCTCCTCACACTGGTGTAGGACCAAAATCAACGGCAACTCCACCTTATCATACCCATTTGTTCCAAACTGAAACTTTCGATGTCAAGTCTGGAACTCTTTGTTACAAGATCAATGGAAAGCTCGGGAAGCTGCAGAAGGGAGAAAAGACTTCTATTCCACCTCACGTTCCACACACCTTTTGGAACGACGTCGAGACCGGAACTGACTTGGAAGTTTGGATCACAGTTACTGGAGGTGATAATCCAGGGTGAGTGGATTGAGATGAGATGGAAGGAAACTACTTCTCGAGGTGATTTAATTCGCTGACACCTTCGACTTTTCTTCTCTCTTTTCAGATTCGACGAAACTTTCGTTCATAACTTCTACGGATATCTCTCTTCGGTTACCATGGCTGGAAAATCTCCAAACCCATTCCAAATGTTGAGATTCTTGGACTCTGCAGACGTCATTCTTGCTGATCCACCTTTCGGTTTGGGAAGAATTTTGAACCTCGTCCTAGGTAAGTCTTGATCAAGACTTCGAGCCCTCCCTTCTTTGTGTTTGCTAATCATCCGAGTTCAAATGATCTCATCTCCATCGATTGCTATCTGCAGGTCGATGGATTGGAGGGTATCTCTTAGGATTCGACTTTCGTTACAAGATTTTCGATGATTGAGAATCGAGAGCCATTCTTTGCCTTTTGTTTATCTCTCTCTACTCTCTGAATCTGCAATAAAAAAGATCACCGCTTATTTTTCAATGCCAATGATGGATGTCGATTCTCGTAAAGGCCAGACGATCGAGCTATCGTCTGGTCGTCGATTGAATTCCAAGCAATCAAAACGACAAAATTGGAAAATAGTCAATCATGCTCTCGTCGGAGAAGTATTATTTGAATTCCGGAAAACTAGTCAATATAACAGAAGAAAGAGTCTCACCAAAACTTGAGCAGTGGAGAAAGAGAAAGAATAAAAAATCTGTGGCTGTCAGCAATGCGCACTCGATTCACTGAAGAGATAGATTTGACGATTTGATCTATGACAAGAAGATTAAAAAAGTGCCTACGATGAAGGGAAAGGGGTTGAGTTCGAAAAGGTGAATGCTTTGAAGGAAGTCATCGTCACTCGAAATTGGTTAGGCCTTCTCAAGGCTGAGTTTCAGATCGTTTACATTGTCCTTGAGCCACAGAGCAGTAGCCTCGTCCATCTCAACTTTGAATTTGACATCCAAAAGATTGATGGAAGAACACTTCAACGATGGAAGAGGCCTTCCTAATTCTCTTTGAGAGTTTGCAGATTGAAGATGTCCACTTGCGGCCATACAAGTTGCTCCAGTCCCAAGACCCCTACTGATTGAGAGTCTGGAGGCCACCAAAGATGCTAGATTGATTCCCTTGATGACTGTCTCTGAACTTGAAGATGATCTCCCCAGTGTGATTGATCTGAGTTGCGGAAGGATAATCTTGTCGTGGTAGCCAGCCTGAATGCTTTCTCTCGAGTAAGGAGTGAGGAGAAAGATGAGATCAGACGAAAGCCTTGATGACCCGGGTTGCTGAAAGTCAAAATGTAAGCTCCGCGTGTTTCCCCAGTTCTTCATGGATTCTACTAGGGACAACGCAGTGGCAGACTCCCCATTACTCTCTGTGAGCAGTTTCCAAACCCACAGCTTCCTTGGGGCAGAATCTGCTGGAAGAGAGGCCAAATCTTTCGAAGCGAGAAGCTTGAAGCGGAGAAGGTCTAGCCTTGGCGTCTGAAGGTTTGAATAGAAGGACTTCGAAGTCCCACCGATCCGAGGGCTTTGATCCAGAAAGAGCTCCTGTAATCTTGGAAGTTCCATCAATGGGATCTCCTCGACGTAATCATCCTCCATCCAGGGTATACCTAATTTGACAGGCTCTGAATTCGAGGAAAGCAGCTGCACCACCCGTGAGGGACTGATTCCGTAGCTACACAGTATTACTTCTCTTGCATTCTCGAGAGACTTTTGAAGAGTGTCATCCCATACCAATCCTTCACTTCCAGAGTTCCAATGAAAATTTCTGAGTTTGAGTTTGAAGTTTGCTGGCAGCTTTATGGAAGCCCTTGAAGACAACGGCCCAGCATAGAGGGCTCCTTTTCCTACCCGTAAAGAATAGAGATCTTGAAGTAAAGGACAATCCGCGGCTACCTCCAGGATCAACAGACACAGGTCTCCTTGATGACGAATTGAAAGAGTCTCTAGGGATTTGGAGGAAGCCAGAATCGCATCTCGAAGTTCTTGAGGTTCCAGAGGACGATCTTTTACGACCAATTCTATGCTTCTGACCGAGTTTCCTGATCTAGCATTGAAAGCATTGATACCTTTAGCGATATTTGAGGCTTCTCCTTCCATTCGAAAATGTCCAAAAAGATTGGTCGCTTCCAGAATCGATTCCCTCCACGATCTACATGTCGAGCAGGCCATGACTAACGAGGGTGAGTCTGCGAATTCCATTGCTGAAATAAAGAGTTCGGATGGAAGTCTGTTGTTGATTGAAATCTTGCTTTCCTCATTCTTTGAAGAGCAAACAGCTACAATCAGATTCTCCAATTGATCATCCGAGATCGGAGAGCTCTCTTCGTCGTCTTCATCTTCTATTGGATGCTCTTCGGCATCTTGGAAATGCTTGAGAGCAATCGCAAGGTGAGAAAAGCCGGCTCTGAGATGAGTCTGGTACAACAGAGTAGATGACAGAAACAGATTTCAGAAGATCAGCATCACAACTCGATGGAACACGATACTCTCTTTATTCTGAACTGACCTTTCGATTCTTCTTCGATTCAACAGCCTTCTCTGCATCGTCTACAGCTTCGTATGATAGACCTCTTCTTTCAAGAGCCTTACTTCTGAGCAGAAGAGGTGCGATCGGATCCACTACATCAGAGTCCAGAACCTGAGAAATGGAGAGTAGAAACTAGAAAGTCAGGACTATAACTCGATGCAGAAGAGAATGTGTTCGTCTTTATAGGGCACTGTCTTTCACACTCACTTCTGAACATAGTTCTTGAGTCGTTTTGAAATCTAATCTGTTCAAAGCTGATCTTGCCTTCTCCATAAGCTCTGGTTTGTCAACGGCTTCATCTCGTTTTGATCTTTTCGGAGCTGGTTCCAGATCAGGTCTTACGTCTTGATTGTTTCTCTTTGATCTTCTAGTGTTCATCTTGAGAGATATGAGCTCTTTTCAGTAGAATTGACCTTTCTGGAGGTTCGAATCAAATTAAAGGATGATCTTGAATCCAAAGGAGATGATTGGTCGAGAAGAAGAAAGCAAAAGGTCGTGAAGAAACAAAGAGCCTCTTCTCCTCTGCTCCATCGACCAAAAATCAGTCTAGTAGACACACTCAGCAGGTCATAGTTCATACTCCATCATGAGCACCAGAAGATCAAAGAGAAATAATCAAGAAGCAGTAGACGAGCCAGCTGCAAAGAGGACTGCTACCCAAGAGAATGGAATCGCAAACTCCAACAGAGACTCAATCCAGAGAGCTCAGGCTTCCATGGAGAGATTGGACTTCAAGACTGGAGTAGATATGTGCACACAGGTGAGAATTGAGATAGAAGGAGCCAAGCAAATCGAGCAACGATAGGAATTAGAATGCTTCTCTTCTTCGTTCTCTTACTCACCTCTCATTGCACACCTAGCTTGCTGATTGCTCACCTGACCCTTTCTTTCCGCTCGCTCAGGTTCTTGACTCTAATCCTCTCGATTCGGTCCAGCCCCTCTTACTTAGAAGCTTTGGCTTGGAGAGGATTGGGCGAGTCTACGAGTCTGCAAAGGACGTCGAGAAAGCTTTGAAAGGAAAGGAGACTCGTGAGGTAAGTCTAATGTTTGATGGGATATCGAATTCTTCACGTAGTTCCAATCTGACTAGATTTCTCTCTTTCTCTTTCTTGTCACTCAGACTCATCTCAGAGCAACATTCAATTTTCTGGCTTTGGCTCTTCATCACCTCGAGATTGCTCAGCAGCTCCCTCCTCAAGAAGAGGAATCAACTACTTCTCACCTCACCAATTCAGGATTGATGGAACTCAAGGATGAAATCGCAAAGTCGAAGGATCGTCAGCTCAAGAGCCCTTTCGAGAGACTCTCTCCGGAACTTTTCGTTCAAACAATGTCACTCCTCGACGCTCCTTCTGTTGCCATCGGAACCTCGATTTGCAAGTCATGGAACAAGTCTATCCTGGAATCCAAGAGGCCATTCCGACACTTCGAGATGGAAGGCCAAGTCTCCAACATCATGAAAGGACTCAATGTCTTCGGAGAGAAGAGTGGTCATTTGCTTACATCAATCGACCTCAAGATCAAGGAAGAAGTGACTGACTCAGAGAAAGAACAGCTCCAGGACTTGATTCTACTTTCTTGTGGATCACTTCGATCCCTCTCATTTGCACACAACGGAGAGCTGTGCGAATTTATCGTCAGAATAGCTTCTCAGTGCCCTGCTCTGACGGTCCTCTCTTCAACCAAATTCTCGGGCGACCGCATCTTTATCTTCGCGGTACCTAGGATTAGGACAATTTCGTTCTTACCGTCTTGGAAGGCAAAGCTTCGTACGTTGATCTGGAATGCTGGAGGCGAGAGTTTGCTTTGCGATGATGCTCTGGTGGATCGGCTTCAAGAAGCAACTCACGTCTTCATCAGCAGTCACGGAATCAAGTCTAGCTTCATTGTCAAGCTACTCAGTTCAAACTCAAGCCTGGTGCAGTTGAGACTTCCATGGACGAAGGGAGAGGAGGTGCAAGGCATGGAATCAATCTCGTTTGACCTCCCTGATCTCGAACATCTGCGTCTAGAGCAGATCCCTCCCTCAACCGAGAACGCAAAGTGCAGTTCATTCATCAAGAACTTCATTGCTCCGAAGCTTTTTAACCTCTACTTGGAGAAACTCAACCCAAAGGATCTTTCCCTTCTCAATGCAATAGCATCCCCGGGTGTTTTAATCGTAGAATCTCTGCTAGTGGAACCTACGGAAGATGTTGCCACCACCTTGGTCCAAGCGATGAAAGATTGGGAGTATCTTCGTGGCTTGCAGCTTCTACTGCCAACGTCAACTCCATCAGGGTTCTGGAATCGAGTCGTCAGATTGCTCACTATTCAATCGAGAGAAGCAAATGAAGCTGGCTACAAAGACCACTTCTTGTTTCCGAGGCTCAGTACAATCATCCTTGCAACAGAGATTGAAGAGGTCGAAGAACCCACTAGATCTCCTATTTCAGCCACAGCTTTAGTATCGATGGTCTCCAGCAGGATGGCTGTTCATCGAGGTCTGTCTCACGAAGACGTCCTTTCAGCAGCCTCTGGCGATTTTGACCCGTCTCTTTCCTCAACTACAAGTCGTGATGTTGCATTCGCTTCTCCTCAGTCATCTCTGGTAAACTATCTGGAGGTCAATGTACCACTTACGTCGGAAGAGAAGGCTATCTCATGGCTTCAAGATAACGTTCGCAAGTTTCACAACAATCGCAGTGAGTAGAACCTCGTTCCTCGTGTCGAAATCACATTTCGCATTGCTTGCAATTGATTCCAAGTGACACTGACCTTAGCTGTTCCCATCTCTGTTTCTCTTTCCTCGCTCAATTCTACAGAGTGAAAAGTCGTGCGCATGAATCGGCTCTCATCTTCTTCAAACTCAAGTAAGGCTCTACTTTTGATCAAATGTCTTCCTGAATGTCATTTCTACCTGAATTCTTGAATGGAATTCGAGTCGTCGACAGCACCAGTCTCTTTAAATACTTCTTCTTCCCGAACTCATCATTGACCGTCGTCTTTTGCCACCTACCTTTCGACCCTCGCCTGATCCGAATTCTTCGCCTCGTCTACTCAAACCACACTACTCTTCTCAATAAATCTGAATCAAAGCCATGATTTCCGATTCTCCATCATCAGCAGAGGGAATCCAATTCTGCCAAAATCGATCGATCCATCGCACTTCTTTTGCTTTTCGACTTCGAAGTGTCAAGATATCAAGCTCTATCAGCTTTCTCTCGACTCTATTCTGTCGTCTTACCTGAGCAAGATCCAGCTGCTTTACCATACCAAATCTTGACTGCAGTCTCCCCTGAGCGACATTCGATCCCATTGTGACGTAGCGACTTTTTCGAGAAACAAGGGAATCTGTTGGTTTCGAGGACGATAAAGATCAACGGCAACCAGAATAGTATTGAGGATGTCAGCACTCTCCCTGAGACACGAGTACAAAGAAAAGGAATGCTTGGTTTGATCCCGAACCAAGCATCAAGTGTACTGCTCGATCTTTTGCGAGAAAGAACAGTATGCCAACCCTTTCAGTCTTCCATTCCTTCCTACCTCCTCGTCGAAAGACGAGTCGATAGTACTTGAAGACTGACCGAAGTTGGCTTTTCCCAATTCTGACCTCTGCCGGAACATACAATCATTTCACCAACGGGGGCTACTATTGCTACATTTCCAGACAGCTGGTAGGTTGGTTCATGCCGCCCCTTTTTTCGAGTGGCCCTTCGCTCAGCAACTATCCCATAATGGATCGAAGTGTCCATGGCGCTCAAAAGAGACTGCACTCCCCGAAGGCGGAATGGTAGAGATGGATAAAGGAAAGTGCCAGCTTTTCACCAGTCACCGTCAGAGCATACAACATCGTGATGGCTAGCTTCACTTATTTGCTACATCTCTAATGGATCTTGGTTAAGTCGACCCTTTCCTAATTCCATCAAAGAGACAATCCGAGGGTCTGGAAGAAAAGAAACTGAAGATCAAGATAAGGGAAAGAGAAAGCGTTAGTATTGATCTTAACTAAAAAGGTAGGCAAAGAATGAGAAGAGTTAGATACTGTCCTTTGTGAGCGCGAGTGGTGAAGCAAGTAGAGTCGCTTGATTTGATCCCGAATCAAACGACCTTGACTCTTCGCTCTATCTTAAAAAGATAGAAGCGAAGTGCCAACTCCTTTCAGTCTTCCACCAGACGTTTGCTCCGCGCGGCGGTCGCGAACGAAAGGTGGATGGCTGATCAAAGTTGGCTTTTCCCAATTCTAGCCTCTGTCAGAACATACAACTCATACGTTTGCTACATTTCCGACAGATGGTATTTCGCAACAATCAGTCTTTCCTGCTTGACCCTTTCGCACGACAACTATCCCATAATGGATTGAAGTCATCCAGCACCCCGCTTACTCGACTGATGTTAACGAAGGCAGAATGGTGACCGAGGATGAAGAGGAGGAAAGAGCCAGCTGTTTTCCATTCGCCATTAGAACATACAATATCGTGAGCCGACCGCACATCACTTTTTTGCTACATTTCCAACGGGTCATGGTCAAGCCGGCTCTTTCCTGTCGTTTGCTCGAGGGAGAAGATGGGGAGAGAGTTGAGAGAGTCAGTGGAGAACCATCAGGCAGATACAGAGAAGCGAGGAAGCAGAGAAACACACAAATATCAATTACCAGAAAACTTTACTTACTAAATTAATGTTCAAGAAAGCCAATCGAGCTCAAAGTCAATCGAGATCGAGGGCGAAGGCTTCATTCGCCCTCCCCCTCGAGGACTTTTTCGTTCGGTGCCCCTCGCCAGTTTCTACCCCGATCCAGCAGTGATACGCTTTTATCTCGAAATTATTGGAACCAAATTTTTTCAGAGAGCATTCGAGAACAATCGTTTTTCTGCGAGGAATCCGAATCTGCAGGTGTAAAAGGCGTCAGGCTCAATTTCGAGGAGTGGTGCTCGAAAGTGATGAGATCGAGGCAGGTTTGGGGGGCGAGCGGAATACGAACACAAATTGACGAGTCTGGTTCGAGCCTTAAACAAGCTCAAAAGCGCTTGAAGAGAGGATCGTTGAATGAAACGACATGTTCGAAGTCTAGGGACAAATAAAATCGGAGCTCATGTCAGAGGAGATAGCTGTAAAGGTCGAGGTCTAGAATGAGGATAGGATCTTGGTGATGCAGATTTTGTAGACGAGTAGTTTAATCTACAGTTTTCTGGCAGCTTTTGACTGGGAATGAGCGAGTGAGCTGTTCTGAAGTCTTGAAAGCTCTTTTTTGGCGCGGTGGCTCGAGAGGAGAGGTTTGGCTCTGTAGTATAGTTGGTAGGGAAGAGGTGGTCGAGCTAGAGGTTCGATTGTGCTTTTTCTATATGTACATACAAAAGCGATCCGACGAAGGAGATCGAGATGAAAGATTCGAGAGAGAGCAAGATCGTCTCTCGCATGGTCGGAGATTTGATATCAAGGGGCGTGTGCTCAGCGAGTAGACGGCAAGGTCGCTGAGAGAGCGAGGATGAGATCGAGTGTCACAAAAGAGAACAGGATGAGCGACCTTCCAAACTCTTGCGCTATAATTGTCAGTCTCTAATCATCAATAAGAAATTCTAATCTGGAGGAAGAGACGCCGACGCAATGAGGTAAAAAGGTCAAGATGGCAGGTCTGCTCCGTGAAGATTCGTCTCGCGGAAACACAGGAAACGACTTCTCGCAAAGTACGACTCAAATCGTATAACCTACGAGGTGGATCGTTTGTATTGAGATCCCTATAGCTTCAAAAAACAAGATAGGAAGCAGCGACAAGCTGTCCAACCACTTCTAGATAGTGAGCGATCCAGCTTGTTCGGAAAGAGGGATTGTAGAGGGGTTGTAGGGGACTTTCTCCTCGTCTCTATTCTTTCAAGAACCACATCTCCAGCATTTATTAGGTTAAATCCTGCTAACTTCATCCTTGAGCTCCAGAAGATCAATGGAACTCAAAGAGAACGAACAAGCTGGACGAGCTGAGAGAGAATCAGACCTCTTCGACGTGTCGAAGAGTAGCAGTTGAAAAGTGAAGTTTTATATTATACAAATATATACAGATGTTGAATCTAAACAAAAGAATAAATGCAGAGAGTCTTGCGAGTGATGCTTATCGATATCCCTCCCTCTTTTCCTATCATTCTCCTCCTCCTGATCACCTTCTACTCATCGCACTCAAGGCATTAGACTTGGTGATTGAGCCTTTCCTTCGATCCAACTCTTCTTCCTTTATGCTCAATCTAGCAATCGAGTTCCCAAACCCAAAGAGAAGAGAATCGTTTGATTTACCATTTGTCCTAGTAATCGGTTTCAACCTGTTGAAAGATAGATTCTCTGTGAAATCTTCTTTTCTTTGATGCATTTGTTTGAAATCCGAGCTGAAAGGATTTGATCTTCTAGATCTCAACTGACGAGAACTTCCACTCGAAGAGCCCACGACGTTGAAGTTCGACTTGAGTCTTTCTTTCCCATTCAAGTTCAAGCCTTGAGACTTTACCAGTAGCTCTCTAGAGATGCCTCTGGAATAGGAGGAAAATGACGAACCAGAACTCAGAGAGGTCGATACTGAGTTGATGGAATCTAGATCGTTTCGTAAATCTAAAGTCCAAGCTTGCCATTTCTCTCCCATTACCGACAATTCGATGTTGCTCTTTCTCTTTCTCAATCTACTTCCACCACTTCCCGCACCGTTAAGTAGAGGAAATCCACTAGCTGAACCGCTTCCGAAAAGGTTCGAGCTTGACCTTCTGACTCCAATCAGGATCGAGTCTTGAATCAGATCAAATCCTCCACGAGAAGTTGAAATGAAGCCCAAAGATCTGACCACTAAAGCCCCTTTCTCGTTGACATTCTGATTCTTGGTGGAACCTGAATTCAAGAAGACCTCTTCGTCCAGGAGCTTTCCTCTCTCGTTGAACTCGCCTACGAAGCTTCGACTTCTGCCTCCGTTGCTACCGCTTTGAGCGCTCAGCCTCCTTCTTGAGGATCCATGAGAGGAGAGTGGGAACGAAAGAAGATTCGAATTTGTCGAGTTACTGCTGAGACCGGCGACTTTGGAGTGAGAGGTGTCGACAGAATGATACTCGGAAGAAGTCGAGGTCGATTGATGAGAAGTTGACCTTGAATGTCCGAGTTGAGAATCTCTCGTATCTCTTCCGCCAGGCGATCTTGGAGGAGGTGGAATGGAATTAGAACTTGAGCTCTGATTCGGGGTGAGATTCGTGTTGGCTGATAGGAAGTTGGAACCAGTCTGAGGTAGCGATACCTTCGGTTGTCTAGGACTCGAAGGTCGTTTGCTGCCGTTGGAAGATGAAGAAGAGAGACCACCACCATTCTCTTGAGGTAGACCATTAAAGTACCTGGGAGGAGAGTTCGTCGGAGAGATTCCGTTCTCACTACTGCTGTTGCTGCTTTCTAAGTTCGACGCTTTTCTCGAGTGACCAGAGTTCGAGCTCAAAAAGTTCTCAGATCCGAAAGGTAAGAAGGCAGAAGGTGAAGATCCAACTTGAAGGATCCAAGTCTTGCTTTCAGTTCCTACAATTAGTAAACATCCATTCCTTTCGCTAAAGCTCCCCACTCTCTGAAATTCATTGACGACACGAATCTTGTTGACAGGTCCGTCGTTCAGCTGAATCTCATTCAACAATGTCCCATTTGAAAAATCGAGGATCGAAACCTTTCCAGAAGAATCTCCAGTAGCTAACAATTCCGTCAATCTGTTCCTTGGTGAAAGAGTCAAAGTTGAGGGTGATGTCGAAGACGAGTTGTCGTCGAAAGAGTCGTCATTACTTGTGTCGAAGGGATTCGAGATGGGCGAGACTGTGTTGGTATCTTCAGAACCGACGTTGCTCTGGTTCGAATTGTTGTCTATCAGCGATGAGCTTGACTGTGCATTCTTGAGACTTGGTGAACCATTTGTCACATCTCCATTTGTGTCTTCGGAGCCACTTGCTTTCAAAGTCGAGGTAGAGTTCTGTCTGACTTGATCCGAATTGGTTGGATTTCTAGAATGTAGAGCCGTTGTCTCCATCTCGAAGATGGCAGCGCATTTGAATTGAGCTGAGGTCTTTGTACTTCCATTTGAATCCGACTTCGATTCTTGATCAGGGGCGATTGAGAGCTTCAATTTCCAGATCTCATCTCCTACATCTCTCTCATAAACCTCTAATCGATTCGTCCTTTCAGGAAGATTGGTTGAAGTAGTTGTCATTGCAATCAACTCTCTACTCTCGAAAGCTTTCTCGTTCCTCTCGCTTCCACCATCGTCGAAGCTACCTCTTTCCTCTTCTCTCTGGAATCTCCCATCTGAATTGGTCCCATTGATCCCGTCGACTTCGAAAGCATTCCAGTTGCAATGACTTCTAGATGGGATTCGTAGTTGAGGAGATCCACCACCTGGAAGCCATTCCCAAGCACTGCCATCTTTGTGACAGCTGAGAAAGCTGACGGATTGAGACTTTTCCAAGAAGGAATTCCTGAAGTGCTTGAACAGATGCTGAACTCTGGAGGTCGGTAAGCCAACGGAAGGATTCAAACCCAATTGATCGTTGTTGTTTCTTCCGTTGTTGGTCGAAGCGTAGTCGTTGAAGGCACTCCAGAACGGCTTCAGATTCGTCGAATTCAACAACAAGACTTTACCATCGTTCTTTCCGATGGCTAAAACCTTGGCTTTCGAATCACAAGACAATGAGGTGATCGTATTCCCATTGTTCAATCCTTCTCCTGCTTGAAAGTTGTTGTCGAATTGAAGATTAAACCGTTCGAACTTTTTCTTGAGACTTCTCCAGATACCGAAGTTTCCATCGAGATCTTTGGAAAAGATCATTCCATTTGATTCTGATAGAATCTCAACGTCGTTAAAGTGAGAGTTCTTCGAGATGTTCAAATCAAAGATCCGATCTGAATCCGTCTTGCTTTCGAAAGATTCATCTTCGTAGCCTTCTTGATTCCCATTTCCTTCGTCGAGATCACTTCCAAGATCGGTATCAGCTTCATCTTTATCAAATTGAGCTTCTAGGATCTCTGTATCTTTCAATAAATAGAGCAATAAGCCCCAAAGTAGACCAGTGGTACCAGCGATAGGCAGGACAACCAACTTAGCAAACCAAATGAAAGCTCGAATCCTAGGTCTGAATAAAGCCCAGCCAGCGAAGGAAATCTGTTTCTCGATTCTTGAATTTGGTGCTCTCAGCGAAAGAATGGTCCAAGGTTCGATGATGACCTTGATTTGAGGGGATCCGTTTGGATTCAAAGCTTTCCAGAAATTGGCCGAAGGGGAAGAAGACCACCAAGGTAGTAGATCGGATTGAACCGAATTAGGCGATAGATGAGATAATGGATCGAAAGAGTTCTTTGGAATTGGAGGGGAAGAGGTAAAGCTTCCAATGGAACTTGAGATGGAAGAAGGATCTTCGTTGTTGCTCTGGATCCAACTAGGCACCTCCTGCTGGCCTTCGTTGAAAGAGTAGTTCTTGAGCATCGGATAGCCAGTACCATAGTAAAGATAGAGCCCAAACAGAAGCGCCAGCATCAGACTCAACGATGCAGTCCTTGCAGTCCTGGCTCTCCAAACTGCTCTGCAGCTAGTCTTGATGAAGGAAGAAGAAGTAGGAGGCTGGTTCGATGAATTGTTGGATTTCTTGGCTTTTCTGTTGGAAGCAGAGTTGACGTCGTTTGAGCTCAATTCTCTCGAATTGCTTCCACCCTCTCCTTGAGAGAGTAGATCCGCCAGCTATGAGGTCAGAAAGAGAAGAGTGAATGGAGTGAGTTTTTGATCACTCTGTAAGAGGTATTTATGTCTATTATCCTCTCTCTATACTCACTTCCAATCTCTGCATATCAATACTCAGAACAGTGATGAAGAAAGTCATCTGCATAAAGTAATCCATAACCAAACTAAAGATAGCGAAAATGCAAAATTCTCTAACAGCATCTACCATTACGACATTAGCAATGATTCCCAAAAGAACGATATCACTAATGACAGTGACTGAGATCGAGACTCCAACCTTTCTCAAACCTTTCGAAATCCTACTTGGAACGTTCAAACTGACTGGAGTATTGACGATAGCATCTATCAGAACCGACATGTTTTCAGATCCAATAACCACAATGACGAAAGGTAAGATTTCAAATGGAACTAAATTCAATCTGATTCCTAATAAACCACAGAGAGAAATTGACATGATCATTGAGATCAGTAATTCCATAGCTCCAGTGAAGGCGATTCCGAACCTCGAATGAACTCTTCGAGTGTTAATTAGACCTCGAATGATGTAGATCAAGACGAATAGATAGGCGAATGATAGAAAGAGTTGTGGAAATGGTAGACCTGCCGAAGGGTGTTTTGGAGTGAACTTTATAGGTAGCAGAGAAGAAAGATGAGAGATGAAAGATGCAAGACGGAAGATGGAAGATGAAAGACTGGGTCAGGATTTCATCCAAGGATCGGCTTCTCCCTAAACTTTTCGAAAGAGAGTTTACTCACATGCAATAGCAGTTCCTTGGCTTTGGTGTGCTCACTAGGAATGATTCTAACTTGACCATTAGTGACATTCCTCAACATTTTCATCCAATCGGAATGTTGTTGACTCAAACCATCATTTCTCTCAATGAAGTGATTTCCACCATTTCCATAAATCGAGCCATCATTTCCATTCATTCTAGATCTATCAGAAGTAGGCTCGGAAACCAGAGTAGAAGAAGAAGATAAACTCTTTCTACCTTGATTTAAATCCAAATAATAATCCGAATTCTCCAAATCCTCATCTTGATAATTCTTATTCTTTAATTTCTCTTCCTTCTTTGAAGATGCGAAACAATCTTCTTCATCTCCTCCTTGTTCTTCAACTTCCAAAAAGAAGGTAAAAGCCAAATGTTCAGCTCTAGGTAACTTGGAGAATAAATGCCATCTGCCAGCCAAAGTAGTTGCGATACTCAAAGGAATCCCACTCATAGTTTGATTTAAATCCGAAATCAATGGGATTCTCTCTGGTGATTCTATACTTTTCAAATAACTTAGGGAACCATTGAAATAATCCAATGGAGAAAGTGTCAAACATTTCGGTTCTTTTGAAGATTGTTGGGGACTTGAAGTTGAGGCAATGATACATTGAAGAGAAGAACGAAAACTTGAATGAGAACGTGACGATGAAGAAGAGGAGGATGTGATTTTGGGACTTGAAGTTGGAGTTGAATTGGAATTAGGAGAGAGTAGTTCCTGAGATTCTTCTATTCGATGAGGAGTTTCTAGATTTGAAGTCCAGGAAGAAGTAGCAGATTCGATAGTTTGTTGTAATTGTAGAGCGCTAGATAGAATTGGGATTTGTAAAACTCCATGTTTAGGTCCTGAGCCTTTCAAGATATCATCTGCAGTGACGAAGACATGTTCGATTCTAATCGTTCTACAATTTCCATTACTTCTCTTCTCATCGTTGTTTGATCCTGACCCTGTTTGAGCTTCTGATTCTGAGGATGAAGTCGATGGCGATGAAATCTTACTACTTGATTTCGATTTCTTCTTACTTCGACTATTACCACCACCACCACCACTAGAAGTAGCAGTGCCAAACTTATCATAATCTCTAATATCCAAAGCCTTCAGATCATGTGAGTCATCCCAAATCATTCTCAGATCCCTGATTGAATTGTGATGTTCTCTACCTGAAATGAAGGAATCCATAAAGGGAGTAGAGAGAGATTTCCAAACGGAAGCTGCGTCTCCTCTAGTCACTCCTGGACCTCCTTTTGATGACCAGAAATAGATCCCTACAGCCTTTTGGAAAAGAAAAATTAGGAGGAAGAGAAAAAGAGAGAGGGAGAAAGAAACGAGATTTGAGTGCTTGGCTTGATTAGAGTAATTGGAACTCTATCTTTACGCTTTGCCTAGAGACAAGAACCATCTTTGATCATCCCTATCTACAAGTCTAAGCATCCGAAGTGCTCTTGTGAGCCAAAACTTGCGAAGAATGAGAATTCTAGAAATTGAATCTCAGAGTCTTGATTAAGACGTTGGGGTCAAGCCCGTCTCTGCTTGCATCTCTTGAGACGTCTATTTTGCGCTTGAATGTCTGAAACCTGTCTAAATACTCTATCTGATATACTCACTGGATAAAAGAGGGAAGTGATGACCAAGGAGCAAAGCAAGAGGACTCTGATTGGATGTCTAGAAATGTATTTGCCATGATTACTGAATCTAACTTCTGTTGCATTGGAGAGAGCGGTTGCCAAAGCGGCAGTAGAGAGTGGATTTGTTCTTGTAGGATCGACTGATGAGATTGAATTGTTGTTTCTGTTTGGATAGTTAGAGGATGAGGATCTATTTGATGAGGATCGATAACGAGAATGATTAGCAGCATTGCTGTTCTTGCCATTGCTGCTTCTGGATGAAGAGGTGGCTGCTGCTCCTACATTCCGACCGCCTGAACCATTTGATCCATTAACATTTACGTATCTCTTTTGAATTACTGGGGATCTTGGAGGAGGAGGAGGCAAGGAGGGAGAAGAGTTGTACGAGGTGGAAGACATGACTGAGACAGTGCGAAGATCATGGATGAGATTGATTCTATTGAGGCATTCTTTCTCTCTTTCTCTTTCTCTTTCTCTTTCTCTTGCTTGCTTGCTTGCTTGCTTGCTGTCTCTTGATCTATATCTTATCTTTTGCAGCAAATAGAAGATAAAGTTAGATGAGTGAATGAGATGTAGTGAATGGATGGAAGGAAGTGCCTTTCCGCACTCGAAGAAGATTCTTTCTGGCCCTTCTTCTTCCTTCCTTCCTTCCTCATCCTACTCTTCCCTCCTCTTTACTCAACTTCATTCTGAGTAATTCATCCTCGCCAACTTCTTCTCGTATTTCTCTAATCAATAGTCATCTAAACAAAATGTCTGCTGTGTAAGTCTCACTCTCTCATTCTCGTCCTCACAACAACACTTGAACTCCTCCACCTCAGTTCTACTCAATCCTCTCAATCCCACTCACTCTTCTATCTACTTCTCCCTTTCTTATCCTTCACAGTGCTGATATTGGTCTCATCGGTTTGGCGTGAGTATAATACAAGAACAGCGCAGAGCAGTAATGACAATGGAGGGCATGAGGAAGAAAGAGGGAGCAAGAGCGAACGCTGCAAATCCTCCCCAAAAGGCCCTTTTCTCTTCCATCGCAGCCTGAATCTCTATCAGACATGATCAAAATGATACTGATTTCTACTCTCATTCCATTCCTACCAACAGCGTCATGGGTCAAAACTTGATCCTTAACATGAATGGTCAGTCTCCCTTCTCGTAACAACGCTGGCCTTCTTCTTCCTTCTTTTTCTTTACTCATTCTCTATCTCCTTCTCTTGCCCCCTATTCTTCTCATTCCATCTCTCCAATTTCATAGACAAGGGTTTCACTGTCTGTGCCTACAACCGTACCACCTCAAAGGTCGATGACTTCATGAACAATGAAGCAAAGGGTCAGTTTACCTCTCCTTCGATCTGCTTCTCCCTCTTTGTTCAGTCAGTCCCGAATTCCAAATCTCTAAACTGACAATATCTACTGCCTCCCTCATCATCTCACAGGTACCAACGTCGTCCCAGCTCATTCTATTGAAGAATTCGTTTCCAAACTCAAGCGTCCACGTAAGATGATCTTATTGGTCAAAGCAGGTCCAGCCGTAGATGCTTTCATTGATCAATTGGTTCCTCATTTGGAAAAGGGAGATATCATCATTGATGGCGGTAATTCTCATTATCCAGATTCCATCCGTAGAACCGAAGCTTTGGAAAAGCAAGGTTTACTCTTTGTTGGTTCCGGTGTCTCTGGTGGAGAAGAAGGTGCAAGACATGGTCCTTCCATCATGCCTGGTGGTTCAGACGCTGCCTGGCCTGCAATCAAGGAGATTTTCCAGAAGACTGCTGCTCAATCTGATGGAGAACCTTGTTGTGATTGGGTGGGTCAAACTGGTGCTGGTCATTATGTCAAGATGGTTCATAATGGTATCGAATATGGTGATATGCAATTGATCTGTGAAGCTTAGTGAGTATTAGAGAGTCTTGCGATAGTGGAAGAAGAACGAAGGGAAAAGAAGATTGGGATTTGAAGAAAGGGAAAAGGATAGGAAGGAAAGCGGAGGAACTCTCCTACGAGCGAGGGAGGAAGAAAATCAGAGGTCCGTTCGAGAAAAGATGGTTCCATCTCGCTTTTCTCGTGTGGAACTTTTCCAAATAGAATCAAATTTCCAGTTTGTGTTTTCCAAGCCCCTTCGGGAGACTTGGGAGTGCTCCCGACTGCGATTTCGCCCTTATCTCCGACTCACCTCTTTTCTTCTCGATCTTCCTCTCCCGCTTCTCTCGCCTTGGTTCTCTCTTTCTCATCCTGCATCTCTCAACCCTATCAGTGACATCCTCAAGCGTGGTCTTGGATTGAAGGAAGCCGAGATCGCTGACATCTTTGACGAATGGAACAAGGGTGTCTTGGACTCTTTCTTGATCGAAATGTGAGTATCAAATCGAATTCGTTTTGTCATTCTGAGTTTATTCTCTCGTCTTTTATGAAATCAGCGAATGAAGAAATACTCACCCTCCTTTCGATCATCTCCACTTCTTCTGCTTCTTCTCTTCCTCTCTAGCACTCGTGACATTCTCCGTTTCAACGACGATGATGGAACTCCTCTCCTCACCAAGATCTTGGATTCAGCCGGACAAAAAGGTACAGGAAAGTGGACTGCCATCAACGCTTTAGATCTAGGTCAACCAGTAACCTTGATTGGAGAAGCAGTTTTCGCTCGTTGTCTTTCCTCTCTAAAAGAAGAACGTACTCGTGCTTCAAAGAAACTAGGTGGTCCACAAGTCAAACCTTTCGAAGGTGACAAGAAACAATTCATTGCAGATTTGGAACAAGCTCTTTATGCTTCAAAGATTGTTTCTTACGCTCAAGGTTTCATGTTGATGCGTGAAGCTGCTAAAGAATACAAGTGGGAATTGAACAATGCTGCTATTGCTCTTATGTGGAGAGGTGGTTGTATTATTAGATCTGTCTTTTTGAAGGATATTACTAATGCTTTCAGAAAGGATCAAAAGTTGGAGAACTTGCTCTTCGATGGTGAGTTGAGAGGAGAGAAACAACGTGATCTCTTTTTTCAAGTTTCCCGAAAGACCAGATTCTCTTGGAAGTAGATCTCTTTGCTAACGTCCTTTTCTTCTTTCTCATCTTTATCTATCCCAACTTCGACAGACTTCTTCAACAAGGCCATCCACAACGCTCAAGAAGGATGGAGACGTGTCGTCGCTCAAGCCATCCTATGGGGAATCCCAACTCCAGCCTTCTCGACTGCCTTGGCCTTCTTTGACGGTTACCGTACCGAACGTCTTCCAGCCAACCTTCTCCAAGCCCAACGTGACTACTTCGGAGGTGAGTAATCGAAATAGAGAGAGAGAGAGAGAGAGAGAAAGACAGAGAGAGAGAACGCTCGAGAAGATTCGCAAGTTTCTAACCTTCTCTCTCTTTCCTATCCTCTCTTCTTCTCCTTCTTCCTCGCAGCTCACACTTTCCACATTCTTCCAAGCGAGGCCAACGAGAAATACCCAGTCGGAAAGGACATCCACGTCAACTGGACTGGTCGTGGTGGAAATGTTTCTGCTTCCACTTACCAAGCTTAAACTCAAAACACTTTCTCATCACACGCCTCTACCATCCTTTTAGATCATCAAATTAGAAATCAAAATATTCAACGAACCAGTTTTATTCTCCCTTTATAACTTCTCTTGTTTTGAATTTCTTCTCTCTGTATTCCTTTTTGTGAAAACTCCCCCTCTCTCTTCTTTGAAAAAACAATGAAATCGAAATGAATAAATAAATAGAAGTTCAGTCATTTACTCTGTCATTGTGTGAGGAATGATTAATGAGATATGGATGGAAGAATTGAAACTGCGAATCTTGGACAGGAACAAAGTTCAAGATCTTCTTCGATCTTCCCACCCATTCTTTGACAACAAATCAGAAGTAATGGCGCCTCCTTCGATCCTACCAAAGGGAAAGTCATCAGGACAGAAGTTTGCAGAAGCGGACAAGCTACATGGCCATAAGCTAGACGGATTGACAGAGACTGAAAAAGTGAGTCAGTCGAGTGATAAGGAAAAGTGGGGAACAAGAATCATGGGATGGCATATCTCTGGCAAAGAGGTCACTCTCTCTTCGAGGAGTTGAATCATAGTGAATATTAAATCTCATTCAAGAACCTGAGACAAAGAAGCTTGAGATGGGATATCAGCGAGCTCTCTAATCTTACACCTTCTATCTCTTCTCTGATTCCCAAAGGGACTTCTCGGTCTACCTTATGTCGCCAATTCGCCAGATCTGGTTAGAGCAAGACTCAGAGTGAGAAGATTACTACACGCTTTCAATCATTCCCTACCAAATGAATTGGAACCTGAAGATTTGAAACCTGGTGAAAAACCTCAAGGAGTGGGTGGATCTGCCATTGAAGGTGAAATGGCAATCGATGTCATGGGTGATAAAAGGAGACAATTGTTTGCTCAAATATTGGGAGTAGATAGAAAGGATGTGGAAAGAGTAGAGGTGGAACCTCCCTTTTGGTGCGATTATGGAACTAATATCAAACTGGATGGTGAGTTTGAACTGAGAGCTTCTTGCATCGATTCGTTTGCCTTGAGTTGAGCTCTGAGAAAACCTCGTTTTTTGATTCTTCTTCATTATAGGTAGCTTCTATTGTAATTTCAACACTACCATTCTAGATTGTGCGGAGGTCAGAATCGGTACTGGTGAGTTTAGAAGAACGAGCTTGTGCTCTTCGAAACTGTTTCTGCGAGCTGATTCATCTTTCAAACTTCTTTTCACATCTCACCCTTCTCAGGCACTGTATGGGGTCCAAATGTTCACGTGTACGCTGGAACTCATTCTACAGGGATCTCAGAGAGAGAGCAAGGATTGGAGAGAGCTCTGCCTGTCAAGATTGGGTACGACGTTTGGATTGGAGGAAACACTTCGATCATGTAAGTATCGCGAGAGATTCGTCGATGAGGGAAAAAGAAGTAAAGTTTTCTGGATCTTCTCGTCTTCAATTCAGAGGCAACGACGTGATTGAAAAGCCTCGCCCTTGGTCAATACGCTTTTTTCGTTCTTTCCTCCCTGGACGTAACTGATCTCATGACTTTTTCTCGATCTAAACTTCTACAGGGCTGGAGTCGTCATTGGAAACGGATGTACGATCGGTGAGTGAGAGAAGTAATAGCTTTTGAAACAAGAAGCTTTATCTTTTGATCTGACCTCTCTTTCTCTTCCCGCACCTCTGCCAACCTTTCTACGAAATCAGGAGCTGGATCGGTAGTCACTAGAGATATTCCTGATTATTCCGTCGCTGTTGGGAACCCAGCGAGAGTGATTTCGACGATTCCAGAGAATGAGAGAGGGCAAAAGGCGAAGAGTGAAAGAGCGAAATTGGGAGCTCAAGAATGATGAATTTTGAGGTTGTATCTAGTAGATGTACATATCGCTCTTGTAAGCATGCATATCATTTTATCAAATCAATGGGAACGAAAAGCCAGCCAATTTGTGACGAAGTGATTTCCGGTGCAGTCGGTTTCATCTCATCCTTCTATACCACAACCATCCCATATCATGGTCGACTCTAATGAGGCTCCCTCTTCTTCTTCGAATAGATCTCTAGCAGCTTTAGGATCATCAACATCAACAACGACCGACAATGCATCAACTGATTCCAGTCCTTCAACCCAGCAATCCACAATCCATCCTGATTCTTATCGACCAATGTCTCGATTCTCTTTTCCAAGAGCAGCTCAACCTGAAATCGTGAGAGCTTTCCAAAAGGACGTCTATTATAGAGATCTACTCCAAAATCAATTGAAGGATGTCATCAGATCTCTCTTTGGAACCAGATTCCTACATTCCAGAACCGAATTGATTGGATTGATTGGAAGTCTGACTTATTACTCTTTGAGCAGTTTGGGTGGAAGTCAGACTTTGGGAGAGGAATATGTTAATGCTATGATGACGGAATCCAAAAATGGTAAAATCGTTGGCGTGGCAGTGAGTAGTTAGCAAGAAGAGAATCAGTTAGCAAGATGGAGATGGAGGTATGGATGTGAAAGATGATCGACTCTAATTTTGCAAGTAGGATTCGATCTGGTCTTTGTTTTCGTTGCAAGAATAACTTTCACATACATTCCGTTCTGATTCACCTTTTCTCTCAATTTGGATTCTATTCAATCTTGCAGCGGAGAGCCATCTTTATCATCCTTCACATCCTAGCACCTTTCCTTCTAACTCGAATCTACTCTTCATTCCGAAGATTCATACTCCTCAAACATGCTTCAAGAACTCAGGCAGCTCAGAGACTCAGGATGAGAGAAATGGCACTTCGGAATTCAAGTAGGAATCGATCAGAAAGAAAAGAGGAGGAAGTGAAGAGCGAAGCGGGAAGGTTGGATCGAACCTTAGCTTTCTTGGCTGACAGATTGCCAGAGATGAGCACAATCACTGCTACTGATGGTTGGCTCGCTTATGCTGGTGCTGCTCATCTCGCCATCTTCTATCTCGGAGGGAGATACTATGGAGTAGCTCAGAGATTGGCCGGTGTTGAATACGTGAGTCGATAGTGGATGAGAGAAGATAGTTGTCATTGTTGAAGAGTAAATTTCTAATGATTCATTCTTCTCTGTATCTCTGATCATTGTCTAGATCTCGACCATCCCTCCTAGACCTGGAGCAAGACCACCTTCTTACGAAGTTCTAGGAGTCCTACTCGCAATTCAATTGACAGTCAAGTTTGGAATGTCTCTCAACAATTGGAGAATCTCAAGAAAGAATTCAAATCTCAAATCATCTTCAGAAAATTCCATCAGCGGAAAAGAAATCGCAGATGACTCCAAATCTAATTCAAAATCCAACTCGGATTCGATTTCGTTAGATGGTAGGATTTGGTCTCATTCTTCATTCCCACCAACTCTCAAAAATCCAAATTCAAATTCAGATCTTCATAGAGGATTGATACCATTATCTTATCCATCACCAGATATCAAACTTTCGGTTTCTTCTTTGGGTTTACCAAAGGAAGCTTCTTTGAATCAAATCAATACCGTTAGAGCTTCTTTACAAGGTAAAGCTGCTGAGTTGGAAGCTATTAGTGAAGGAGTCTTGAAATGTACCCTTTGTATGGAAATTAGAACTCCGGAGAAGGGAAATAGTGCAGTCACTGAATGTGGTCATGTCTTTTGTTGGGATTGTATTGTTGGTTGGGCTGAAGAGAAGGTGAGTTTCTGCTTGAAAAGATTTTTTTTCGGAGTTTCTTTCGTTCTTGAAGATACAATCACTGACAAGATTTCCTTCCTTTCTGTTGATTTTCTGCATGGATTCTCCTACAGCCCGAATGTCCTCTTTGTAGACAGTCGATAAGTCCAAATCGATTGCTCCCAGTTTATAACTTCTAATGTAACTTGTACTGTACAACAGGATTGAAAACATCAATTTGAACACAACTCGGAATCAGATATCGATAGCAGACTCGATGTTCTTCAGCATCAATTGAGAACAGTGACACTTTTCGTCAAGCGCAGGTATTACAAGATCGAGCTGAGAGAACCGAAAGCCCCTTGTAATTGGAGAAGAGAGAAAACAGCTTTGGAAGAAGAGCTTCTGAAAAAACAAAGATGCCATCGATTGCTCGAGGGTTCACAGGACATTTCTGAATACCAGAGAGAAGAACCTTGTAGCTTCATGGGATTGAGTCAATGAGGATCGTTTCATCATTCGGAATTCTCGTCCTGTGAGTCTGAGCGAGGAGGGCGAGGAGCTGAGCCAGAAAGGCGAAACAGAGATGGAAGAGAAAGATCAGTACGGCCCTAGAATTGATCGGAAGCAAGATCGGTTCGAGAATGATAATAAAGACTTGACACTCACTGTAATCGTTGCGGAATCTGCGAACGTTGTCTTGAAGCCACGAAATAGCCTTCTCTTCCGACGTCAGTGGAAGGTTTACATCTAGAAACTTCACCGAAGACGTCTGAAGAGAAGCAAATGCAACATCTTGACCTGAAGGTGGCGAAAGAGAAGAGTCGAAATCCCCAACGGTAGCAAAAAAGACGTCTCTGTGGGAGAGACCTCGACGAACAGCCAATCTGCTGGAGACCATGGATGCTAAAGCTGTGGCTGAAACAGAAGAGTCCATCGGTTCTTCGTCGTCTTCGTCGTCTTCGTCGTCTTCTTCATTTGATGTTCCAAGGACGACTTTTTTGAGCTTGGGAAACAGAAAGTGATTCTGGTAGCCAGCTTCGACTGCTTCTCTGCTCAGTATAGTGATAATTCGGACGAAGTGATTCCAAAAAGTACAAGGAGTCGAAAGTGGTAAGAGAAGCCTTATATTTCTGAGAGACCTCCAGTCTTTGATCGCCTCGATCAAGGAGGTGGCAGTCTCTTCCGTGATGGATTCCACTAGCAAAGATTCTACAGTCAGACTCCGTGGTGAGGATTCTGGCCTTAAAAAGGAGAGTTCTTTGGGATTAAGCTTTTCTAGAGAGAGATCCAGAAGGTTCGGAGCTTTGAAGTTCTTGAAGAAAGAACTGCAGTAAGCGTCCTCGGTTGACATAGGGCTCTGTTCTAGATACAGACTTTTGAGATGAGGGAGGTCAAACGAGATTGATTCCAGCCCTCCCACCCTGTCCTTGTCCAACCAAGGAACATTCAAATCTGCTAGACTTGAATTTGAGCTGAGCAGTTTGACAATGAAGCTAGACTTGATTCGTTGACTGCAAATGGTTACGTCCGTCGCTTCTTGAAGTCGATCCAACAGAGCATCATCGCAGAGCAAACTTTCTCTTCCACCGTTCCAGACTAGCTTCCTTAGCTTGGGGTTCCAAGAAGGTAAGAACGAGACGTTGATGTAACGAGGGTCGGGGAAACGAACGTCACGGTCGTTGGCATGATTGGAGGTTGAAGAGAGGAACAAAAGAGCAGGGCATAGAGAAGCTATCCCGACGATGAACTTGCACAGCTCTCTGTTGTGTGCAACTGACAGGGATCGTAGTGATCCACAAGAAGGTAGAATCAGTTCGTGGAGTGGTTCTTTCTCTGGATCAGTCACTTCTTCCTTGATCTTGAGGTCGATCGACTGGAGTGAATTGTTGCTCTTTTCGCCGAACGTCTTGAGTCCTTTTATGATGCTCGAGATCCTCCCTTCCATTCGAAAGTGTCTGAAAAGACTGGTAGACCCGTGAATAGATTGACTTCAAGTCCTCGAAACCGAGGAACACATCATCAAAGAGGGAGATGTGCAGTATGACATTGTCTTGAGGAAGAGTTCAGAAGAGAGTCT
Source organism: Golubevia pallescens (assembly GCA_001599655.1). NCBI lineage: Eukaryota > Fungi > Basidiomycota > Exobasidiomycetes > Golubeviales > Golubeviaceae > Golubevia > Golubevia pallescens. The sequence continues at coordinate 886,215 of BCHO01000011.1, forward strand.
GTCGAAAGGGCTCTTGAGCTGGCGATCCTTTGCCTTCTTTATCTCGTGCTTGAGCTTCGCCAAGTCAGATCTCGCGAGATGAGAAGTAGTCATCTCGTCCTCTTGAGGAGGAAGTCGCCGAGCTATCTCGAGATGATGGAGAGCCAAAGCCAAAAAGTTGAATGTCGCTCTGAGATGACTCTGTTTGACAAGAGAGAAAGACAAAGAAAAGATAAACCAGATTGGCACCGCGAGGTAAACTTGATTGACCATCATACATTAAACTTACCTCGCGAGTCTCCTTTCCTTCCAATGCTCCCTCGACTTGTTTTGCAGCCTCGTAGACTTGACCATTCCTCTCCAAGCAAATACTTCCGAGTAAGAGTGACTGTGTCGAACTGGAAGGATCCGAGTCAAGAACCTGAATGAATGAAAGGAAAGAAAGGGGAAGTGAACAATCAGTAGGCAAGCTGAGAGATTGGGAAGTGAGGGAGGGAACGAAGATGGAAAAGAGCAGCATCCTCTCCTTTCTTCGTCTGCTGTTATGGGCTCTTCTACCATTGATACTCACCTCTGTGCATATCTCGTATCTGGAATTTCCATCTTCTCTTTCTTCTTCTTTACACATCACATCACAGTTCGAACATTAATCTTTCATCTCGAGGCTTTGTGCTCTGTGCGACTCAGAGCAACAGCATCTTCATTCTTCAATCTCTTCCCTCCAACTTTGCCCTCTCAAAGAACGACTTCTCATTCAACGAGTCACAAGTCTCAAAACTCACTGTCGGATTCTGCTCAAAGATACTTCAGCAACAGAAAATCCAATTCACGTTATCTTGACACCAGTAGTCATCATGAGCAGCTCTTCCATCTCTTCCAAATCTTCTTCTCCTTCTGCTTTTACGACTCATGCTCTTCAATCTCAATCTTCGCAACTCCATCAAGGCCTCACTACCAACCTCTCTTCTATCAAGAATTCAAATCATTCCATTCTCAGTCAAATACCAGTAGAAATGTGGGAGCAAGTGTTCATTTCGATGGCAGATCAAGAGAGAGGTCCTGCCCCTACGGATGGGACTTTTAGAACTTCTTCATCGGTAGCCTTGAGCTGTTCTTTCCTCTATCATCTAGCATTTATCTACCGTTTCTCGAGAATCACCTTGACCAAGACCAAGTGTAAGCCTTCTGCGAGACGAGAAGCTTTACGTTGCCCAACCACGTCTTCCGTCTCAGACGAGCAAATCGCTTTCTTCAAAGCTCATCCAAAAGTGGCTAGAAGGATCGAAACTTTGATCATAATCGCAAATCTCAAAGAGATGTCTGAGATTGGCATAGACACACGTTGGGACGTTCTGCTTCCCTCTTTCAATGGCATCAAGCACTTGGACTTCTCCAGCTTTCAGATCAAGGAACGTGGTTCCTATTATCTTCATCAAGATACGCAGGAGGATAGAATGGCCGGAGAAAGCTCAGGCGACTTGGCAAGGGTACTGGAGCATTTGTCTTCCTCGGTTTCGACCTTGGAGTTTTCTGTTGACCAAATCGAACGGTTCTCACTAATCATAAGCCACTCATCTACCCTCAAGAGAAACCTGCGCCTTAAGAATATCATCTTGAAACCAAATGCCAACAAAGCATTCGATTTTTGGGGAGACGAGTCTCGTTTGAAAGAGATGGAAAAAGACTTCAAAGAAATCCTTGGCTATTCAGATGATGGTAAGCAAGTAGTCGGAAAAGAAGGACGAGTCACGATTGATATTGGACGGATCGGGACTTATCAGAAATTTAACAAGATTTTCTATGTTCTTGCTGAGGTGCCTTTTCCGACGGTTGAACTGGGAGGCTCTTCGATGCTGGAAGATGACGATGCCTTCGCCTCGAGACGAGAGGTGCGTATGCTAGCAGATGAAGATTTTTCCTCCTTGAGCCTGTAAATCCTAACTCCATCGTCTTCTTCTTGGATTGATACTTCCCACAGCTACTTGAGCGATGCCCAGATCTGAAACTGGCGATGGGGCCTCACACAAGGGAACAGCTCTGTGATTTCGAGTGAGTTGATGACGCTCTTTCGACTCGAAGTCTCGAACCAACAAGAGATGTGCGCACTCTTTTACTTACATCTTCGTTCGACTTCTCAACCGCTCGTCTCTTTCAGGTTCAATTTGTCGGAAGGTCTCTTCTCTCACGAGGCGATGCACGGATTCTCCCTTCAAAAAGACGAGGAGGCAGAGATGGTGGCGTGGGGAGAGCTGGGTGAAGAGGAAGAATTGGCCGCTCTAGCTGCGACGCACGAATGGCAAGAGGAAGAGGAATTTTACGAGCCAGATCCCTTCGCAGACGATTACGAAGCTTTGATGGAGCAAGAACATGGACCGTACTGGAATCGCAGTTCGTATTGGCATCGCAGTTGGGATGAGGATGCCCATTATCTGTGATATCTAGATATCTGTTTTTCATTTACAAACTTCAAGCTTCTTCTCGATTCCTGTGATCTCTTCCTTCTTTTTCCTTACCAATTTCGGGTGCTTTCTTTCTGAGCTTTTGAGATCGAACAGTATCGCATACGGAAGAGATATGGAGAGACAAAAGAAGCGACTGGCTCCTTTTCTTTGACTTCAGGCGAAGAACGGAACTCTTACAACTTAAGTTTAGATGTTGACTTCAATTCAGATTTGGAATCATGTTTGAGTTCAAAAAAAAGAGCGAGAACAGCAGACTGAGAGGCGATCTGGTTTCTCGGAGAATCGACTTCTTGGAGATGACTCTGTCTCTTTTGCACTCTGACTTCAGAGATCGAGTATACTTCCGTGTGATGAAACGGTTCTAGGAAGAGTAAGAAGCCGATTTAACACATCCTGGAGAGAGCAGGGAAACGTCAAAGTCGACAGGCGAGACCTCACGGATGTTATCTCGCTTTACCTCAAGTTCAAAATCCCATCAGTGTCTGGTAAAAGCTCTGAGATTGCATTGAAAATTGAACATGATGACAAAGGGGGATGTTTGATTATAACCTAGATTTACATGAACGCCAAAATTCGAGACTAGTTCCAAAAGAGTCGAAGCTTGACTTATTCAAGAAAGAAAGACAAAAGCGAGAGAATCAAAGTGGGCCTTCGATGTCGCAAATCTATTTCGAAAGGAATTGAAGCAAAGCAAAAGAGATTTCAAATCACAATTCAGCGTTTAGCTGACGTTCAGTCTTGCTTTGACTTCTTCTGAACAAGATGGCAGCGAAGTCGATTCTCTGATACTCACGATTGGAACGTGATCCGAAGCTCCCCAAACCTCGTGTCTAATTTCGCATTGTTTAGTCTTCTCTACGATTCTTTCCGAGATGATATAGCTATCTAGACGCCATCCCAAACCTTTGGCACGACAATTACCTCTGTAGCCATAGTAGGCTTTAGTCGAAGAAAGGGGAGAGTGTGTCGTTGTCAGATTCGATTTCTCAATTCACATCTTCTCTTTCATTATCTTTTCAAAACTCACTATAATGACCAATTTCCTCCTTGTGAAACTTTTCTCTCCAGACATCTTGAAATTTCCCAATTTCCACGTCTTGAGCGTGTTGATGAGTACCGTTCAGGATAGCTCTATGAGCTTCGCATTCTTCTTCAGTATAACCAGGTCTCTTGTTCCATTTCCCTTTGGCATCGGAGAGATCTCTTTGATCCAGAACAACGTTGAGATCTCCACACCAAATTACTGGTTTCTTCGAATCACAGTTGGCTAGATGTCTTGCGAAAGCTTCGTTCCATCTTCTCTTTTCTGGCATGGTCTGGTTTGAGAGAAGATGAGAGAGAGGGGGAGGCGTGTATGAGAGAGGTAGATTAGAAGGACGGAAGAAAGAGTAAGATAGATGAGTTGTCGTATCGATAAGACTTGTAGCTAGATAGAAACGAAAGAAATGAGAAAGAGATTGGCTTCGAGTTCATTCACATCGACTTACCTTGAGACCTTCTCCAGCATTGACAACATAAGTTCCGATGATATAGGTGTTCTCAAACTCAAGAGTGACTGTGAGAGTGAGAAGAAGAGGAACATATCAGTCTCGAGTTCAAGAAATAGAAGAGCTACCATCTGAATGAAAGTGCAGACATCAACCAGAGGTAGTAAGACAGATACTCACTCAATCTACCCTTTGACTCGGCACCCAAACCAGGTAAACCGATCTCTTTAGAAACAGGTTTGATTTTGGAAAGGATAGCAACTCCAGCGTAACCTTTCTTATCTCCAATTCCCCAATATCTGTAAGGATATCTTTCGCGAAGATCTTTCATGTCACTGGCGATCTCTACCGAGGAGAGATCGTTGACCTGATAAGTAAAGGTCAGAGATAGAAGAAGAATGAAGTAGCAAATGAGCCTTTCCATTCCCTTGAAATAGAGTGTTGCTAGTATAGAATGGAACAGAAAGCTCACCTTTGTCTCAGAAAGTACCAATACGTCAGCGTCTTCAGCCTCGATGTATCTGAAGAGACCTTTGGTCTTACTACTTGCAACCTGATTTATGATTCGTTGAAAGCAAAAGAAGAGAGGACCAGTCAGAGGGTGGCAAAAGAGAGTGAGAGAGAAAGTAACAAGTCTAAGTGGGTGATTCAGAGATCTTGCTCTAATTCGACTGTGGATATATGCCTCGTTTCCACCAACATAAATTCTCATTGAAATTGATCCCAATCAGACTGAAAGCATAGCGAGTTCGATCGAGCTCAAGAGACATACAATCTTGTTCATTTCCCATCCCATCTCCACCCAAACAAGCACCAACAACAACTTCTCATTCCACCTCCCTCTCGTCTCAGATTTCTTGATCATACAGTGAACATTTTACTCACAGAAGTGATGTTCCAACTCGAGATTCTGATCTGACCTTCTGGACGTTTGTCAAAGTTCAACTCTTCTGGGATGGTCAAGTTTCTTGGAATCTCTGGTGGAGCTACACCATCTCCAATTTGACCATTTGGAGCAGACAAAGAGTTTGAAACTGGAGCTTTCTCTTTCTTTGACTTCTTTGTCTTTGTTTCGGTTGCTGGCTGGCCTTCGGTTTGGGTTTGTTCAATTTCCTTTCTCTTTGCCATTTTGAGATTCAGAGTAGAGATGCGGTGGGAGAAGAGATAGGAATAGGTGTTTTCAAATGCTGATGTTTGGAACGGAAAGAAATGTCTGATCTTTGTTGTTGTTACTGAGGATTGAATCAACTTCCTGAGCATGAATTGTGTAGAAGGACAAGATCGATTCTCAGAATTCAGATTGGTTGTCTCACGCGGCGTGCTCCAATCTAAAAAAAATCTTTCATCTTTTCAAAACAAGCGACTCACTTTCATCTTTTCAAACCAATCTAGCTCAAGTGAGTCGCTTGTTTTGAAAAGATACATCGAAGACACAAATATATCACAGTCGACAGAAAAAAAGGTCTTCAGAACTTCTCGATTCTCTCCTTTTCTGCATTGCCTCCCAGATCCAAAGAGCGTTGAGAATCAAAGAAAGCTTCGAAAGATTAAAAGTGGGCTTTGAAGAAGTTGGAGGGGTGAAAGCAAAGGTAGATCAAAAACCTTTTTCGAGAGTAGTAGAAACATCTTAGAGTAGGATTTGAGTCAACAAAAGGATCCAACGGAGAGACATTAGAACGACACTACTACTCGAGTCAGTCTCGAGACTGACGATGTAGGAAAGAAAGAGTATCAGTGGGGGGATAAAAGTCAGATTTGAGAGACAGAAAAGACTTGATGTGGATATCCTGGCTTCTACTCACCGAGACTGAAACGTCAACGACGGAACGGAACTTCATCTCTTCAACACTATTGCCAAATCCACCACCTCGTCTACCAATGTTCTCATCTCTGAAAGAAGTTCCGGTTTGATCAACTTGAACGGAAGGACTATAGTCTTGAGTTGAAGCATTTTGATTCCTTCCACTTCCATTCCAGCTTTTGCATTACTCTGACGTTGACGTAATGTCGATAACAGGTCGTCTTGTTCTTGAGAATCAGCAGGTTGATCTAGGCGGGGTTCGAAACGAAACTCTATTAGATAAGGGAAACTAGTGTGTAAGAGTTCTAATTGTCCTAGAAATCTGATCCAAATTGTAGAGACTGAAGGTGAAGATAGCAGAGGCATTGAACATCTGAGTGTTGCTCTCCAAGAGGGTTTGATCCAGGTTGGAAAAGGTTCGCGATATGATTGAAAAGGAAGCACCCATACAAATTGTAATTGAGGAAAATCCAACGGGAGAATTTCCTCCTCTCCTTCTGGAGAAGGGGTCAATCCAATCGAGAGTTGCTTCAAGGTTCTTGAGCTCTTTGACAAGATTTTATGCCATTTGGAGGAGATAGCACACCCAAAGATGACTAACGAGACTAAGTTCTCAGGAATACGTAGCTCTAAATCAGGTGGAAATCTCCAATCGTAGACCCATAATACCTTGAGAGGTGAAGAATTCGAATCCTCTTCGTGATCTTGATGATTAAATCCTACGTCTTGTTTCAATGAAGGCATTTCACAGTTTGATTTAATCAGACTGAAAGGCAAAGCCTTACATTCCACTAGGTTAGGAAAGCTCCATACTTGATTACCAATTCTCGCTTTCTGATCTCGATCCTCGGAGCCCATCTCTAAAAGGCGAAGAGATCCCTTAGATCTCTCTAAAAGGTCGATGAAAGCCTCATTGTCTACTTCCTTCCCAATCGGCATTGATACTTGATTTAAGTTACTCTTGGATTTCTCGTCAAAGAGCTTCAGAGGTGTTATTCCCCATCCATCCTCTCTTGCTGGAAGAATGAGAGCCTTCCACAGTTCTACATTGTCATCGATGATCTCTTGCCAATCCTTACAGACCCTTTTCACCTTCACCATCTCGTTTGATTCCATCTGCTTGAAGATGGCTAGAAGAAGTTCGGAGGAGAAGTGCTGCATTTTGGAAGTTTGAGGCTGCGAACTTGAATTGGACGAGAACGATGAATGAAAAGTTGGAAGCTTGAAGTGCTCGCTGACTGTTGTATCTCTCTTACGCTTTACTTGATATGGCCCTTTGTCTCGATGAAAGATTGATCTTGAAGGAAAGAAGAGGAATCGATGTGAGGGCGAGGTGGGAAAGAAGACCAGACAAACTTCGACCCGCTTTCGTTTGCAATTTGACAATCAAACGTCTTCCTCCAAAGCGAGTTCGGAGTAGACTAAAGATGAGAATCTAACCCAGAGAATCAAGAAAGAGCGATCGCATCTCAGAGAATGCACATCAAATTGTCATAAACATCCAATCTTCTCAAGCAGCTCTTTGGACGCTTTGACTCTTATCGGTCCCGCAATGTTAGACGATATCTCGATGACTGGATCTGAAGATGATGGTGAGAGTGATGTGTCATACTCGCACTCCCTAGAAGACAAGAGAGGGGAACAAAGTCGACGAGCTGAGGGAAAGGTCGATGATGGTAAAGGTGGTGAGTAAATCAATTACGCTGTAACTCATTGAGATCTGTTTCAGGTGGTCGCTGCTTATAGCATATTCTCTCACACTCAGTGTCATGACTCGAGGTAAAGGAAAGCGAAAGGTATCTTCAAAAGTTCTTGCGAAAAGAGAGCAGCTCATTCTTCTGATGAGAAAACTTCTTCGGTTCTCTAGTTGGCTTCGCACAGCGAGACTTCTGGAGCCTAACGAAGCTTTGGATATCATCCTTTTATATGCTGAAACTCTGCCAAAAGCCGTCGAGGAGAGCGTCGTCGCCTTCGAGATCAGAAAGGTCATTCATTTTCTTCGTTTGCGGAAGCTGACCTCACTCCTTCTCCTCCCCTCTCTTCCATTTCTTTTGCCCATTACACTACTTTTGGCTGAATGTCCACTCTCTGTTCAGATCATCGAAGCAGTCGAAGTAGAAGCTCTTCTCTGTCCTCAACCTCTTCAACTGAACTTTCAGATCTACCTTTAGAGAACGATGAGTCCGTTATCAAGCCTACTCCAACATTGCCATCAAAGCTCAAAGATCCATCAGATCCGAAAGCCATCATCGATAGGATCTCCCTCCTTTGGGGAGGCTCTGATTGGTTGACAGAAGAAGTGGTCTCTGAAAAACAAAACGGAAGCACCCTTTCCTGTCTTTCTCAAATCGAGAAGCTAGCCACCGTAACTCCCAATGAGTCTCAGAAACCAGGTCATTATCCCAAAAGAGTCAAAGAGCTCATCTTCATCTGTTTCGCGGCAAGAGTCGAAAGTGAACGAAATAGCGCTCTGAGGACTATCTCTTCGAGGGAATATTCAAAGGCTTTCACAATGCTAATGAAAGAAAAGGGTATCAAAGTACCTAGGAATAAGCCAACAGAGATTCAGAACAGACTAAAGATTGGGAGTTGTGGATTCTGTCGTGATAGGAAAACCAAATGCATAGTCTTGATTGATTCTCCAATCGTAGCCTCAAAGGAGCTCGGGATGGAAGGTAGGAATTGTCTTGCATGTCAAAAGAAAGGAATCGGTAAGTCCAACTCGAATGGGAGAGAGAAGTTGGGAATTTGTTGGACTTGAGAATGGCTGTACTTTTCCTTGAATCTCGCTTGATTTGGAAGTAGAGTCTCTCTTTCACAATCACTCTTAGCTGAAAACTTCTCTTTTTCATCTTTGTTCCTTTTCAGTCTGTTCTTCTCGAATCGGTGCCATCGTGAAAGAACCCAAGACCAAACCTATCGATTCTTCGAGCTCCAAGCCATCACTGACACCCAAATCGCAACTTGGATCTACTTTGAAGAAAGCATCTCCTACCACTCAGACACAAGCAGTCAACAAGAAGCCTCGAAGCAATGACAGTCCTCTCACAAGCGTTCTTCTATCAGACAGCAACATCTCCTTTTCAGACATCTCTTCTATTCAGCCTTCTCTTCCAGCGCGACGAGGTCGACCGAAAAAGATCAGAGTCGAAGAGGATCGATTCGAAGACGAAGAAGATCATTCAGAAGCCATTGAACGAGAATGCCACTTTATCAAGATGAAGATCAACGAATTGAAAGGGTTGTTGAATGAACAAGACGGTGAAGATTCGAGCAGGATTTCTGAGCTGGAAGACCCGACTTCAAGAAAGAGAAAGAGGGAAGACTCAGAATTCGACGAGTTGGAAGTAGGAAACATTTTCGAAGATGCAGAACTACAGCAAGCAATCGGAGACTTCGCAAGAGAACAAATGGAAGAGATTCGAAACGAAGAGAGGGGAGAGAGTGGAGGGTGAAAGTTAGACGTCGTTTGGAAATTACGCATCATTGTTGAATAATCATTATAGCATCAGTATATATGTCTCATCCAACTATCTTACCCATACTATGTTTATCGTGTTTCATCTTGTAAAAACTCGCATGTCAATCTTATTCGTTTCCCTTCCCTCAAAGCGGTGACAGGATCCGACAACGAGAGACATCGGGAAGACCTTGGGACTCCAATCACGTCGACACTGCTGACGCAAAGAGGGAATGAAGTTTAGAGAGAGAAAACGATCAGATCAAAAAGATAGGAAAAGATCAACTTCGGCGTCTTGACGTTGACTTCTACTCACTGAAGACTGAACTTCGACCCTAAGCAACTTCATCTCTCCGGTACTGTTGCCGAATCTACGACCTCGTCTTCCACCCATGCCAAACCTGAAAGAACTTTTAGTTTGAACCATTTAAAAGGCAGGATTATAGAATTAAGTTTCAGCATCTTGACACCTTCCACTTCCATTCGACTTTCGACATTTCTCTGACGTTGACGTACTGCTGATAGCAAAGCATCTTGTTCTTGAGGATCAACGTCATCTTCAGATATTTCAAGTCTTAGCTCTACTAAATGAGGTAACCTAGTGTGTAAAAGTTCTAGATTACGTAGAAAAGTAATCCAGAGCTTAGAGACTGAAGGCAAAGATTCTTGAAGCATTGAACAGCTCAGTGTTGTTCTCGAAGAAGGTTCGATCCAGGCTGGAAAAGGTAAGGCAAAGGATCCGTAATAGTGAGAGACTGTTAAAAACTCTAGTTGAAGGAACTCCAACGGAGTAACTTCTGCGTCTTCTTCTTCTTCTTCTGGAGGCTTGAGAAAGAAACAGAGTTGTTGCAATGTTCTCGAACTTTTTGCCAGAACCTTACGCCATTCAGAGGAGGTACCGACTGCGGTGGTGAGTAGAGAGTCCAAGTTATCGAGATGATGTAGTTCTGAATCGTCTGGAATTCTCCAGTCCCAGATCCATAATACCTTGAGAGGTGAAGAATCATCGTGATCTTGATGAGCAGCTCCCTTCTCTTTCTTCAATGGAGGCAATTCACAATCTGATCCAAACTTTGCAGAATCCAAGACTTTACATTCCACCAACTTAGGAAAAGTCCATACTTCGTTTCCAATTCTCTTTCTCTGGACTCGACTGTCGGACCCTATCTCCAAAAAGCGAAGAGATGTTTTGGACCTTTCCAAAAGTCCGATGAAAGCCTCATTGTCTATTTCCTTCCTAATTGGCATTGTTACTTGATGTAGATTGCTCTTGGATTTCTCATCAAAGAGCTCTATAGGTTCTAATCCCCATCCATCCTCTCTTTCTGGAAGAATGAGAGCCTTCCAAAGTTCTGAATTGGCATCGATGATCTCTTGCCAATCCTTACAAACCCTTTTCGCCTTCACCATGTCGTTTGAATCCATCTGCTTGAAGATGGTCAATAGAAGTTCGGAGGAGAAGTGCTGCATTCTGGAAGGTGGGGGTTTCGAATTGAAGATTCGAAATGGTTGAGAAAGACGAAAGGAAAAGCTCGGCAGCTTGAAGAGTCCAATCTTGCTTGGTGAGCTGTTGGATCTCTCTTGCCATTCGCTTGTTCCGGGTCTTTATCTAACTGTAAGATTGAGCTTGAAGAGAAGAAGAGGAATCGATAGGATCTGAGAGAGGATCAGGGGAAAAGAAGACGAAGTAGAGCAGAGAGATGAATTCTTCAACCTATGATGCGCTGCTAGAGAACGGTATGGCTCTCTTACCTACTTGCTGAAAGCAAATTGGAGATCTACTCAAACCGCAGAGTTTCAAGAGTGAGCGTTGCGCAGACGACGACGAGCTCAGTCTTTGGACAAAGCAGAAGAGAGAGCTTCTCTCGCATCGAAACTTCCCTCTCATCTACCAACCACTATCATGAAGATTACGATCAAGGCAAGATTCCCACCACATACAAAGTACTACAAATTGACAGTGCTTTCTCGTCTGGGTTTTCCTTTCGCGCACGTAAGCGAACGCTTAGGCTCGACTCATTCAAGAAAGCCTCCATCAGTCTTGGTCGGTTATCATGAATCGAATCCAATCATCATCGATGATGATCATTCTTGGAAAGGTTACGTCGATTTATTCGTCGGTGAGACTAATGGAAACTACCTACTCACTCTACAACTGTTTGACTCTTTGAGAGAGGCTGAAACCTACATAGATGAGGTGGAGCTTCAATCGTGAGTAGCAACTGATTCAGTGCTAGTGCTAGTCCCCGACACTCAGCGATGGATAGCCAGAATTCAGAGAAAGGTTTATTGGATTGATATCTGCTGGAATCATGACACTTTGACAAGAAAGAGAGCAAGATCGATTTGTCATGCCCTCCACGTCTATCTGTGCTGAGCCACTCATCCTTCCCTTCATTTCCTAATCTCTCGTCTGCCCTTTCATTCCTCCCCTCTTCTAGCACTCCCGCTGCTTCCTTAGCTCCTCCAGCATCCAACATCTCTATGGAAGATGGATACGACGTCGTCAACGATTCCCGTTCTTCAACTGCAACTCTCGCATCAGCACCAGCCTACTCAGATCCAACTGCCTCACTTCCATCTTTGAATTCCATCCCTGGAACTTTTCCGTTCCAATCCCAACAACAAGCTACTCCTCAACAATCTAACAATGCCAATGCCAATCCTGACATCCATTCTCTAGCTCAAGCTTCGTTGGCCAATGCTTTAGCAATCCTGAACTCTCTTTCCAATCAAGCTACCAATCAAGCAAACAACTTCAGAGATCAAGCACAAGCTCAAACCTCTCAATTCTTAGCAGAGCAATTGAATAGAGCTGAACAAGTCGCAAATCAACATGGTCCTCAGGTTACAGCTGGTGTTCAAGAAGCTCTCAGAAGAGTTGATTCGGCGGTTCAATCTGCAAATCATCTAGGATCTGGTCAAGTAAGAGGTTTGGATGGAATCTTGGGTGGTGTTCAACAGATTTTGAATACTTTGATTGGAGGTGGAAATGGAAACGGCGGAATCTCTCAACCTCAATCCACTACTTCTCAACAAGCTCCAACAGCTTCTCAATCTCAAGCCGCTTCTTCCGGATCTTCCACCACTGCTACATCTACTACCGTTCCTCTCACTGCCGAGACTGCAACATACGAAGAAGCCAGACCAGAACCAATGAGCGATTTCGATAGAATGATGGCTAGAAACAGAAGTCAAGGAATGGCCTTAGGTCAAGCTTTCGGAGACATCACTGCTCGTAGAGCGGCTCGTTTGAATCCAAATCGTCAAAACGAAGAATCGGAAGCAAAAGCAGAAGAGAGAATCCAAACTCTATCTTCACCTTCACTCAATAATCCAACTTCTAATCCTGTTCATTCATCATCATCGCCTCCATCTTCTACGACTACTCAGATTCCAATTCAAATCAGTGAGAGCGTTCAACGTACCAATCAAATGTTGAACGATTCTTGGATGCAAAGATTACAACAGATGGGACATCAATCTCAACCTAAACCTTATGGAACCAGGAGAGGTTATGGAAGTGGAAATCAACAGAATGTCGACCCTACTACTACTTCTTCTTCTTCTCAATCTCAAGCCTCCAATTCGAACGACATTGCAAATCAGACTGCAGAGGCAGTCGCTGCAGTTGCCGATGAACCTTCTTCTCAACCTCAAAGTGTAGAAGAAACCAATAAGACTTTGGAGAACGCTTTCGAAGAAATGTTGGCAAAAATGAGAGGTGGAAACAATCAAAAGATGGCATCTCCTTCTCAACCTCCAGAGAATGCCCCTCCTCCAGCCCAGTCTTCTCAAGATGTCAATCAAATGAATCAAACTTTGGGAAATGCATTCGAAGAGATGCTGGCCAGAGCTAGAGGCGGAAATGGATCTCAAGGAAAGGATTTTTGAATGGGGAGTCTCTATTGAAGGAGGGACTCCCGGAAGCAAAGGAGAACACGAGAATGCCCGGAGAATTCAACGAAGAGCAAAATGAGAAACCTTCGGTTCAAGATCAAGAGAAAATGATGCGTAGACCTCCACCTCCAATTCCACATCACCACCATCGTCATCATCATCATCATCATCGTTCAAGAAAATGCAGTCACAAGAGAGAATCAACTTCAAATAACGATCAAGATCAAGGCTCTGAGATTTCAACTTCTCATCAACAATCCGAATATCTTCCTCGTACTTGGTTAGATTCCAAAGGGAGACATTCTTTGAAAGCTACTTATGTCCCTTCCAACACTGCTGCTTCTAGGAACAGAGTCAGACTTTTGAAGGAATCTCCAGGTGGAAAAGACAGACAAATAGATGAAATCGAACAAGGTTCTTCTACTTCTGCTGAGAAGGAGAAGGAGAAGATGAAGTCAAAGAGAGAAAAGGGAAAATTGATCGAAGTTGAGATCGATCAACTTTGCTTGGAAGATAGAGCTTGGGTCTTTAGGGAAAGAACAAGGGAAAGAGAAGCTGAAGTTGAGAAGAAAAGAAGAATCGGTTAGAAGGGAGCAGGCGAGGTCCAGTTCGAGAAGGTGTAAATAAAGGTTGGATATGATCGAGTTAAGCAATCGCTCGTCATATGCAACGTTGATGGCCGGTTCCAAAGAATGAAGTTTAGTGTTTCGTTCCCGTCTTCCAGTTTCCGTTCCGTTCTGTTGTTTTTTTTTTTTTTCCATTCTAGCATTATGTCTCTTGTTCTTTCATTTCACAAATAAGTGTTCGTCGTTTTCTTGATCTCAACTCTTTGTTGTATTTTCTGTTTTGTAGATACTTCATAATGTAATGAAACCGAATTGGAGAAGAAAATGCTTTTGTTTTCTGAGGAGGGGAAGACCTGGGTCGCCTCGCCATGTTCGTACTTCGACACTGATGACTGAAGTCTACTATCAACTCTCTTTATCTCTTTGTCTTTTTTTGAGAGGGACGTCAAAATTTTGAATACTCATGATCCAGTCATCCATGGAAAGGTTAGGATCTGGCGATCGATGATCTTGTCTTGGAGCCTTGTCTTTTGCCACCCACCTCTTGACACTTCGATTGATCTTACTCTCCTCCCTTGCCTACTCACGACAATGTTCACTTTCCATTACAGCCACATATAATAAGATAAACTGCGACAGGCTCTCCATCACCGGCAGAAGAGCTCCAACATTCGTCAAAGCATCCCACTTCTTTCTCTTCTCGACCTCGAAGTGTCAAGATACCAAGCTCAATCGGCCTCTTCCTCCTGTCTCCTGCAATCTTATCGCAGCAAAATTCAGTTAACTTTATATCTCAAATCTTGACTCCAGTGCAGTCTCCCCTGGAGCGGCATTCGGTCCCGTTGTGACGTAGCATCTCGAGCTTAGAAAAGAGGGATTCTGTTGGTTTCACTTGTTCTGTTGACAGCTAGGACGAGTCAATTACAACCCACCTCGCCGTGCCTTGCCTTTTCCGTGACTGTGAATTTAAAAAAGGGATTCAAAACTGATTAGAGCATAGACAGATAAACCAACAAGGAGGCCGTGAGATCTGAAGTACAAAGTCTGTTGGATCTTCTCTTCTTCCATACCATCTCTCTGTCCCTCACCTCTAAATTCCCCTCTCCTCTCTCAAACGACATAAAAGACATTAAAAGAAAAAAACCTTCAAAATCAAAAAATCCAACCAAACCAACTCCTCTCTCTTTTTTCTTTACATTCTTTTCTCTCTCTGTCTCTACTTCAAGTCCAAACAACAAACCAAATCATCCCTTCTCCCTCCCCGTCCCTTCATTCTACTTTCATCCTATCTTCATCAACCTCATCAAGTTTGAGCCTCAATCATGAATTCTCAACTCGAACCGATGCTTGAAGCAATGATTCATGCCATTTTCTACGGTTATGTTGTTCCAGCCAACGCTGTCAACGATCAAGGTGAGTAGTATGGATCTTATTAAAGGTTTCATTCGAGTATTAGTTCACATGGCAAAGGAATGGAATGAGGATGTTGTTGAAGAAGAAGAAAAAGAGTTGGCGGTGTGTTTGGGCTGATCAGAGATTGTTATCATTTTAGGCTGCTCTTCTAATCTTTCTCTCTTCTCTTTTCTCCCATCCACTCTCACATCTTTTAAAATGGATCGAACCAATTCCATTCCTCAACAATTCAGTTCCTCCAACCATCAACAACAACAACGAAGAAGAACAAGAAGAGGAAGAAGAGGAGGATGAACCAACCAACAACGTTGAACCTGCCACTGTTGGAATTGCTACTACTTCTTCATCTTCTTCTTTGGATCGTACCGCTACTACTCTCAACTCCATTCTAAGATCAAGTTCGACTGCCACTTCTCTCTCTTCTGTTAGCTCATCTCAATCTGGTCTCGGTGACCAATCTAACAAAGGGAATTCAGTTGGAAATGGTAACACTCAATCCAATCTGAATGGTGGGAATGGAGAGTTGGAATCTCAAGGAGAAGAAGAAAGTAATCTTGGTTATGAAGCAGAAGATGAAGAAGAGAATGAGGATGAAGAAGAGGTTGGAGAAAGGAACGATCCAAATCCAGCAGACCAAGAAGAAGTTCCATCTCTAAATGAATCTGCATCTCAAGGTGAACCTCCAGCTCAAGTCGGTGGAAACAACAACGGTGGTGATCAAGATGGTGGTGATGTAAATCTCAGCGACGTCTCAGCTGGCCTCGGTGAGTAGAGTGTGTAGGTGTAGGCGGAATGGGTTATGGCTTCAAGTTGAAGTAGGATCAATCTTCAGAATGGCAGTGATATGTTGACGAAAGAGAAGAGTTCAAGTCGAGCTCTCATAGTCTTGAAAGCAAACAATCTGTTGGAAGAACCATATCTGCTCCTATTTGAAACTTGCAATCTTGCCTTGCCTTACTCTTCGAGGAGAGACCTCCATCTGACATCCCACTCATCCTCTTCTTCATCTCCTCATCTCCTCTGCCACTTTCGTCTTTCTCTATCCTCAGGTGATCTTGTTTCTAGTCATTCCGATCAAGGTGAGTGGAAACGCCAGCAGCTCATGATCCTTGCCTCTTTGAATCTTTCATTGACATTCCACCTCTCTCTTCTGGCTCTTGTTCTCACTCGCAGGTTCTCAAGGTGATCACGCTGATTGGGGCCATGGAGTTATCGTAGGAGAAGCCGGTAAGTTCGATGTCTTGGATCGTCTTCGCCATGCTTATTCTATTGTTCGTTCTCTTCCTTTGACTAACTTTAGACCAACCGTTCGTCCGTTCATTCTTACTTCTTCCCAATCAAACAGAACAATACAACAACCCTCAAGAAGTCTCTGAACCTGAAGTTGAAGCTGAAGTTGCATCCGAATCTGAAGATGGCAATGACGGAGCTCCTCTCTCGGTCCCATGTGAGTAGACGAGATTCGAGATGACTTGACTATTAGAAGAATGCTAGGATTTGATCCGTCGAGTTCAGAACTCGCTGACGCAAATTCTCTTCTTTGTCCTACCTCTCCCACTCATTCAGTCGACGACAGAATCAGTGATCTGCTCAGAAAGATCGGCTTTGAAGCTGCTGGTAACGTTATCTCAGAGGACTTCATCGTCTCTGAGATCAACAAGGAATTGACTTCTTCCGATCGTGATGCTTTGAACAATCTCGGTGCTGGTGATAAGGAATCTGTCATTAATGAAGTTCGCAAGTTTGCAGATATCTTCAGACATATTTTGGTCCGAGAAGATGAATCGGGTGTGTTGATCAAGCAGCTTCTACAGGTGAGTGCTTCATGAGCTGAAAATTGGTTCTGTTCTCGCAAACGGAGAAAAGAAGTCGAGTTCTTATACAGTTCAAACCCGTCAGAAGTTTTTGGATTTCTGTTCGACGTCGAAGTCTGTCTCTGACTTTCTCTCCCCCGATCTCTCTTCTTTGTTCTTCATTCTCGATCAGTCGCTACTTCGCCAGTTCACGAAGCTGTCTCTATTCCATTCTTGGATGCATTGGTCCAATACAGTGCCAACTTACTAAATGCCTCTCGTCATCACCAAGGAGGTTCTCAAGATCCAGAACAAGAAGCAGATCGTCTTTTTGACGAATACATTCAATACGACTCTCCATCTAATCTTTTCGGAGACGGTTCGGAAGATAGCTTGGCTCCAGCTGCTTTGATTCCAGCTGCTGGAGGATCCAGAGAAGGTGAATCTGGACCTGAATGTCAAGTCCAAGAGTCGATCTCGAATGCAGGTGAGTGATTTCGAATCTCTTCTCGCACACTGCAGATTCTCACCAGCCATACTCTTTGCTTTGCTCTCTTTCAATCTCAGTGACTCAAACCTGGTTTGTCGACGGAATCGATCGCCTCTGTGCTCTTCAAAACAAAGGACGTGAAGTTTGTAAACCTTCGGTCAGAGCAGTTCTTTTGGAAGTTCTACCTCAAATCGACTGCCAGGATCGTGAGTCATTGATCCAAAAAGGAAGCGAGCTCGTCTCCAGAACACTGTGCTCAAGCACTTCTACGTTCTCGCTTCTTCTTCCAAATCTTCACTCTTTCGACTACCCTTCCTTTCCAGGCACGATCGACGAGGTCATCGAGCTTTGGCTGATGCAAAATCCTCAGTTCGTTTTGAAGATCATCAAAAAGCAGTTCTTCAGCTTCGATGGATCTGACATCTCTTTACCTCGTAAGTTCCCATTCCAAGAGTCGATCACTGGCTATTTACATGCGCTTCAGCCAGTGGAGCTTTCTCCATTGTTAGACCGTTCTCTCACATACTCATTGAATCTTCTCAATCCTTCTTCCTCTCTCACTTCTTTCTCTGCAGCAATGACGGATCTTCTCAAGGAACTCCTGCTCTCAAAGGATGCTGCCATCAACATTGCTGGAAATCAAGTCTCTTTCAGAGCTTTGGATTCCGAAAAAGTAGAACAAGACTCCTTAATGAGGGACGGTTCCAAGGTTTTCTGTCAACAAGTCTTCGACATCATCATGGGAGAAGATGTTGGAGTTAACGAATCTTTGAAGATTCTAGAAGCTGCAGCTGGAATGGAACTTTATGAACTTGTTCTGCAAGCTGCTAAACAATCTGTTCACGGATGCTTTGCGTTCTCTTTCGAGATCTCTCACTTTATTGGAAGAGCTATCAGAAAAGCAAATGCTTTCACAGCAGGTGAGTGGAACAAAGAAACGTTTTATTCAATTCATTGTTCTGATCTTTTCCCCCTTCACATTCTTCACAGTCTCTCTCGCTCTCGAGAGCATGGAAGAAGACTTTCAGAGGCGTCAAGCTACTTGCCAGTACATCGAGGACGCTAGATCTTGGGATACTTCCTACAGAGACATTGCTCGTACTCTAGAATGGGGATCTTTCTTGGTTGGAAATGATATGACTCGTTCGGAGGGCATCATCTCCTATCTAGGTAACAATGCCAACCACATCGCTTTCCGTCGTCTCTTGGTTCAAAGTCACCTCCCTCCTGGCCAATTTGACCCAACTTCAGCCTTTCAGAATTCTTTTGACAGACTTCTAGCTGATTGGAATGCTGGTAGAGAAGTTCAAGGTGCAAGCACTTGCGATTTCGAGTGAGTTTTCGACTTCAGATTACCTCATTACATATTCGGTGCTGACAGTCTTTTCTCCCCTCTTCTCTTTTCATTCCACACAGACCATCTCTCGACATCTCCTTTTAGACATTTCTATGGATTCCAATTCTCTCTGGTCACATATCTGTATTCTACATCCCGTCTCCGTCGTCCTTCTCGCTGATAGTGTTTCACAACGAAATTTCTCTTCCACTTTCTTTTTTGCATTGTCGTCTTCTTTCTTTCTACATACTCGTCGTTCTCTCTAATTCTCTGACTCTCAATTTGTTCTTCGTCACCTTTGTTGACTTCTTCTCGCAATATAACATAACTGCAAACTCTCTTCCATCTATTTTGCCGGGCAGTCAGATAGGATATAGCTTATCATCAGTCTCTTGTCTCAAGCTAACCTGCAAATCTTGCCGACTAGAGCAAGAAGTTTGGGAAAGAGCAGATCGAGAGATGACCCTACGTCAAAATCAGGTCTGGAAGATAGCCTGACCGTATTTGTTAGTCTTAAAGCAGCTATACAAGCAGTAGTAGAGTGGCGACGGAATCTACGAAGGAGACAAAGGTTCTAGCTTGTCTGCCGACTTGAGTTGAGAAGCTGCCGAATTTCAAAGCAGCTCTAGAGATTCAATTCCCCATCTTGAATGATAATAGTCTCTTTCTGGAGCTGATGATGCAAAGCACTAGATCCTCGGTCAAGAACAGAGCAGATCAGCTCTCGATGTCGCGCCTCCTGATTGGCTACTTACTTTCTTGCCACTGTTCCAACCAGTTCATCGATTCAAGAGTCATAATCGCTCGCAAAAGGTTGATCAACCAACCTTTCTCATGTTAATAGGCCGCTCAATGATTACAACCTGTATCTGTCAAAAGGGATCGAAGCAGATACGCCAGATATTATCGATCAAAGAGAAAAGCGCGCGGAACAAGAGAAGAGCAAGACAGCAACAAGATACGAAAGGTCGAGCAAAAGACTGCGAGATGAAAAGCGAGGTTGAGTTTGAAAACTKYTTAAGCAGCTCAAAAGGTGGTAAAAGAGGCTTGAAGGACGATAAAGATCAACGGAAGGCAGAAAAGTTTGGAAGGTGGTGGCACTCTCCCTGAGACTTAAGTACAAAGAAAAGAATACTTGGTTTGATCCCGAACCGAGCACCAAGTGTTTTGCTCTATTAGCATGCCAACCCTTTCAGTATTCCATTCTTTCCTACTTTTTTGTCAAGAGACGAGTCGATAGTACTTGAAGACTGACCGAAGATGGCTTTTCCCAATTCTAGCCTCTGCCGGAACATACAATCATTTCACCGACGGGGGCTACTATTGCTACATTTCCAGACAGCTGGTAGGTTGGTTCATGCAACCCCTTTTTCGAGTCACCCTTCGCTCAGCAACTATCCCATAATGGATCGAAGTGTCCATGGCGCTCAAAAGAGACTGCAATCCCCAAAGGCAGAATGGTAAAGAGGGATGAGTTGAGTGAGGAAAGAGTCGTCTAATCCAATTCGCCTCTAGAGCATACAATATCGTGAAAAAAGCTTCACTTGTTTGCTACATCTCCAATGGTTCATGGTTAGTTCGACTCTTCCCTGTCCTTTGCTCGAGGTAGAAGATGGGGAGAGAGTTGGGATAGTTAGTGGAGAACTATAGAGACAGAGAAGCGAGAGAGCAAGGAAACACACATACATGAGCGCTTAAAAGAACGATACTTACCTTTTCAATGTTGAAGAAAGCCAATTGACCTCGAAGTCAATCGAGATCGAGGGGGAAGGCTCCATTCGCCCTCCCCCTTGAGGACTTTTTCGTTCGGTGCCCCTCACCAGTTTCTAACCCCTATCTAACGATGATTCCCTTTTATCTCGAAATTATTGCAGACAAGTGTTTTCAGAGAGGGCTCGAGAACAATCGTTTTTCCGCGAGGAATTCGAATTTGCAGGCGAAAAAGGCGTCAGGCTCGTTTTCAAGGAAAAATGCTCAAAATGATGGAATCGAGGGAGGATTGGGGGTGAGCAAAATACGAACGCAATTTCATGGGTCTGTCTCGAGCCTCAAACAAGGTGGAAGGCGCTTGAATAGGAGACCGTTGGATGAAACGACACATTCAAAGTGAAGGGACAAATAAAATCGAAGCTCACGTCAGAGGAGATAGCTCGAAGGTCGAGGTTCAGAATGAGGACAGGAGCTTGGTGATGCAGATTTTGTAGACGAGTAGTTTAATCTACAGTTTTCTGGCAGCTTTTGACTGGGAATGAGCGAGTGAGCTGTTCTGAAGTCTTGAAAGCTCTTTTTTGGCGCGGTGGCTCGAGAGGAGAGGTTTGGCTCTGTAGTATAGTTGGTAGGGAAGAGCTGGTCGAGCTAGAAGTCTGATTGTGATTCTTCTACTTGCACAGATGGAAACTCTCAGATGAGAAAGGAGGTGGAGATGAAGGATTTGAGAGAGCGAGAGAGAGTGTCTCGCCTTGTCGGAGATTTGATATCAAGGGGCGTGTGCTCAGCGAGTAGAGGGCAAGGTCGCAGAGAGAGAGCGAGGATGAGGTCGAGCGTCACGAAAGAGAGGAGGATAGGGGACCTTCCAAACTCTTATGCTATGACTATCAATCTTCAAATACGAGTAAAAGATTCCAACATGGAGGAAGAGACGTTGACGCGATGGGATAAAAAGGTCAAGATGGCAGGTCTGCTCCGTGAAGATTCCTCTCGCGGAAATCATGAAATGATTCCCTGTAAAACGCCACACGAGTCAAACGGATAGTGAGTCAGCTACTAACAACAAATCCCTCAATTCCTCAAAGGACGAGGAAGGGCCCAAGCACAGCTGATCGAAAGAGAAACGAGAAACAAAGTCAATTTTCCGTCCTTCAGATGTCTCATTTTCGAGTGAAGTTATTGCTTTCAAAAACGTAGATTACAATGGAGAAAAGTTCAAAATACACTTGAACAAAAACGAGGAAAGATTATAAAGAGTGAAAGAGTAGAATAGAAGAGATAGAAGAAGGGAAGGAAGACGTAGATGTCTTCTTTTTCCAATTTTTGATAGAGAGAGAAAGCAAAGAGTAAGAAAGAGCGTGAGAGAGAGAGAAGGATATATGTACAATTGGATGGAATGCAGCATAATGATTGGTGACGTGATTTGGTAGAAAGAGAGAGACAAAATTTCGGGAGAGGATCTTCTTTTTTTTAACAGAACTTCCATTTATGATTACAATTGGTACAGGTTACGAAAGTGGTCCTGTGAGTTCAGAATAAGTATCGAGAAATCAAAAGAAGGATCAGTACCAGAAGATTTTGGGTAGAGATAGCAGAGGAATCTTAGTCCAGCTCAAGGTTAGAGAAAAAAAACCCTTTTGGAAAACTCACATAGGTTCATCAGCACTTCTAGTTTGTTTCTGATAATATCTACATTTCCTCTGTTTACATCTACCACATTGGAAACTATCAGTTTCAGCTTCCTGAGCTTCAGCAGCTTTAGCCTTGAAAAGATTCCTTAAAATCAATTCTTCTCTTTCCTTTCTTCTCTCTTCACTTGCCATTTCTTCAGGTAACATTTCCACCAATCTATCAGATTCGATATCACCATTCAAAACACTTTCTTTAAGAGCTGGATTAGCTTTGTCTTTGAGGTTTAGGGATAAAGATCTGATTTTAGCTTTATAGGCTTGATCTGTAGTTGAATTGGAAATGTTCAAATAGGTTGATAGTTCGATTTTCTTGGCTGTTGAGAGAATATGTGAATCTGAATAATGGTTTTGAGGAGTTGAAGGAGAAGTTGGAGTTGTTGTTGTAGTTGGATGAATGAATTTTAATGAATCGTAAATTAATTTCAAACATGCATCTCTGATCTTATCTCCTAGTTGAAACTCTTCTGGTTTCAATGGTCTGGAGTTTTGAGGATTGGAAGTGGTTGGAATTGATGTTGATTTGGCGTTCCTAGGAGATGAAACCTCTGTGGATGGAGAAGCTTTAGAGGATTGAAGGGATGTAGAAAGGAAGAGGTAAGTTAGTCGAGATCAGAGAGAAAGTGGCAAAAAGTGTCGAACTACGATCAAGAGAAGAGAAGGAGATCTGCAGCTTGAAATGATTATCTTTCCTTTCTTCTGGTTCCTTCAATCTTTCGTGATCAGAAAGGCTCTCATGTGCTGCGAGAGAAGCTGGAAAGATAGAGTGATCTAGGATTGCTATGAATCGAGCTCCCCTCCCAACTTCTTGCCCTCCAAGTATGATGCTAGCTTAGATTGAAAGTGATAATGGATAGCAAACATTCTCATAGTATCTTTCAAAGGTCGATCTTGGTCGATGGAGAAAGTCAGAAGAGACCAAATCTCTAGACAAGAAGCCACACTCTCTACCCTTCCCTTCAACTCTTTCCACTCACCTTTACCATTTCCCTCCATACTCGTCGATCCATTCTTTTCCTTCTTTCCATTCCCATTTCCGTTCTTCTTCTTGTCATCCCCGTTTGCTCCATTATCGTTTTTGGCCATTTCAGCCTTCCAACCTTTGACTATGGCCTTTGCCTTGTCAGAGACTCTCTTGTCTGAATGAGTTCTGAGTTTCCCGACAGTTTGACCAATCTTTGAATTACGGATCAAGGATTCGGTTGGTTGTAGAGATGCGGAGAGAGAAGTTAGGATGGATAGAAGTGTCTGAGATGTAGAAGAGAGAGAGAAGAGATAGAGATGGTGGTATGAGATTAGATGGAAGGATCTGTTATGAAATTGGATTTCCATCAAGTTGAATCCGAAGTTAAAGAATGGAATGATAGATAGACAATGACTATTGTATGTGCATCTTTGACTATCTTGTCTACTCTGTTTTTACGCAGCTACGCTTGTTGCTCACCTCTAGTTTCCCGTCTGCCTCTGCTGCTGAAATGTCCTTTCCCACTTTCTTGACTTCTTCTACGCTCATGTTAGTCTTTGACGATGAAGAAGTGGATGCCATTCTGAAAGATTGTACAGAGAGTGTCGAGTGACCAGAAAGAGAGGAAGCTGCAAAGTGAATCTTCTCATCCTAACCACCATCCATCCATCGCACAATGACTTCTACTTCTACTTCTACTACTTCTCTACCGACGCCTGAGCAGTTACTCCTTTCATCTCTACCAAAGAGTAGAGCCTTGTTCAATTCGACTGCAAATTCAAACTCGTTAGACTCAAACTCGATAGACAAGGATTCAGTCAGAGCAAAACTATCTTCAAAGATCATTCATGAATACTCTCATGCAAAAGTATTGCCTACTGCTCTATTGGCTCAGCAGGCAGCAGCTGGTGGTAGCAATCAGAGGAACGATAAGAAGAGAAAGGTAGACGAGACTGACGGAGGAGCTGGAGGAATAGAAAGGGATATCATTCACTCTTTGGAGAATGGAAATGCGAATGGTCAGGCGAAAGCTAATGGGTGAGTACAAGAGAATTAGAATGGGATTGATTAGGATTTGATCTAGTGAAGTAGGGAAGAGAGAGGAGGAGAAAGGTCGATCATTACATCCATCTCTAGGTCCCTTCTTCCTTCCTTCAGTCTCCATTCTCTATCTCAATTTCATGCTTTTCATTACACAGATGAGCTAATCGTTAATCTATCTCCATTCTTCTCTCATCCCCAGTCCATCAAGCTCCACTTCAACCGCTCTAATAGTCCAACAACCCTCTTCCTCCTCATCCTCATCAACCTCATCAGCCTATCGATCCACTTCAACTCTCTCCACAGCTCTAGCCCTGAAAAAGGAACGAGCTTCAATGAAAGCAAAACCGGATTATCATCCTCAATGGAAATTGTCAAGAGTCATTTCAGGTCATTTAGGTTGGGTCAGATGTCTGGCTGTAGAACCTGGAAATCAATGGTTCGCTACTGGAGCTGGAGATAGAATGATCAAGATTTGGGATCTGGCTTCGGGAGAATTGAAATTGAGTTTGACTGGTCATATCTCTACTGTTAGAGGTTTGGCGGTCAGTGATAGACATCCTTATATGTTTTCAGTGGGAGAAGATAAGGTTGGTATTCAGGTGGAAGGGATAAATTGTTTGTTGTTCGATTCAATTTTTGGTCTCTTGCTTCCTTTTTGGAACTCGATCTTTACCCAAAGAAAATGGATGACAATCTTTTCAAGGAGTTTAACTGCTGTTCGATGTCGATTGTTAACCTTTGTATCTCTTATTCTTTCCCTTCATCTTCTTCCTCTCCTTCAGATGGTCAAATGTTGGGATCTAGAACAAAACAAAGTGATCCGACAATATCACGGACATCTCTCTGGAGTCTACGCATGTTCTCTCCATCCAACTCTAGATGTCTTAGTTACAGCAGGTAGAGATGCCTCTGCAAGAGTTTGGGATATGAGAACCAAAGCTCAAATCCACGTCTTATCAGGTCATAGAGGTACAGTAGCTTCAGTTGAAACTCAATCATCAGATCCACAAGTAATCACTGGTTCAATGGATTCTACTGTTAGATTATGGGATTTAGCTGCAGGGAAATCTTTGACTACTTTGACTCATCATAAGAAATCAGTTAGAGCTTTGGCTATTCATCCTACTGAATTCAGTTTCGCAAGTGGCTCTGCTGGTGGTAGAAATATTAAAACTTGGAGGTTTCCAGAGGGGACTTTGTTGAATAATATGAGTCATGAAGCTATTGTTAATACTTTGAGCGTTAATGCTGATGGGGTCTTGTTCTCTGGTGCTGATAATGGTAGTCTGAGAGTGAGTATAAAAATGGAAAAGAGTCAGATTGACTAAGAGACTCTTTCTTGTAGTCCTTTAATCTTTTGAAAGATCCTAACAATTACTTATCTTCTATTCTCTCTCTCGTCCTTTTCCCTCTCGACACAGTTCTACGATTACAAAACTGGAACTCCTTTCCAATCTGCAGAAGATATCCCTCAACCAGGATCTTTGGACGCTGAAGCTGGTGTCTTCTGTTCCACTTTCGATAGAACTGGTACCAGATTGATCACTGGTGGAGCTGATAAGAGTGAGTGAACGATCTGCTTACCTTCTTCGCTCTCTGCAAGGTCTTTCAAGTTTCGCTAGTAAAGAAAAACAGCTTTATACCTCTCTTTGACCTCTTACTGACTTTGAGTCCTTCTTCTTTCTCCTTTGCTCTAACAGCGATCAAAGTCTATCGCGAAAGTTCGTAGAGAATTAGCTACAAAGGCGATACAAAGAGATAGCATCGATCGAATTCCAGCCTTAGACCTTGGATCTTAGGATTTTCTTTCTCCTGTACTATATCACTGGCTCGCTGAACTCAAGCATTTCTTTTCAGGACAAGACTTCTCTCTTTCCTTTTCTCGAATTCTAATCGCGCCAGACTCGATGCCCTTTCACCTCGCTGCCTTCAACTCTCGAACGACCAATCACATTTTTCAATATTTACATCGATCAGATTGCACAAAACACTTATTCAAATAACTCCAAAAGCAGCCAAGCACCTCAATCGTTGCATAATTGACCATCGGACTTGTCACTCTGTAGTTTCGAGCGAGAAAAGCGAAACAGAGAAAGAAGGAGTCGAGGTCAGTCCAATCTCTTCAAAGATAGCTTCAAAGCTACCTTCGCAATGAAAATGGTCATGTCAAAAAGCGTTTTGAACTCACTCAAATCGATTCGAAAGCATCAACATTATCTTTAAGCCACGAGACAGCCTTCTCATCCGACGTTAAGGGTACATTTACTTTCAAACTTCTCACCAAAGAGGCTTGAAGAGAAGCAAACGCCACATCTTGACCTGAAGGCGGAGAAAGAGAGGAGTCGAAATCCCCAGCTGCTGTTAACAATACGTCTCTGCGACACAAACCTCGATGAACAGCCAATCTGCTGGAGACCATCGATGCTAAAGCTGTGGCTGAAATAGGAGATCCATCCCTAGATTCTTTTGTATCATTATCTTCTCCAAGGACGACTTTTTCGAGCTTTGGTAGTAAGAAATGATCCTTGTAGCCGGCTTCGATTGCTTCTCGAGAGAGTGGACAGAGCAATCGAACGACGTGGTTCCAAAAGGCAGATGGTGTTGAATGCGGTAGACTCAGATTTAACATCTTCAGATGTTTCCAGTGTTTTGTTGCCTTCACCAACTCAGTGGCAGCCTCTTCCGTGGGTTCCACCAGCAGAGAATCTGTAACTAAATCCCGAGGTGATGATGCTGGCCTGAGGAAAGAAAGATCTTCGGGATCTAGATTTTCTAGATAGAGCTCCTGAAGTTTCGGAGCTTTGAAGTTCTTGAAGAAAGTGCTGTAATTTGCGTCCTCAGTCGACGGAGGAATCTGCTCTAGATACAGATTCTTGAGAACAGGAAGATTGAACGAGATTGAGCCCATACCTTGCACCTCATCCCCCTTCGTCCATGGGAGAGTCAGATCTTTCAGACTTGGATTTGAGCTAAGTAATTTGACAATGAAACTAGACTTGATTCCGTGACTGCTGATGGTCACGTCAGTTGCCTCTTGAAGTCGATCCACCAGAGCATCATCACAGAGCAGACTTTCTCCTCCTCCATTCCAGACCAATTTGCGAAGCTTTGACTTCCATTCTGAAGGCAGCAAAATGGTCCCTTCCGACGGGATAGGACATAAACCTTTTTCTTCCTCAAGTCCACAACAGTATTCCGAACAGAGGACCGTGAGAGAAGGGCATTGAGAAGCTATTCCGACGATGAATGGGCTGAGATCTTTGCGATGTGGGATCGAGAGAGAAGACAGCGATCCAGAAGAAGGGAGAATGGAGCTACGAAGTTGTTCCTTCTCTAAGTCATCTACTTCTTCCTTGATCTTGAGGTCGATCGATTTGAGTGAATTGCTACTCTTCTCCCCAAAGACATCGAGTCCTTTCGCGATGTTGGAGACTTTTCCTTCCATTTCGAAGTGTCGAAACAGACTCTTTGCTTCCAGAATGGACTTGTTCCATGACTTGCAAATTGAGGTAGAAATGGCAATAGAAGGAGAATCCGAAAGTGACATTGTCTTGAGGAAGAGTTCCGGAGAGAGTCTGTCGAAAGGGCTCTTGAGCTGACGATCCTTCGACTTTTCTATTTCAACCTTGAGTTCCGTCAATCCTGAATCGGTGAGATGAGAAGCAGTTGCTTCTTCTTCCTGAGGAGGAAGCTGCTGAGCGATCTCGAGATGATGGAGAGCCAAAGCCAGAAAGTTGAATGTCGCTCTGAGATGAGTCTGCGTGACAAGAGAGAAAGGTAAAGAGAAGATCAAGCAAATTAACATTCTGCGGAGAACTCGATCTGCCATCAAACATCAGGCTTACCTCACGAGTCT
This sequence comes from Golubevia pallescens, assembly GCA_001599655.1. Classification (NCBI taxonomy): domain Eukaryota; kingdom Fungi; phylum Basidiomycota; class Exobasidiomycetes; order Golubeviales; family Golubeviaceae; genus Golubevia; species Golubevia pallescens. Next base: position 914,161 of record BCHO01000011.1, read on the forward strand.
TCATTCCTTCCAAAGCTTTCTCTACGTCCTTTGCAGCCTCGTAGACTTGACCAAGCCTCTCCAGACCAACACTTCTGAGTAAGAGTAGCTGTGTCGAATTGGAAGGCTCCAAATCAAGAGCCTGAACAAATGAAAAGAAAGGGGAAGTGAACAGTCAGTAGGCAAGCTGAGAGATTGGGAAGTGAGGGAGGGAACGAAGATGATGAAAAAGAGCAGCACTCTGCTCTCGTTTCATTGTCTGCTGTTATCGGCTCTTCTACCATTGATATTCACCTGTGTACATATCCCAACTCCAGATTTGAAATCCAGCCTGTCCATCGCAGCCTGAGCTCTCTGGATTGAGTCTCTGTTCGAGTTTGCAATTCCCTCTTCGGTTGCAGTCCTCTTTGCAGCTGGCTCATCTGCTGCTCCTGAATTGGTTCTCTTTGATCTTCTGGTGCTCATGTTTGAATGGCTTCTTTATGATCGGTTGGGTTAGAAAAGAGATGTTGTGGTAGTGAAGGAAGAAGATTTCGCTCTTCTTTCTTCGCCTTGCCTCCGCTTTGCTCGGTCTTTCGCACCTCGGCATTTCCTTCACTTTGAGCTGTAATATCTTCTCTTTCCTCTCTTCAAACATCACATCACAGATTGAAACATTAATCTTTCATCGCGAGGCTTTGTGCTCAGTGTCACTCGGAGTAACAACATCTTCTTGAATCTCTTCCCTTCAGCTTTGCCTTCATCGAAAGATCACTAATCACTTAAGAAGTCACAAGTCTCTGAACTCGATGGTAACCGTATCCGCCGGAAACTTGGATTGAATAGAATAAAACGAAGAGGATACATTGAATATCAGATCGAGGTGACAGAAAGAGATTTAATGAATAAGACATTGAAGCGAAAACGACAGGATCGAGGCGACGAGCCCGAAGCCATTGAGAAGATCTCTTTCATCATCTTCGGAGGGAATGATAACCTTGAAAGAAAGCGAACGATTGAAATTGAGCCTATGCTAAAGAGCAAGAGGAAGAGGTGTGAAGATAGAACTGGTCAGATTTGACTCCACTAAGTCGAAGATCCAGTGATAATCAATTCGCACTCATGATCGTTGAGCCACTTTCTAGTTTCTTCAGAGAGATTGTAAGCCATATTAAGCTCGATTGAGTCGAGACTCGCAAACTCTGCTTCATCTTTGACTTCATCGTCATCATGTTGAATTTCGTCCCACAAATTTCCCAACCCTCCATTAGCGGCAAATGCTACTCGAGCCGATCCGAAACCTTTAGACTTAGCAAATCTTGACCCAACTAGAGAGATCAAGGACTCTTCCGATACTCCTTCACAACGCTTTGAACCATCACCGAAGGATAGGGTGGTTAGTTGAGGGAGGAATGGATGATCCTTCAGACCTGCCCTGATGTTCTCTCGACTGTTGATACTGAGACCAAAAAAAATTTCATTCCAAATGATTTCGGATCCTTGGAATTGTAGCACCAATTGATCCAGATACTTCCAATGCTTTATTGACTTGACGAAGGAGGCGGCCAGTTCTTTATCCGTCATTTCGCTATCTTTGAAGATCAAGGATTGTGTCTGTAATGTTTGAGGAGAGGTATCTTGTCTGAGAAAAGAAAGCGCTTCTGGAGAGACTTTGTTGATTTGTAAGTGAGTAAGGTTCGAAGCTTGAAGTTGTCTGAAGAAGAGGCTCGAATCTCCCTCTGTTGATTCTGGAGCATGGGCCAAAAACAGAAGTTCCAAGTTTGGTAAGTCCAAGGGTGGGATCTCTTCCACAGAACCAGTGCTCATAAATGGCAAGATCACTGTGATCAAAGTAGAGGAAGTGGAAGTTAGAAGCCTGATCACCCAAGCCGGTTGAGGTCCTGAGCAGCCTAGACTTATCCCTTTTGCACCTTGAAGACACTGGAGAAGATGCTCATTGCAAATCAGATTGCATTCGGGATTGTCCCAGACAAAGTCTTCCAGCTTAGGTTTGAAGGATGGAGGAATCTCTAATTGATCTGAGCCTTCTTGAGGGTAACTAAACCTTTTCTCGTTCACAATCGAAGATAGAAATAAAAGATGAGGGCATTCCGAGGCTATGTCAATGCTCAACCTGCCCAATTCTCCCTGGTGAACAATTGAGAGCCAACGAAGAGACTCATAAGATGGAGAAATGGCGTCTTGGAGTTGCTTTTGTTCGGTAGCGTTTGCCCTGTCTTTGATTTTGAGCTCGATTGATCTTATAGAATTGTTGCTCCGTCTTTCAAAGATTTCGATTTCTTTGGTGATGTTTGATACTTTGCCCTCCATTTGGAAGTGCCGGAAGAGGTCGGTGGCTCCTAGAATGGATTGGTTCCACGACTTTGAAACCGACGTTGAGATCATCAAAGATCGAGAATCGCAGAAGCCCATCATCTTGACGAAGAGTTCAGGTGAAAGACTGTTGAAGCGACTTTTGAATTGATGAGTTTGTAGGTTCTTAATACTTTCTTGTAGCTCCTCCAGGTGCGAATCCATCAGATGAGCATGAATTTCGTCCTCATCGTCGTCAGGAATCATCCAAGCGTGATCGAGCTCGTAGACCGCCAGAGCTAGATGATTGAACGCTTTTCTGATCCGAATCTGATAGAAAGAGGTGGAAGGAAGAAGAAAAGGGGCTGTCAACCATTTGTTATCTCAACCGAAGTCTTTCAGCTTCCCTTTTACTTACGTCTCGAGCACGTTTTGCGTCTAGAGCTTTTTGCACGTCGTCTGAAGCTTTGGAGACTTGACCAAGCCTCTCTAAGCAGATGCTCCTCATCAGAAGCGCTTGACTAGGATCGAGAGGGTTAGACTCGAGAATCTGGAAGAGAAGCAAAAAGGAATGAGTGAGCAGAATGTTGTTGTCTCGCCAGATACCTTGTCAATACTAGGCTTTACTACTTACCTCTGTGCATATCTTGAAACCAGTGCCGAAATCCAGCCTGTCCATGGCAGCCTGAGCTCTGAGAATAGAGTCTTTGTGAGAATTGACGATGCCATTGGCATTCGCTTGCGTTGCAGTTCTTTTTGCAGCTGGCTCGTCTGCTGCTTCTTGATTAGTTCTCTTTGGCATGCTTTGTATTCAAGATAGGATTCTATAGAATGAAAACCTGATATGATTCGATTTTGATGATGGAGTTGAGGGCAAGGATCTTCGTCCTGCCTTTGTCCCTTTAACTTTGTTCACTCTTTGGACAAAAGGGAAGCAAATCTTTCCCTCCTCCTCTTCTTCTTCTTTCATTGTTTGATCCAGAAAAACGGAAACTTCAAGTCAAAGGATCTTGCGAGCCAAGATGTCATCAAGTTCTTTATCTGCCACTGCAACTTCGAATGCAGTTCCATCTTCAACTTCTCCTGCTTCGACTGCTGCTCCTCATTCTTCTTCTTCACTTCCAATCCCAGCAATCGTAGTCCCACTGGCAGCCTTAGGCGTGCTACTCATCGCACTCTTACTCTATTCCAATCAGAGAAAGCTGAGAAACGGCAACAATGCCTCTCGAAACCTTCATCGAAATTCAACTTCCTCAGCCAGCAATCAGCCTAGACCGAGCATATTGGACAAAGTATGGAAAGCCATCAAGAACAACTTTGCAGTCCAATACTCAACTCCAAACTCGAGCACGACAAACAGTACATCTGCTGCCAATACCTCTGCTGCTACTCCCAGAAGAGGTAGAAGAGATAGATTGAGGAGAACCGAATCGGGTGCAAGCGTAAAGACTGTTCCGGAATATAAATTCGATCCGGCAGAAGATGAATTGGTCCTTTACAAGTGAGTACAGTTCGGGAGGAGAAGCTTCGAGGCAATCCAGAGAGCATCAGAGAGAGACGGATAGCGGTGCCGATAAGGACCTGATGTCATTCCAGCAATCCTGGGATTCTCGAGGTTTTCTCATTCAAAAGTCATCTTGATTCCGAACATGTTCATTCTGTTTCTTGTCAAGTTCGAAGATCGAAGCTGACCCGACCTCTATTCCGTTTGTCTCGATTCCAATGCTTTCAGAGCTGCTACCAGAAATTCACTTCAAGATTCAAATTCAGTTCTCAATCTCACTCGACTGGACTCTCGTTTCAGCGGGATTCAGGATTCCAGAATCGATCTATCAGGAGAAGTAGGAGAAGATCTGGATCAAGAAGAGAATCGAAATCAGAACGTCGATCGAAGAGTGAGCGTCAGATTGACTCAAGGTGAAGCTGGTAGATCCAGTGTTGCTCTTCTAGATTCAAATGGGGATGCCAATTCAAGTGCAAATCCAAACATCAATGCAAATATCGATCAAGAGGATAGAGTAGAAAGGAACTCAAGCGTCGTAGGAAGAATGAGAAATTCGATTAGGAGAAGTATGGGATTGAATGCGAATTCTGGAGTTGACGACGAAGAAGCTTTGAGAGAGAATGACGTTGGAAATCAAATGGTGGAACTTCAACATGGTAGGGGAACGACTTCTTCTGCACAAGGAGAAAGTAACAATGATAGAGTCGCCAGAACTGCCTCGGGTATCTCAAACGCAAGTCACTCTTCGAGAGGTCCAGCACCTGAATACGATTCGATAGGCGATCTAGATCCAGCCAGAGAGTCGGTAGATACTATTCCGGATGGCAACAATCCAACACCTTCAATCTCAGTCTCTAATGCTGACGAGACAAATAGGAACGGCCATGGAAGGAATCATTCCAATGCAACTCTTCTAGGTCTTCGATCAATCTTTGGCAGAAACCCAAACAACAATCAATCATCAACAGCAAATGGAGGACATCGTAGATTTGAATCAACTTCAGCTCTTCCAGGAATCTCTCCCAATCATTCCAGAACAGGTTCGAATGTAAGCAATTTCAATCAAGCCAACACTTCTAGATCTTCGTTATCTCTAGCTAGAATCCATTCATCACTTTCTTCCTCTACAAACAATCAATCCACAACTTCTCTTAACCAATCTCAATCCACTCCACCGAGAACTTCAATTTCAAACATTTCAAGACCTTTGCCTGAATCTCTCATCAGATCCAAATTCGACATACCGAAAGCTGGAATCTCTTCTCAACAAATGACCTTTTTGGGAAGTGTGGAGAATTTGGGTAAATACGGTATTCCAACTGATGAAGATGGGAATACGGAATTACCTCCTGCTTTTGAAAGTGGTGAGGAAAGGAGAAGAGAAGAAGATATGGAAAGAGAAAGACAAAGAACTGGAAATAGAGGACTGGCTCCACTTTTAACTAATGCTGAGATTTATAATAGAAGTTTGAGTAATGAGAATGGAGATGTTACTACTTTACCACTTCCTGGAACTAATAAATCACAAACATCAAGTAATGAAACCGAAACTCAAGATCAAACAGGAGAGGAGTCTGGTACTTCTCTGGCTGAACCTCAAGTCAATTCAAGTGCTGGATCAAATGACAATGACACTTCAAATGAAACCGAAAATGTAAATGTAAATGCAATTGTAAATAATGATAACGCTGAACATCAAGAACAATCAAATCCCATCGAGAATGTCGGCGATGACTCAAATCGTACCCAGAACCTCTAAATCCAATCAAGAAACAAAACAAATGACTCATAAAATTCTATAGCTTTTCATCGAGATGGGCTCAAATAAGGAAAAGGACGATATTCTATCGACGCTACTCTCTAAATTCTCTCTTCTCCAAGATTTCCCTCAAGTCTCGAATTTGCAAATATAGATCTCCTATCCCATCCCATTCTACTTTTCTTTTTCTCTTCAGCCTTAGGCATCACTCAATTCCGTTCTCTCTCCTACATTACATTGAAACAAAAAGCACGCATACAATTGACTTTCAAATTACAATTCTTATTTCTTCATCCCAATTTTCAAATCTCCCATCGTTCGTTCCTTTAGTAAACATCTTCTCATTCATAAGCTTCAAAGACAAGGTCACTGGGTATCTTATTGCTTCCATTCTCTCTGTGTCTTTCCCTGCTTTGTTTGTACATAAATGTGCCGACTCGACAGGCTTTGAGAAATTCAAAATTACCTTTCCCGCGCTCCTACAACACCCGTAATGTCGTCGTTTCTTCCTAGGTCTCTCGAAGATCAATCTTGAGTTGAACGCTCAGCCGAGATGGATAAGGCGACGAGAAACTGCTGAAAGCGAACACTTCGCGCTTCGAGCAGACTTCGAACTCGCACAGCTCGCCACCCACAAGCTGCAACGAGCGAAAGAAGTGAACATAATGTTCAAATTTGAGAACATCAAAGATTCAGATCAAGAGTGTACATATTTCGGAGGTTTAGAACTCGCTATAGATGTCTGATGTCTAATCGGAAGGACCTCCTGGATCAACGGCAGGTTGTACCAGACAAGGTATTAAATCCAGCAGAAAAGATGTTTCCGACCTCTGGAATGAGGCCAACCATGTTGTTGACTAAAGTGGGCCAAATTCCACAGTCCATCTTTTGCTGAGGAACAGCGCATTTGATCTTGAGTGGAGAGTGGAATCATCGAAAGATGAGAAAAAGCAGGAAAAAGACGATTCCTTTGTCAGTCCTGTCGATGCCATTTGGTGAGACTGAACTACTTGCCCAGAAAAACATTCCACTCAAGCACTCATAAAGAAAGAGAACACTACCTCGCATCACTCACGTTGATGGTCAGCGTTCCCGTCTTTTTATTGTCGACAGCTTCATTGCCAGCTCCTGCTCCACGCATACCGAGAAGGCTGAGCTTCTGAGGAACTGTGAGTCGGAATTCGAGTTGCGTTGGGAGTTTCGTCGAAGTAGAAGTGGGACAGAAGAAGCATCAGAAATACGCTTGAGCGCCAGGACCACAACCTGTCGTCGTCACTCGATTTGGCTTCAACTTTGCACTTACCCATGTACGTGGTGACGGCTGGTAGACCGTATGGAGTCTGGGTACCGTTTCCTTGAGGACTTCTCATAGCTGCTGAAAAAGAGTCGATTGCGTACTGCTTCATGGTATCGGAATATTTTGAATTTCCAGGTCCTCCTCTAACAATAGGTCCATTTGTTATCCACTGACCGTAGAATGTCATCGTGCATTTGTCGACTCTCGGACTTTCCAGATTATTACTATCGGAAAACGGTGGAACTGTGAGTTGCCGAGGAAGTGGGAGGTATGAGAAGGCTGTCTGGTACAAGTCAATGCAAAAGGAGCTGACAAGACTCACAATAACCGACTTCAGCATCCGTGTATCCACATAAGTATTCAGCAGCTGCGAAGGAAGAGAAAGGTAGAGTTCACAAAAGTAGCGAGAAAGAGAGGAGCATTCAGCGATGCTCAGAAGCCTTTTAGTCCCACGAGTAAGTGACGAACGACATGGAAAAGAGGCAAATACTTACTAGCACCGCATTCGATGGAGTCCGAGCCAATTGGGCATTCAGATCTTTCGAATAGAATCCTTAAGAATTCATCCGGGGCGCACATCCCTGTACCGACATACTGATTGTCGAACTCAACGTTGAAGTAATCTCTGTTGCTATCGTCAACGGCCGCCTGTTGGACACCATTAGACGGAACGGCGGGATTTGCTGCGTAGTTGACTGGTTTGATCCGAGCTGGTGTTTGATAGGTTGGAAAATTGTTTTGAATCTTACAGCCTGGCGAGTTGTTGCAGGCGTCGATGGCCCATTGGGGCAAACTTCCATCACGAGCGTCGAAGTGAGTAGAGAGAGTGGAACGAGCAGGAGCAGCTGTGGCTCTCTCAAGAGTAAGAGCTATGAGAAGCAAGGAAAGGAAAGTGGAAGGCATTTTGATCTTGAGAAGCTTGAAGTAATAGATATCGAGGACTCAGTGAAATGATTTGGAAAGGTAAAGCGCCTGCGCTTAAATTGAGACTGTTTGGACTCGAGAAGAGAAGTAAAGCGGGAAAGAGAGAGCTGAAAGAAGAAAAACTGGCTGAACTGGCTGAAGCAAAACGAAGAAATTTAACGGAGAAAAACAGATTCAATGGAGGAACGGGAGCCTTTTATGGAAGGAAACGAAGACCTGATGGCAATCGTTGCCTCTACTCTACTCAGTCTCTCACGACGCCAAAGACATTCCACATTGCTTTTTACGCCAACAGTCTTTCCCATTTGGAGACTCACAAGTAATTCAGAACTTCTATCCAGATCAAATGAGAGCAAAAAGACACTCAGTAAAGAACGCTGGCTTCTGAATTCTCATCGAAGACAAAGAAATGTGGCGTTCTCCTTCAACAAGGTCACGCCCGATTAATCATTCGAGAACAGAAAGAAACGGACGTTTTATCTATTTGGCGTCAAGAATGGCATGCTTTCGACTTCGTGCAAAAGGGTGAGAACTCTGCAGCTGCTTATGGAGAGGTTTGGACATTCTTGCCTCACGCTCTTCCCCGCTCAGAGCGAAGGGTTCACGAGGTTTGAGAGTCCAAAGGAAATTTTACAGTTTGATTGATCATTGCTAGAGACGTAAAGGAAATACACGTAAGAGAGAAGGCGCATGCAGCTCAAAGTGCAACGACACCTGCGATCAAAGTCGCTGCTATCATAAAAGTCCAGAATGGCAAGGCTTTGACATCGATCGCACCAGAATCTTTAGGATAATCGTAGGGGTAGATGACTCCAGTATACGTTGCATAGCTTGGAAGAGGTGCCGTGTCGGTTCGAAGACACTTATCTTCGACTACCACTCCTGGACAACAATAACCATCGACGCCGACTTCGGAGAGTGGTAAGTCGAGATGCAAGTAGGGAAGGAGTTTGAGATATCAGAAAAAAGACCAAATCGCCAGCTACCAGAGAGAGAGAAAAGATCCCAAGACTGCAGACTTACTCATTCCGGTCGGACAGAGTTTCTCTGCAAACAACTGTGTCAGCGCTCCGGGTATATCCGAGTTGGCATTGACCGTTTTGAAGCCAGTTGGTTCAGCTTTGGGGACAGTGATGTTTCCCAAAGCGCTCGCAACCGAGACAGCAGAGTAATAGGCGGTATACTGTCCGTAATCTGGATAGAGCGGACGGCCAAGATACTGTGAAGAAGGTGGCCCCGCAAAAGATTGACTCAAACCACGAACCTCGGTAGTCAAAGGCTCGACTGAGACTGGAAGAACGAGAGAAAGTCATCATGAAAAGTCGCAGAGAGAAGAAGAACGGATAGGGGGGAAGAGAGGCGAGAGATCAGCGACAAGCAATGGTCTAAAGAAGAAGCAAGTCCCAACTCATTCGAGAGGATGATTTGGACCTATTACTTACCAGAAGAACTGGCAAAGCTAGCCGTAGAGGTAGGCTTGGTAGAGCTAGATGCTTGACGTTGAAGCAAAGGAGATGATTCTGCCTGCAGAAGCATTGAGGCGAGGACGATGACGGAAAGAGTAGAGAAGTTCTTCATGATCCTAAGCTGGTCAAATCGGAAGTCTGGAAGTTTGTAAGAGAAAAGAAAATGGACGAAAAGAGAAGAAGAAAGAGCAGAAATATTTAGTTTGTCTACCTTGGAAAAGGCGTTATAGTTCAAACGTTCAAGTTTGATTGATGTGTCCTCGCGGTCCACTTTCGTTCGTCCTTCAACGCCGAACGCTACGTCGATCGTGATCGCGCTTTGCCACGACTAGATATTGTACAAGTGTTTGCTGAAATACAAAGGGATTCGTTGTTCAGCATCGAGTGACGCCCAAAAGCAAAGGCGTAAAGTGGTGACCTCGAGGGAAAGATTGCAATCCTCGAGTTAGGATTTACAGCTTGCAATCTCTCTACTGAGTCTCTATATATTCGCCCGCGAGAAGAAAACCATGTCTACTGAGTCTCTCTAAAGGAAAAGCTACGCCCTCACATCGAGAGAAGATTGAGAGACTCATCGATACTGGCCTTAAAAGAAAGGCATCGCTGTCACTTCAGAACCTTTCGCCTCAGCAACCCATTCACTCTCATCTTCTCCTCTCAATCGCAGGTCGATAGAGAGAATTTCATCAATTAGGCCTAGCTTTATCGAGACGGATAACCTTCAAAGACTTGCACTCAAATCGACTCAAATGTCCCTCTTTGTCAACACCAAGAGACGCGGATTGGGCAGCGCCCTCCTCCTATCTCTCATTTCACTGTCATTGGCACAAGAAGAACTGACCAGTCCCACCGCCAACTTGAATATCGATAAGGTCATCAATCCAGCAAGGGACTTCGCAGGTCCAAACGTGCGTAGATCACTTGAGTCGTTGCGACGACGATGTTCTCATTCTAACGTTTTCCTTTCCCATTTTCTCTTCTTTCCTTCATTCATTCATCCATTCCTTCCTTTCTTGTTTGGACCATTCGACTCGTTTTCAGCTTCAATGTAATGGCAACCATGCAGGATGGAGTGGCGATTGTAACCATCTTCAAGACGGTTACCTAGGAAATCAAGCGGCGCCTGGAAAGAACGATCATGGAAATCCCTACATTTGCCACTTGACCTGTTGTGTAGTCGCAGTTCACAAAGATGGTCCCGATGCAGTCACTATTGACGAGCTGGCTGTGTGGGGAAATAACGCAGAGATGCACTGCAATGGTGAGATCTCATTCTGCCTGCCTTGGTACTTTCTGCTCGAGCAGTCGACTGACTCGCCTCACGCTTGGCTGGCCTTCTCTTTCTTCTATTGACGCAGGTCCAAACCTTCAGACTTGGAGATCTGGTATCGAGCACGGAAAAGTTTTCAGTAGTGGAGGGAAGTACAGTGTCTGTATAACCGATCCTGCGGATATGAAGAAGTGCAAATGATGTGGATCTAATAGTTTAGAGCTGTAAAAGTCAGACCGAGTAACGATTTACTCGCCCCTCCCACTCATCACTTCATCACTCTTATTTTACTTTTGAACGCCATTTTTAAAGAATTGATTCTTTCTCGTGCTACTCGTTCCGCCTCGCTCTACCGCTTGCTCGCACTGTGAATTGTTGGGATTTGTGTACGCGCGACTTCTCTGAGTGCTTTTCTTTTCCACTTCAATTTTTGGCAAACCAGATTCAAGCCGAAGAAAGAGACAAGCTGAAACACTGGAAGAAAATCCGATGAAGAAAGTGAAAGCATGAGAGATAAAGAGGAAACGAAGCAGAAAGGTATCACAATCAAAGCCTGAAGTTGAAGAGCTGACACTATGACTCAAATTTGAGATTGTACAGAGAGCCTCTAACCCGACTCACAGCTCCAGATTCTCTCACTTCTGAAATGCTTATCAAGCTCATTCTGGATTTCTTTCCTCTTCCGCTTTAGTCGTCCCTCATCCTTCACTCCCTCCTACAAAACGTTCAAACGAAAAGCACGCAGACAAATGAGATTCTCAAACCAATCGGTCACAATTCTGTTTCTTCGTTATTCATTTACTTCTCATTCAAAGATCTGCCACTCTTTTTTATTTGTTCAAAAGCTTCCAAAGACAAGATTACTAGGTATTTCTTTGCTTTTCATTCTTCTTCGTGCTTTCTTGTAAATGACTCTCGCAAAATGTTTTCCCCTGGTTATCGAGATGAAGGATTCCATTTCAATCATCTAGTTCAAATGAAAATGAATCATTTTCCAGTCTCGGGCTTATCTTCGTCCAGGTAAAGCAAACCTCGCTTTCAATCATCAAAGACTTCCCCGACCTTTTCTTGGTAAACCTGTAGATCTCTGTCTGAATGAACGCAAAAGATGACTCTTTCGAAGTTGGATTTGGATTCCGAAAGATATTTTCCTATCGTTTGAGTGGCAATCTCGGTAGCTCTAACGATGGGAAAGCCATAGACTCCAGTCGAGATTGAGGGAAAGCTCTTGAGATGAATCAGAGATGGAGAGAATCCGAAGGCATGTCAGCCTATCTTCGAAAGCCTGATTTAGGAAGGACAACACAGATCTAGAGTGCGAAAAGATTGAAATCCAATACTCACAATCGTTTTCAAATCAGCTTTCTCAGCCTCTTCCAAACAACGTCTGTAAGCCGATCTCAACTCCTCCTCGCTCTTCTCTGGATCCGATTTTGAGTAGATTGGACCGACTGTATGTATAACATGTTTTGAAGGTAAATCGTAGCCTTTGGTGATTTTGGCATCTCCAGTGTCGCATCCTTTCAAAGTCTTGCATTCTTTCAAAAGAGATGGCCCGGCTGCACGATGGATCGCACCATCTACACCCCCTCCTCCTAGTAGCGATTCATTCGCTGCATTGACGATTGCATCGATCGAGACTGAGAGAAGTAGAGAGTTGCGACGGAGATAGGGGATGAGAGACGATTAGGTGAGCGACGAATTAGAGGTCTGAAGGAGCTCTGCTATTAGATTTCGTTCTGCTGCTGATCTTTGCAAGATTTTAAGATGTAATTCATCAGTTACTGGAATCTAGAATCCTCCTTGACCTACTACTCACGAGTAGTGATGTCTCTGAACGAGGTTTCAAGGCATCGAAGAAGCCCAGAATCGAGTCCAAACAGCCACGAGATTCGCCAAAAGAATGAAATCCAAAAGATAAGAAGTAAAAGAAAAACGAGTGAGTTGTAGGAGAATCTCGATCCTTTGAAGAGAAGTTTGGAATGAGACCTCCACGTCGAGGCTGAGATGCTCGACTTACCCTTGCCAAAGAGAGACTTTGCTCGCCACTTTGTAGGCGTTTTTACTCGGATTATGACTCAGTTTACCATTTTTGAAGAGTTGAGAAAGAGTCGGAATGGAAGAAATGGAAGTCGATTTGCTCATAGTGTGGCGAGAAGAGAAAGAGAGAATCAGAAAAAGAAAGTCTTTCTTTCCAACCTACAACCAACTTCTACTCTTTCAAACGTCGATAACAACTTGATATCTTGAATCAGAATGGCCAGTTTCCCAACTCAACGTCAACGGCAACCGCAAGGAGGTCAGCAGCAAGTAGTCATGGCTCCTCCAGCTCAGAGCGTAGCTTCAAAACGTCAGTCGACTTGCCTTGATTTCCTTCTTCTTGATTTGCCTTTCTTCTATCCTACTTTCAAAGAAATCAAGTCGATACTGACATTCAATCTTGTCTCTTTCTCTCAATCTGTCCCGTCTTCAACGCTTCATACTGCATCTTCAATCTGGCTTCTGATCCTAATCGTTTTGGCTGATCCATCTTCAATCTTGGTCTGCCTTCCTACACGGTCCATGGTTCTCAGTCAAGATGGGTGCTCTGATGGGAACAGGGGTAGGTTTGACTATTGGTTTCATTGGCGGTTCGTTGCAGATTCTTAGGTGAGTGCAAGAGCTCTTGGCTGGTCAGAACAAAGGACAAAGAAGAGCTTCAAGCTTACGGCTGAGCTCTCCCATGAATGAAGTAGCTCTTGAAGATTATCAGATCATCATTTCAGTGATCAGCTGTCCTAGAGACCTTGGAAGCTAAGAGAGCAGAAAGATATTGAAAGAGCATCACAGCAGCTTCCATCTCTTTTCAAAAGAGCTGCTTCGAGTCCTCTGTCTTTCGGGAAGAAGTTGCTCTTATGTTCATCTACTTCAATTTCGTTCAGTATTCGAAACCGTCCAGTTTCTTCTAGGAGAGAAGATTCAATTCTACGCCTTGTCTCACTTTTACTGATCCCATCTATTTCCTTGCTTCCTTCTTGTTCTCGATTCTCGCTTTGTTCAACGATCTCCCAGAGCTGGTCCAGGTCCCCGAGGTGCAATGGCTACTCTTTCACAATTCATGCTGACCAGTGCTGCCACTTTCGGGTGAGATCTCCGAGAAGAACTCGAGTCTTTGACTTAGCAAGCTTCTTTTTTTGGCCGTTCATATCTTTGACCATTTCGATTCGGAGCTCCAAGCTGACGAGTACAATCTCTTTTGACTCTTTAACTTTTCTCATCTCGTTCAGATTCTTCATGTCGATCGGAACTGTCATTCGAACTGAATCTTCACAATCTCCAGAACTAGAAGCCAGATGGAACGAACTGTCGAATCAGAGGAGGATCCTCACACTACCAAGTGCGCTCAAGAATAGGCTGGAGGAAAACAGAAGATCGTGAAGTCCAAGGTTTGAATGCTGATCAAGTTTTAAAAGGTTCGAGGAAAGATGCGAAAAGCTTTGATTGGCAACTCGAGGGCCTTGTCTAACTATCTTCAAACCATTTTCTCTTCCAATCGCAATTTTGCGTCTTAGTTCTGACATTATTCGAGTGCTTTACTAGAGCTCTAGAGATTCAATTTTGTCGAGATTTCTCGCGAATGCGTAGCTTGAAGTAGGTCTCGAACGAATTGTCTCCTTTTCCTCAGATATAATCACTACGACAGGCTTTGAATAACTTTGATTCTTCCAGCATGATTTCTCTCCGCAGACGAGGTTGTACAGAAGTACAAATGAACAGACATCATCTACCATCTACTCCTCAAAACAATCCACGCCAACCTCCTCTGCTGCCAGCAGTCTTCGTTGAAGAGAACATCCTGGTGGGAGTTGCTTTCAATCCATACCCGGCTCCGTTTCCACCTAGAAGATCTGCACCTGAAAGTGGACGACTGGTAAACTTTGGAGGTGATAGGTTTGAAGCCAACCTCATTTGAGACTTGGAGTAAATCGGTTTGATCTGCTTTGGAATCGAAGTATGAACTGAAAGAGTATAGAGTCGAGAAGTAGGGTAGAATTGTGGAGAAGTGAGAATAGAGGTTGGAGAGGTGAAAACCAAGTTGTTGAGACGAGATTCCGAGAGAGCTAGAGGTTGAGTCGGTGTAGAACTTGAGCGTAGAGTTGAAGAAGGCGGTAGTCTCAAGTTTGGAGTAGCTAGATTGCCTTCATCGTTTATCGACTCGGGATCTAGACCTGGAGAATTGGGAGTAGTTGCACCTCGAGTTGGGTTGGAGTCCTCGTCGACTTGAGATCCGACTTGAGAGTTCGAGTTTGGAAGTTGACAAGATAAACCGTCTGTCGCCTCTTCTTCTCCTCCAGCGGTTCCACCTTCGTTGGCAAGCCTCTTACAGTTTTGGAGCCTTGTCGATCTTCGAAGCTGCTCTGGAGGATCCTTTGATACTGCTTTTCCAGCGTTTTTTCGGAGATCTTGAATTTGTGAGGGAGTCATCGGTTCGTCTTCGTCTGCATCTGCATCTGCAAAAGCTTGCTCCAACTCCAGATCGAAAGAAGCATCAGGCTGAACCGAGTCTCCTCCGGAAGCCTCTGCCCAATCAGGAACGGCAACAGCTCCTTGGCTGGATAATTTTCCAGACCAGGTTCTAAAGAAGTTGTTCAGGATTGCAAAGTCTTTAGCTGTTTCTGCTTCAATGCTTACCTCATTCAGTCCGTATTCCAAAATGTAGGGCTCGATCAAATTGTCAATCTCTTGAGCAACTGAAAGTTGATAGCTTTGAATTTTCGTGAAATAGCGAGTCAAACCTTGGGCCAGTCTCGCATCTTTGACAACTGGTAAGATGGGTGTGACCTTTTTGCGTGTTGCCGTCATCACTCTAGTTGTGTAACGACCTTTGAGCATGTTGATCTGTAGAAAAGAAATCGGAACCAATGAAAACGATTTTCTTAGCTCTCTTAGCTCTTCTATCATTTTGGGGGAATCAAAGTCAACTTACCTCTCCATCGAGGAAGAGGAGATTCTGTTTGCCGTTTATCACACTCTGTAGATTCTGAAAGAGGCCCCTTTCTTTCCGAAACACGTCACAGAGCTCCTCGCCAAAAGCCTCCAGTTTTCTTTTGATAAACTGCACCTCCAATACGCTGTAGAGTATCAGTAGAGTAGTAGTCTTGAGTCAGCTTCTGGTTTTGAGAACTCGAAGTATGAAAACGAAAGACTCACTGGTCACAATGAACACCCGATTTGGCTGTACCAAGACGATCCATAGTATTTTCCATTGAGCTTGACTCCTGCCAGACAAGATTACTACCTCCAGCCATAGCGGCTAGTCCTGGTTGGTAGACTCCATTTTCGCCAAAACCAAAACAAACGTCTCTGTATCTGTTGATCTTGAGGGCTTTTTTGCAAATTTGCGGTCCTCCTCCACGAGCGTGTTTAGTGACCGGAGCCGAGAAAGTCAAGGGAAGAAGAGATAGAAGTAAGAAAAATAGCAAGTGTGGAAAGAGACCGGCTTTGAAAGAAGGAAAGCGCATTGGATAGTGGGTGGCGATGTCGACGTTGAAAGGTGGGGAGTAAAGAAGAGCCTTGACCAGCAGGACTCGAAAAGAAGTAAAAGAGAAGGATAAAATGATTTGGGAAGGAGACAAAAGAAATCAAAACCGAGAAAGCTGGTCGTCTTAAGAACGAAGGTGAGAGTCTCACTAGAACCTACGCCCTCATGAGGTGGTGGAATCTCTCAACGCCTTCCAAACATAGAGTAGAATATCTACTATTTTGACCTCGCAAGGTCATTGCACTCAAGCCTCTAGGCAAACATTGACATCGACCTCATTCTCGCAGAAGAGAAGATGTTTTGTTCCATAGCAGCGACTTCAGAGAGCAGGGCTCGTTGCGCGCTTTCCTATCGAACTCATGCCGTTAGAATGTTCGTATACAAGTATGTAAAACGAACAAGAAACTTATTGTACCGAGAGATGGAAGACAAACTTGATCCAAACGTTCGTTAGGCGTAATAAGCTGTGGCGTCAAGCGTGTTTTAGACACTCAGTAATTCAAATCCTTCAATCAAATTCTTCTTTCTCAACCATCACAAGTCTCCCGTTCGATACTGAAGGGACTCGTTCCAATGAGCATACAAGTGATTCTAGGTGGGAAGCTGTTTCCTGCCGACAATTTCAAGTGAGTCGAAGTGATTCTTTTCGCCATCGTCTTTCGTTTCGCACAGCTGATCTATTGAACGAACGATTTTGCTCATCATCTTGATCGCCACCCTCGCCTCTAGCGGAGTCCTGGACTACATCTGGACTGGCCATGAGGATATGGGAGACTATCATAAAGTTTTCAGAAGTCGAGAAAGACTACCAAATCTCCCAGAACCAACCCAAGCAGAGATTGATTTCGAGACTCTCCTTTCGCTCTCTCGGACCTGTTCTTCAATTCGAACTCTCTGCCTCCCACGTCTCTTCGGAACGATCCACTTCACTCGGATCAAGAGCATCGGACTGTTCAGGAAAGCCATCGAGAGCAATTGTTCGTTAGGTGCTTACGCTCACACTTTCAGGATCTGGCACAGCACTCGGCTCTGGCCAAATCCAACGATTCCTTCTCAAGCAATGGCAGTCTTGTTCACCAAGCGAACGATGGAGACGTTGGAGAAGGAGGTGGAGAAAAGGAAACCTGGTGCTTTCAAAGACCACAAGAGAGGTCTCGAGAAGTACTGCTTGGACGGTCCAGATGGTTTGGGAGAAGATTCAAACATCAAGAGTCCAGAAGACCTCAAGAGAGCTCTGGAAGAGATCTTTCGCTCCCTTATCAATCTTCAGGCTCTAAGCTGGTACACTGAGAATCTTCCGATTACGACTCAAATGATCCAAAGTCTAGAGGCCACCAAGAGTTTGAGACGACTCTGCGTAATCTTTGGAGCTTGCGAAGAAGATTATTTCCAATCTTCTCCGTCTCCAATCGGACAGCTTCATCCCCCAAGTGAGTCAGGAGTGAAGAACAAAGATTTCTTCCGTAGCTACGCAGAATATAACCTCTCATTTGTATTCACTTCCTTCAATTTCAGCACCGATTTGGCTGTTGTCCTCTCATCTCACACATCTCAAGGTCTTCCGATTCGCTCGCGGATCTTTATGTCACGAGGGAATCCTTGAAGACGAAGAAGCAGAAGAGGGGATTGATTTACTTCAGAAACAGAGTGTTGCTCTCATCAAGACTGTTGACTTGGCTGGAAATTTGCAGGATTTGGATCTTCGAAGCTTCAACTATTTTGGAGAAAGTGAGACCCGTCCCACCATTCTCCTTTCGATCCTTCCCACAATTGCATGCACTCCCAAGGTAATCTTTCAACAGCACTACGAGAGCAAAAATCTGCAGAGAGAGGAGAAGTGGAATCGAGAAATCTTGGCTCTCTATCCAGCTATCAAGCTCTTACACGAACGAAAAGGTAGTCTGAACGCTCAAGATATCAAGGACCTTGGGAGAGAGGTTGATACTGAGGCAGATCATCCTCTGGCAGGTTTTGCTGGATTTTTGCAGGAAGAGGGATTGTCGGAAGCGATTGCTCAGAAGTGGAACAAGCGATATGGGTGAACTCAAGATGCTCTGCTTATCCCTTAGAAAGAACCGTGTTCTGTAATTTCTCTCTCGATTGCCATCAATTTGTACATTTCTAGGTCTTCATGTGTAGAGACAAAACAGAAACAGAGCAGACTAGAGAAGAGATTGAGATGAGATGAGGATACAGTGGGAAGAAAAGTGAGAACAAGGGAAAGAAAATGGAGACTGATTGAAGTTATTTAGAGATGATTTTATTTGCGTGAAATGCATGATCGACTCGTCTTTTTGTTACATGAAAATAGAAAGTGAGACGGGAGTGAAAGAGATGAGACAAGAGATGATGCGAAGCTTCCGTCTATACTTATATATACAGAAGATGCAAGAACTGAGATGTCGAGAAATATGGTATAGATCCAACCAATTTCAACGTTTAATTGTAACCAACAAAGCTCCAGTTCTTGGGTTGCTGTCAGGCGAACGAAAGGGGACCGCGAGGACACATCGTCAATCAAACTGAGCTAATGTCTTTCAAGACATAGAAATAAACCTCTTTTCTTCTGTTTTCAATCCACTCTTCTGTTCTCTTAAAAACTCCCAGGCATCCGATTCGACCAGCGTAGGATCATGAAGAACTTCTCTACTCTTTCCGTCATCGTCCTCGCCTCAATGCTTCTGCAGGCAGAATCATCCCCTTTGCTTCAACGTCAAGCATCTAGCTCTACTAAGCCTACCTCTACGGCTAGCTCTGCCACTTCTTCTGGTAAGTAATGGATCCAAATTATACTCTCGAATGAGTTGGGACTCGCTTCTTCTTTAGACCATTGCTTGTTGCTGATCTCTCGCCTCTCTTCCCCCCTATCCGTTCTTCTTCTCTCTGCTACTTTTCATGTTGACTCTCTCTCGTTCTTCCAGTCTCGGTCGAGCCTTTGACTACCGAGGTTCGTGGTTTGAGTCAATCTTTTGCTGGACCACCTTCTTCACAGTATCTTGGCCGTCCACTCTATCCAGGCTATGGACAGTACACTGCCTATGACTCTGCTGTCTCGGTTGCGAGCGCTTTGGGAAACATTACTGTGCCTAAAGCTGAGCCGATTGGATTTACAACCGTCAATGCCAACTCGAACATACCTGGAGCGCTGACACAGTGATTTGCAGAGAGACTCTGTCCAACTGGAATGAGTAAGTCTGCAGTCTTGGAATCTTTTCTCTCTCTCTGATAGCGGGCAATTTGGTGCTTTTCTGACGTCTTACACCTTCTCCTCACTCCTGTGGCTCAAATTATCGCTCTCTGAAGTCGGACTCGATGGCTATTGCTGTCCAGGAGTGGTGGTCGAAGATAAGTGTCTGTGAACCGACACGGCACCTCTTCCAAGYTATGCAACKTATACTGGAGTCATCTAYCCSTACGRTTMYSCYAAAGATTCYGGTGCKATCGATGTCAAAGCCTTGCCATTTTGGACTTTTATGGTAGCAGCGACTCTGATCGCAGGCGTCGTTGCACTTTGAGCTGCATGCGCCTTCTCTCTTCCGTGTACATAGTCACGTCTCTGGAAATGATAATTTTGGTATCGGATTCTCTCTTGAGTTTCAGACGCCTCTGAATAATGAGATTTTGGGTGTTATAGCCAGTCGTTGATGTTGAGAGACGGCCTAGCTTGTCGGCGTTCTTTAAAGACACTCAGTAGAAAGAACTCTCTGTTTCCCCTTACCTTTTCTTCAATTACACAGCACTCAGTGCAGAGGAAATGCGTCTAGTTCTAAATGGAAAGATGTTTTCTGCCGATAATTTCAGTGAGTCGAAGTGGTTCTCGCGCTAACAGCTTTCATCGCGCAGACCCAGAATCCCAGATCTAACCGAACGAACGAATTACTCATCATCGCATCATCTTCACCTCCAGCGAGGTTCTCGACTACATCTGGACTGGCCATGAGGATATGGGAGACTACCACGAAGTTTTCCGCCATAAGGACTCGCCTCGATATGATTCAGAACCGACTCCAGCAGAGAATGATTTCGAAACCCTCCTTTCGCTCTCTCGGACCTGTTCTTCAATTCGAACTCTCTGCCTCCCACGTCTCTTCGGAACCATGCACCTTGGCTGCATCGAAACACTTGGGAAACTTTGGACTGCCATCAAGCTCAATCCTTCTCTCGGATCATATACTCACACCTTCAGAATTTGGCATAGCGGCGGCTGGCTTTGGCCAGTTCCGAACATGCCTTCAGAAGCGATGAGAGTCCTTTTTACCAAGAGAACAATGGAAACACTGAAGAAAGAGATGGAGAAGAGGAAGCCTGAGGCTTTTGAAGAGCGCAGGAGAGATCTCGAGAAGTACTGCTTGGACGGTCCAGATGGTTTGGGAGAAGATTCAAACATCAAGAGTCCAGAAGACCTCAAGAGAGCTTTAGAAGAGATCTTTCGCTCCTTCAGGAACATTCAGGCCCTAGGATGGTATACCGATCGCCTTCCAATTACGACTCCAATGATCCAAAGTCTAGAAGCGACCAAGAGTTTGAGAAGACTCTGCGTAATCTTTGGAGCCTGTGAAGAAGATTATTTTCAGTCTTCTCCGCCACCAGTCGGACAGCTTCATCCTCCAAGTAAGTCAGGAGTGAAGAACAAAGATCTTTTCCGTAGTTATGCAGAATATAACCTCTCATTTGTACCCCACTTCCTTCAATTTCAGCACCGATTTGGCTGTTGTCCCCTCATCTCACACATCTTGAGGTGTTTGGCTTCGCTCGAGGATCTATGTGCTACGAAGGAATTCTTCAAGGGGAAGAAGCCGATGAGAACATCACCTCACTTCGCCGAAAGTGTGAAGCCCTCATCAAGACTTTCGACTTGGCTAAAGATTTACTGGATTTGGACCTTGAAAGCTTCAACTATGTTGGAGAGAACGAGGCCCGTCCGGATGTTCTTCTATCGATCCTTCCCACAATTGCCTGCACTCCCCGAGTCTCTTACCAGCGTAAATTCAAGGGGAGGAAGAGAGACGAGCAGTGGAATAGAGAGGTTCTAGCTCTCTACCCGGCTCTTCGACTATTGTTCGATAGGAAAGGAAGCCTGAACGCTCAAGATGTCAGAGATCTCGGAAAGGAGGTTCAGAGTGAGGCGGAAAGTCCTTTGATTGGCTTTGCTGGATTTTTGCAAGAAGAGGGCTTGTCGGAAGAGATTGCTCAGAAGTGGAACAAGCGATACGGTTGAACTCGAGATGCTCTGCTTATCCCTTAGAAAGAACCGTGTTCTGTAATTTCTCTCTCGATTGCCATCAATTTGTACATTTCTGATTCTTTGTGTGTAGCAAGAAATCCAGCGAGAATCAGACAACCGACCAATGAATCATGGAAGATGTTTCAAGAGATGAATAAGTGACATAGAAACAATAGAAGAACGACAGAAAGAACATTGCGATGAGAACGAGATAGATGCAAAGACGATGAGAAACTTGAGAGGAAAAACCAATGCTGAACAAAAGACAAGAGACAAGACAGAAAGAAACTAGAGAAGATTGAGATGAGATGAGGCTACAGTGAGAAAGAAGATTGAGAACAAGGGAAAGAAAATGGAGATTGATTGAAAAATATTTAGAGATGATTTTGTTTGCGTGAAATGCATGAGCGACTTGTCTTTTTGTTACATGAAAATAGAGGGTGAGACCAGACGAGAGATGATGCGAAGCTTCTTCCTTTTGAAGATGCAAAAATTGAGATGTCGAGAGACATTAAATCCAACCCATTTCAACCAACAAAGCTCCAGTTCTTGGTTCTGCAGTTGCTGTCCTAGCTCTCTGACTTGATTTCTTATGCCCACTTGAGAAAGATTTGAAACTAGATTTGTTCTTCAACTTCTTTACGTTTTGATTAGAAGGTTCTTGAGTCTTGTTCTTAGATTTCTCCTTCATTTGAAATGGAGCCAGAAGCAAAGAGTTCGATTTCTTCGGATTTGATTGTTGAAAGAATTCATCTTTGGTAGGAGAAAGTAGCGGTTGAGCAGTATCAGGTCTTCTCATTGATTTCAGATTAAATCTTTGTGAATTGGCTTGAGATTGAATTTCATTCAAATCAAAAGGTTGAGGATTGGAAGAAGATCTCATGCCGTAATCGAAAGAAGAAGAAGAAGAGTCTTCGTGAGTTTTGCTTCTTTCCCTTCTAGCATCGAGTTGATTGTTGAATGAATCTTTGAGATTTGAAATTGAGACTGATCGATCATTCAAGCCCTGATTAGGATTAGAGACGAATCTACCATTGGCTCTAGCTGCGTCCGAATCTCTAGAAAGGTATTCCAATTTGATTGATTCAGAAGCAGTTGGAGGTCGATTTGGATCTCTTTCTCTTCTGACACTGGCAACCGGAAGAGAATCTGGCACAGATTTCGGGGAAAGTCCGTAATCTTCTTCGTAGGCTTTAGACCTGAAAGGAGATGAAGGAGGTGCCTTTTCAGAATATCTTGAAGAAGAAGGATCTGGATGATGAGGTCCAGGAGAAGAAGAAGCAGGTAGAGTAGGCAATTCTCTTTCGGCAGTGATCCTTCTTGTCATCGAAGGTCTATTCCTAGAAGTAGAATTTCCTTTCCCAACAGAACCTGAGTTGCCAGAGACTGATCTCAACGTCTGATTGGTTCCATCGTGATTTCCATTCAACAATCCGATTGGATTTGCTCTTGAAGCTTCTCCGAGACTTGCACCTCTTCTCCTAGTAACGATGCCTTCATGATTTTGAGAAGCAGATGGAGGATAATGACTTCTAGAAGGCGATGAGGGTAGCGGTTGATGTTGATGATGTGGACTTTGAGATGGATGTTGAGAAGCAGCACTGGATCGATTTGAAGAGTTGCTTGTATTAGCAGTGCTATTCGAAGGTGCAACGCTTGGTCGTGTCATTCTGAAAGGCACCAGATTAGGAGGCGGATTCCAACCAGATGGATTCGCTTGTCTTTTCAATGAACTATCACTTGGTTTCCTATTGAAAGAACTCTGAGGTTTTGGGCCGTTTTGATGAATTGAATATCCAGGACTCGGAGGAATGGAAAGGCTACCGACGGATTGATTGTTGATGGCACTCAGATCAGCTTTTGAAGAACTCGGACTCTCACTGAATTCTCTGTCTCCACCAACTTTGGTACTTGTGATTTGACTTCCAACAGATTTCTTGACCATGGTTATCAATCTAGACTTCCTAGCTCTACTTGGATCCAGAAGAGTTGATGAACATTGAAAGGAGATCGGTCTTAATTTCCTCTCACCTCTGATGTTGACCTTTTCGAATACGCCACTAGATTCATTCTCTATCATGATGCTCCTATCTTCGACAGCATAAACGAATCTCCAAGCTAACTTCCCTTTCCTCTCCAATCCAGAGACTGAATGAGTTCCCAAATTTGCCAAAGAAATGGTTGCCTGTCTCGAGATAAGATCTCCTTTGAGATCATTCCCAATAGTCAAATGCTTCAAGATCAAAGAACTATTGATGGAGAAGCAGAACTCGTCAGATTCAGAGAACTTAGTGGTCGAAGTTTCTTCGAAAGGCTTTGGCGAGAACTCCAAAATTCCAGAAGTATCTTCAGCAGATTCTTTCTCTTCTTCCTTCTCATTTCCCTTTTCTCCGTTTCTGAATTTTGATTTCTTTGGAGTGGTGGGTCTCGGATATTGATCTTTAGGAACTAGACTTTCAGGTTTGCCAAAAGGATCATAGTACATGTAATTCATAATGACTTGACATCCTCTACTAGAAGGTATACCGTCCAAACTTTCAGAAGTCAGATGAAGAGTTAAACCTGCCGCTAGATGAGAAGCCCAACCACCTTTGGATTTAGGTCTACTACTATTTCGATTAGAAGAAGGAGATTTCGGAGGTAGAGAAGCTTTGGAAGCATCGTTGGAATTCGATTGAGATTTGTTAGATTCCTTTTGATTACTACTGTTTCTCTTCGAACTTCCACCACCACTACTTTCATAACCAAAGATTCCACTACCTCTTTCAGAAGTAGACAGAGAGATGCTTGGAGTTCTATTCCCACCATTGATACTTGAATTCAAAGTGTCAGTCTTTGAAGGTCTTCTGAGAGATTTCAAATTCATCGTACCGGATTTGGAAGCTGAAGGAGGATAAGAAGGTAGATTTTGAACCAAAGCAGTCGGAGAAGGAGGTTGGAATCCAGGCATTGAAGATGAAGCTTGAGATGAAGAAGGTCTACGATCTGCAGATCCCAAAGTTCTAGATCTGAATCTTCCAAGTGGTCCAGTGATACCAGAAGTAGAAGTCGAAGTGGTGAAAGTCCCGCTTGCATTGGCTGGAGGTGGTGATCTTCGTTCAGAAACTGGTCGGTTCCTACCCTTTCCGTCAACTTGAGAAGTAGATTGACTATTTTGAGAACTCAAAGGAAGTGGGATGCGATTCATTGAGACTGGCGAGCTAGGTCCATTTGAAACCGAACCTGAATGCATTGAAGAAGAACCATTGATGCTCAATTGAGTTGGAGAATCACAAGCTAAGATTCCAATGTCTAGATCCTTGTTCTCTTTACTATTCGGTTCTTTCGACGATGAAGAAAAGATGTTGTTCCAGTTCGGTAAGACCTTCAATCTAGAACTGGTAGAAACCGCTCTCAATCTCTTTGTGAAACTTCCTGCATTCGAAGAACTAGAATGATTAGTAGAAGCAGAATAAGTTGAAGAATCTCTCTTGATAAGATTTTCAGCACTCAGAGTTGGAGGTAAGCCAGCTTCAATCATACTCCTATAAGGATGATTCGGAGAGACTTGCAATCCTAAAGACGAAGAATTCTGAGAAGAAACCGAGCCATTCTGATGATTGAAATTCGATTGAACCATTGTGTTTGCAGTTGAAGGTCTCATCGATTTCTTACTTGGACTCAAAGGAGGTCCTCCTAAAAGATTGAAAGAGGGACTGTTTCCATTCATTCTTCCAGGACTAGATGGTGGTCGTCTGGGTGAGATTGGAGGTGATCTACCATTCAATTGATTTGAATTTGGATAAGTAGGTGATAGAGGTAAGAAACTTGATTTCCTAGGACTAAGACTGATTTGACTTTGATTCATAATAGCAGTCCTACCTAGAGAAGAAGTTGAAGTACCATGAAAGACTCTATTGCTATGATTGGAAGAGATCGAAGGCTTGTTCGACAGTCTCGGTGCTTGGAATTCTAGAGAAATCTCTTTGGTTGGAGTGATACCTTGCTGATACTCGTGATTCTCATAATGATTCCTCAGAACCCCATTCTTACTCGAATTATTACTGTAAGAATAATTCGAGTGTGAATCCAATTCAGGTAGATTCGAACTTGCAGGTGAGAAATCGGATGAAGAACTGGTATGATTATCATCGAGTTGACTGATTCTAGAGAATGGAGTACCAGTTAGAGAAGCGTCACCGTTTCCATTTCGACCTGTTCCTTGACTACCATCATCAGTGAAGACCGAGATATAAGATGCAGAACCATTGCCCGAATTCCCAGTTCGAACAGAAGAGTGAGAAATC
The DNA here is from genome assembly GCA_001599655.1 of Golubevia pallescens. NCBI lineage: Eukaryota > Fungi > Basidiomycota > Exobasidiomycetes > Golubeviales > Golubeviaceae > Golubevia > Golubevia pallescens. The sequence continues at coordinate 939,683 of BCHO01000011.1, forward strand.
TGTCTATGAAGAATAGTTTCCGATGCATTGAAAGATGGACTTTGATCTTGATGATTGAAATCTTGTTCCATTTCTTGGAAATGACCCAAAGGAGCTTCATAAGAATTGGAAGTGTTACCACTACCATTACTCGTATTTGAAATCTCATTTGAATTGTCTCCTTCGTTGTGTTCGACGACAGTTTGATCCATGTAGTCTTCTCCAATCTCTACCGAAGCATTTGGAGATTCGACGGTATAATTCGAATCAAAGAGTTTGTTGGCTCTTTTGTAGAGTTGTTCATGAGTGAGAGCAGGTTTCTTGGACTTCTTCTTCTGTTGGAAGAGAGGGGGGAAAGGAGAGAGAAAGGAAGAAGAGATCGATGAGCGATAGACGTCACGCGTCGGGTGATTAGGTCAAGAGAGACCTTCAAAAGCCAACTCACAGTAGGAAGAGGCACGCTCGGTAGATTGGTATGAGGAGTGATTGGACTTATCAGAGTACTACCTGAAGTAGAAGATCTACTAGATAAATCGCATTCCAAACCCGGAACTTTCAATCCATGATTGAAATTTTCCAGATTCTCACCCTGTTGATGATGCTCATTTGACGAAAACAACAAAGGAGAGCTAGGGATTGGAGGTATCGATTCGGAACCATGATTGAAGATTGGACTATGACCATCTTTTGAAGAATTCAAACCATAGACGCTAGATAGTTGACTTCCATAAGATACTGAAATTGGCATAGATGGAGCTGAAATATCTCTTCGAGGAGAATTCTTTGGAAAGGAAGAATCGGTTTCCGAAGGTTTGCTTTGATGAGAAGAAGAAGAAGTTGAAGAAGAAGAAGGTAAATTCAAACCTAAATGATTAGGTCTTCTTTTTTGATAACCTCTTAATTCCTTTTCTTTTTTAGGCGAGTCGAAATTTGATGAAAAGGATCTTTGATTTGTGGTTGGTTTGTCATTGCTTGAATGTTGATTTGATGATGAAGAGAGGCTTGAATCTTGATCTTGAGATTGTTTCGGTCGATTGCTTGCGGTGCTAGATGAGGAAGAGGTCGTATTCTGAATTTCCAAATGTTTTGGAGGAGATGAAGAAGTAGAAGGAGAAGAGAAAGAATGAAGATCTCTTGAAGAATTTAAATCTGTAAATGAGGATTCAGGTCCAGAGAAGGGATAAGGATGATGATCTTCTCTCTCTCTTTCCTTTTCTCTAGATCTATTACTAATCTGATGATTATAAGAAGAAGGAGAGGATCTCCTCTCCCTTTCTCTTTCACTTTGAGGATGATCATCCAATTCCTCAAAGTCTTCTTTCCGCCTATCACCATCACTTTCATCCTCTCCTTTTGAGTCCTTCCTCGAGGTAAAGTTTAGACTGAATTCCGATGAAATGGAAGGTCTACCACCACTACTACTACTCCCGTTACTCGTACCTGCCCCATTTCCCAAAGCCATTCCCAAACCATATCTATCAGAGAGACTACTACCTCTATCTCTATCCAACGCGTAATTGCTTGTGAGACTACCACTTATACTGGGTCGCCCACTATTGTTATTACTTGCATGATGATGATTTGAGATATGGTTTGAATTTGGAGAAGAATGTAAATGTTGATTGGATCTTGAATCTAAGAAAAAGGGAAGTTCAGCTGAAGACCAGAGAGTTGAGATTGAACCTTGTCTATTTGAATTGGAATAGGAATATGGATTCGATGTTGATTTGATGTTGGTTATTGAATCATTGTCTATTGATGGAGTCGAATTTGCAGAAGATGTCATTTGAGGACAGATCTGCAAGGGGAAAGTAAGAGAGAGAGAGAGAGAGAGCAACACGGAGAGATGGATTGAAGATGGCTCTCCTCTGATTCTATCTTGATTGTTGAGGAAAAATGGGCAATCAGAAGGAATTGAAAGTTGTGAAATTCAAGTAAAGGGAAAAGAAGAAGAAAGGGAAGCATCGAGCATCCCATTCCCCCAATTCTTCCATGCCTGAGCCAGTTTGACCTGGAAGAAGTACGATTTCGGTAGGGGCTTGAGACCAAACTCGCTCTCCCCCCTTTCCCATCCGCAAGCTTTCCAATTTTATGTACCTCCTCATCCCCTGTTTTGGAACAATCTTATTTCAGGTTAAAGTTTTGGCATTCAATCGCCGGAATCGTATCCAGCATTTCTCACCACAAGAGGTTACATAGAGAAGAGAGAGCGAGAGTGTCGAGTGACGCAGCGAAGATAGCGAGCTCGACGAAGGACTGAACTGACGAAGAGAGTCAAGTTGGTGATGAGATGAAGGTACATAGGATGGAGAATGGACCTTGTCAAAAGAGAGGAATGTGGGAAATGAAAGGAAATAAGATTGCAAGCAAGGGGGCGAGGAACAACATTTCATGAGTTCCTCAAGACGAACTTTGGAAGAAGCGGAAAGAGATCGATAAACTTCTCTCTCTCTGCTGAATCTCACCATCCATTTTCTAAATCTTAATCTCAAATTGAAGGTGCCACTGGTTCCTTAGATCTCACCTGTGATGCCAATCCGATCTCACATTGCAGTCATTGAACCTCTGCAAGAATCTCCTCCATCCACTTCCACTTCTACTTCCAATCCAACCAGCTATTCTTCAGAACAAGAATACAACCAAGCAAGAGATCAGCTCATCAATCATGAATTCAACATTAGATATGATTCTCAAAAACGTAACAATCTAAATCAAAAGGAGAAATTGGCAGACGAGAAATTCGAATCTCTAAGATTGGATGAAAATCAGTCTAGGTGGAAGGATGATGGTCAAGGCGACGTTTATCCTGCAATGCCTTTTTTGGAGGCTAGAGCTATGGGAATGAGAGAGGGAAAGGTTCATAAGGTCATTACTCAGGTGAGTTAGTTAGGAAAGTGAATACGAGGGCGCAGTAGAGCATAGTAAAGTGGGTAGTCGGGATAAGGGAACAAGAAGATGGGCAAAGAGGAACTGTATCAGATAATGTTTTGATCTAGATATCCCATCTGCTTTGCTTGCATATGACTGAATGAGTGATTTGGCGACTCGAAGAGATAGCCATGGCAGGAGGGCTTCGACTTGATCTCTTTGTCTCACAGCGTTCTCCTATCAGCCAGACTCTGATACAAGTCCTTCCTATTTCTCTTTATTCTTGATCGGGATCGTTTTTCTCTCTCTTTTGACTGATCTTGGAAAATTGATTGTCTCTTCTCATTCTTCTTTGGGTCACACGACACTTTCTCCTGCTCTACAATCTCTAAACCCAAAAAGATGCCAAAAGGGGCATTGCTTCATTGTCATATGGATGGTAGGTGAGTGAACAGACTAACCAACCTAGTGTCTCCAATTTGAGTCTGTTTGGAAGCTCACGATCTCCGTAGAACAAGGTCATTTATCTTGTCGGTTCTCGTATCTCATCTCCTCGTCCACCCTTTCATCCTTCTCTCATCCTTTCCATCTCTCAACATTCAAGCGTTGATGCCAATTTCTTAATCTCGCGAGCCAGTCGGACTCCAGGAATGCACATTTCATCATCGAGACCTCTAACTTCCATCGAGACCTTACATTCTTTAGAGACTTCGATTCAATTCAGAGTTCTACCATCCTACTCTACTCAAAAAGATCTAGAAGATTTAAAAATAACGGATGAATATCCTCTACCAATCTTGGCAATTTCAGAAAATCAACAAGACGACATTTTCCATTCAAACTATGTTTCAAATACTTGGATACCTTTATCAAAAGTCAGAAAGACATTCCCATTCGAGAATTGTTATCGAAAACCATCAGAAGTCATCAGTTCCAATCTACCTAATTTGAAAGGAGTGGAGATTTCGAAATATCTGGATAATTTAGAACCGAATAGAAAGTCAAATGACCAAGATTCTTCCTCTTCCTCGACGAACGAGGAATCTTTTGATTCTTGGTTACATTCTTTGATGACTTTGACACCTCATTATCAAGCTGTTAGAATGAGAACTTCGGATCAAGCTTGGAAGAAATTCATTTCTACTTTCTTGGTCATTAGAGGTTTGTTGGGATATGAGCCTATTTTGAGAGAATATGTGGAAGAGATAGTCAAGACTCATGCTAGAGATAACGTTCAGTATGTGGAGACTAGATTAAACTTCCTCGAACAGGTGAGTGAGACACGAGAAAAGAGAAGAGGCTTCGAAGTTGTGATCCTCTGTCTGACATCTTTTTTTCTTGCCCTTCTCTCAAACAGAACATGATTTCAGCGGATGGAAAACCAACATTGAATCATTCGGATTGGGTAAGAATCTTCTATGAATCAGTAGAATCAGCAAAGAAATCCCTTCCATCGAATCAAACCTTCTTCAACATGAAAATCATCTACGCAACAGTTAGAATCCTATCACCTACAGATCTTCGATGGTATCTAGAAGACTGTCTTTCTTTAGCTCAAGAATTCCCAGGAAAAATAGTTGGATTCGATCTAGTAGGACATGAAGATCCAGGAATTCCTTTGAAAACTTATCTACCAGAATTACTTCGATTCCAACAAAGATGTAAAGAATTAGGTTTAGAGATACCATTCTTGTTTCATGCTGGAGAGACAAATGATGATGGTGGTCATGTAGATGAAAATCTTTATGATGCTATTCTTTTGGGAACTAAAAGAATAGGACATGGGTTTTCTTTGATCAAACATCCGGAATTGATGAAACTTTGTAAGGAAAGAGAGATATTGATTGAAAATTGTCCAATTTCAAATCAACTTTTGGGTTATATTGGTGAACCTAGAAATCATCCGGTTAATGTTTTATTGAATCATGGAGTTAAAGTCGCGTTGAGTAGCGATGATCCTTGTCAATTTGGTAACTTTGGTCGTGAGTAGCTCATGTTTATGCTTTGAAGTTGAAGAGCTTTTGAGGCTTGATCTTGGAAAATCTCATCTTTCGTTTTCTTCTTTTTTTCTTGATTGATCTCAATCGTTGTTTCTCCGAATCCACAACCAGTCTCTGATGACTTTTTCCAATTCTTACAGACCTCGAAATCTGCTAGATTATCATCTTTGGGAGTTTTGGCGAGGAATTCTCTCCTTCATGCAGAATTGAACGAAAGTGAAAGACAGGAATATCTGAAGAAATGGGATGAAATGTGGTCAAAGTTCATTGATTGGGTGGTGGAAGAGTTGTAGGAGTAGAGAGGGAAATCAATAGGAATGAAAAGAGGTCTCAACAGAGTCAAGGGGTCTGACTTCGTATTAGTCGTCTCCAATCTTTGCAATATCTATCGAGAATTTATATCGTTTGCAATCCATTCATTCTCGTGCATTGTCTGTCGCTCGTTGCATTTCATTCCACCTCGTCATGTCATGACGACAAGAATTAAATCGATTCAAATGTCGCTCCCATACTACAATAGAATTAAAATCCAAGCATGTTCTCTTTCCATTCCCCTCTAATCTCAGCCACTCTGAGAACCACAGCCGCAGAGATCCTAGCAGCTCTCCCACTAGAACCTGCGTTGATTTGGTTTCCAGAGTTTTTCTTTTCTTCTCTATCGAAAGCTTCAGAAGCCCAATAACCAATCCTACCAACCAGTTCCATCTTATCCCTTCTCAAAGTTTTCGACCTTTCGATTTCCCAAGAAGAATCCAGGACTGTCAGAGCAAGACCAGCCAAAGAGGAATTGATCGTAGAAACCACATCTCCACCTTCACCTTCTGATTCTAAATCTCCTCCAGTTGAACTACTGATAGACCTCAATCCTAAACTGATTCCATCCCTTGCAACTCCTAAGACTAGCTCTAGGATCTCTGGACTAATGACTGCTAAGAAATCGAGTGAATTTTGACTCGAGTGAACCATTACTGATAAGGCATCTAAGAATCTTGAAATCATCATTGGAGAGAATAAAGTTCCAGTTCCAGCTCCTCCATAAGAAGAAGATCTAGCTCTTCGAGATTTAGTTGAAGCTTCTTGAAGATGAGACCAGAACCTTTGAATCAAAGGGAAAATGAAGACCGAACCTGCTAGATCGATATAGCGTTCTTTAGGTCTGACGGAATTCGTGAAACCTCTTCTGGCGAGATTGTTCTTGTTGTTGTTTGACGAACCAAGTTCTTGAACAGCTCTAGTAGGTTGAAGTCTGGTATTCATTGTCAAAGACTTCTCTCGAGCGATCGAAGGCACATGTCCTTCTCCATCTTCTTTAGCTCTTTTCATTGCATCCTTGGTTATTGACTCGGCAATGGAACTTGCCGTCTTGAGATTTGAGCTGCTCTTGAGAGTCGTTTCTTTGAGAGTCGTTTCTTCTGTGAATAAGGGAGAAAGACCAGCCAAATCCCTCGAAGCAGAAGCAAGAGCATCAAGCATGGCAAATCGTTGAACGCTCGAGTACTGGTGAATGAAGTACTGCTCGATCACGGACCTGAAGATGAAGGAGAAAAGAATGACATTAAGCGTGCTGTTTCATCACCCGAGTAAAATGATAGAGAAAGACTCACCCAGTAGCGATCCTGGGAGAAGCTACGATCAAAGCTGCCAAAGCTCCAGTTCTCCTCTTTTCGAAGTCTTTGATTCTCCAGTTGTTTCCAATTCCACAAAGAGCAGATATTAGTTGTATAGCGTTCTCATCTGGAGAAGATCAGAGAGCGAAATGATGGAGAAGTGTCAGAACATGTACATGGTGCGTCAATGAGCTATTTAGATCGCTTCAAAACTCACCTACTTCACCACCCCAACCTGCTTTCCTTTCTATTAGACTGATAGCATTCCTCAGTCCCAATCTATTCTCCTCTCTGGTGTTGGCCTGGAGTAGAGGGATCAGCTCAGCTACGTACACCGGTGGAAGCTTTCTTTTCTTCTTTGGGACTCCAGGATCTAAACCCGATTGATTGCTCTCTTCGTTTCCACCTGCAGCTTCTTTTGCTCTCTTGAGACCTTCCTCGTCCAAGCCCAAAGCTGAATCCATCTGTTCGGCAATCCCTTCTCCATCAGATTCTGAACTTGAATCCTCTTCATAAGAAGAAGAACCTGAAGAATCGGAGGTTCGATCATCGTAGGCTTGAAGAGAATCAGAGGAGTCCGATTCCCTCTCATCTTCGGAATCACTGAGTGATTGAATTAGAGATCGAGAGTTTGAGTGTGAGTTGACTGGAAAGAGAGACGGAAGTTCATTTGAATTTGATGATACCTTTTTTGGAGGTGGAACTTTGGCTGGCAGGCTTCGAGTTTGAGGTTGAGGTCTTGTTTGCTTCTCGTTGATGCTCTTGATCTCTTCGGATGATATCACTTCTATGATCTCTACTTTTGCATCTTTTTTCGTCTCTTGCACCGATTCAATTCCCAAGCTCTTTCTCATCTCTTCTCGAGTCCAAAATTTGGTAGAAGTCGAAGGATCATGAAGTTTCCAACCATCGACAAATGCTCTCAAAACTCTAGCTTCTTCTTTTCCTTGACCTATTCCATCCCAAACCGTCTTTCCGAAATCTAATTTCTTGATTTTATCACCTTCTTGAGAAACAGAGTTTGAGGTAAAAGAGCTCATGATCTCGGCTATCAACATTCCAAAACGACGTATACTCGGATCCAAATGATCTAGATGAGTTGAAACTCCGTTCAGAAAGCTTGGAAGATGAGACATCCTGGAAAGAAAGCTTGATGTCTTTGAAGAGGTCGAGTGGAGATCTCGTAAGTGGCACAAAAAGGTGAGGAAGAGAGTTGCGAGATCTGAAAGTAAAGAGATGATCGAGTCAAAGTTAGAGGTCTAACTTGAGTCTCTGATTACGAAACAGCTACGTAGAAGCACGAGTAAGAATGTAACTCACATTCTTCTTGACTCAGATTAGCAGTTCTGATTCGAGCTGGATTACTCCAGACATTGACAACCTTCTCGAAGAACGATTCCACGAAAAGAGATGAATCGCCTTCTTTGGAAACTAAAAGCTGCTTGAGAGCCCAAAAAGAGATCGAACGAGCTAATAGAGGAGAGCCAACTAAACCAAGTTCTTTGCCGTTTGGCATCAGCACCTCCATCAAAGTAATACTGATATCTGTATCTTCACTTTCAGATTCCGATCCAGATTCTGATTCATCGTCTTGAGGACCACCTTCAGATTGTAATTTTTCTGATCCCTTCGAGCAAAAAAGATCGAGAATTTCAGAAACCAGCTCGATTCTTTCTTTAGATTCAGAGCTTAGAAAGTTACTACCTTCTCTCCCTATCTTCCCGAGCTCATTCGAAGCTATCAATGTCAAAATTCCGCCTTGTGAGAGAGAAAAGCTGTCGAGAAATACGATCAAAGATTTGCAGAAGGTTAACCTTTCTGAAACCGCGAGTCTGGAAAGAAGCGCTTGCCAAGTCGATTGGTAAGCTGGAGGCCACAATTCCTTTGTCTTGGAGGCAGCATTTAGTCTTGAAGAAACTGAAATAAGAGTAGACTCCCAAAAGCTAGGTTGTATTGATCGAGAGTTATTGGCTTGGGGGATTGAAGAGACGAAACCTGTTCGAATGAGTTTGCTCAGAAGAGAAGAAATGAAGTCTAGCCTTTCGGATTGGCTTGGTTGAGAAATCGACGTCCTATATATGGCATCCTCTAGTTGGGAAGAAACTGTCGATAGAAAGAAACTGAAGAGAGATTGGAGAATGGCATTCGATCAGCGTCTAAGTAAAAGAAGAAACGTTATTCTTACTCAGGCGAGATACTCACTCTCTTTCCAAGGAATCCGGAGGCTTTCCTTCGGTGAAGTTCGCCACTTTATCCGGCAAAGAAACCAGATTCTTGACAGTGTCTTCCCAAGTCAGTTTCTGCTGAGCTTTATTCTTCTCTGAAAAAGCGCCTTCGAGTAGAAGACCAAGATGGACTCTCGATTGGTACTGAACGAGAATCTCTATGAGGTACTTTGAAGATGAAGGATGTAGACTACTAGAGTTCTTCTCGACACTCGTCTTGCTCGTAACTACTCTTCTTGACAAAAGGGAAGAACAAACTCGAAGACTCGAGACGCAAATCTTTGCTTTTGAATCTCGTTTCGCCTGGCCTGAACTTGAGGATGTCTGATCTGAGTTTTGCAGAGTCTTAGAGTCTAGACCAAAATCCTCCCTAGAAGTAGGATAGAACCAAAGTTGAAGTATGATTTCCAAAAGTGAGAGATCTTCGTCTGAATCTTGAAGTCCTTCCAACTGTTTTGATTTTCCCCTCTTCTTCTTGACTTTTCTATCCTCTTCCGAGAGAACTTCATTCCAATCGGCTAGGATCTTTTCTATGATGAGCTTTTGGACATCTGTTATGAAGGAAGGTTTGAAGTCCTGAGGGTTGAAAGAATGGGATTGAGAATCGAGGTACTTGTGTCGAAGAGAAGGAGATAGAAGCGAGACTGAATCTAGAGGAGCCAATAGTAGAGCAGCTAATGCAGATATTGATGGAATGGGAGAAGATAGCTGTTGGATAAAAGATCTTGAATCCATGATGATGAGCAAAAGGAAGAGAAAAACTTGAGCCTTTTGAACGAGGCGAAGATGAATTTGGCTGGACGAGCTTCTCCCCAAGACCATCAATCTTGTACCACATCCTGATCGTTGAACTGCGTTGAGGCTTCCAGGATCTAGTTCTCAATCAAGCACAAGATCAACATCGTTCAGACCTGATAGACGCAGCAAGAGAGCGTCAGCTACTATAGACACCCTCTCTTCTTCTCTTTACAGCCGATAGAAACGTCGTCTATTCTTCTTATCTTCCTACAAAGTCGATTCGTTGCCAATCAAGCATCTCTTCTTCACTTTGACAAATAGAGTCATATTCCACAATGGTAAGTCGCCTCGCTCTCATCGCACGACATGACTGGACTAGACAGAAGCAGATTGGTAGAGAGAGAGACACAGCGATGGGATGGAAAGCATGGCCAAATCGATTGCTTCATAGCACAGAATGCCAGAATGCAATCTTCTATCTTTACTTTGCATCACTTCCAGCTTCTCAACTTGTCCCACAAAGCTCAGACTGCGATCCTCAGACTGCCAGACTGACCATGACTTGGCTCTCTACCTTCTCTCTCTTCTCTCGCACACAATCTCCACCTCTTCTCTCCTCCATCTCTCCTCGCATTCGGATCCCTCTTTGTATTTGTTTGTTCTCATTCCACGTCTATGCAGGAACCACAATACGATCAAGTGGCTGCCAATGGAGAGATAGACGAAAAGGGTCAATATCCACAACAGATGCAGCAACAGCAGAATCAACAGCCTGTCACCATGGAAATTGACGAACCCATCTCCGTATTGGATCGTGAGTATTGACAAGTCGAATCCATGTAACCTACTCTACCCGCATCTGCCCCGACGGTTGTCTATTGAGACAGCATTCGCTATCGCAGCCCGATCGAGGATGATTAGTCTTCCTCCAGGATAGCATCTAGATTCCACCTTCCGAGATTCGAAACGTTTGTCCTTCTCATTTGACTGAAATTCCTCTGATATCTTCATCTGATCCTTTTCACCCGGATGTCGCGCTCCCTCAGACCAAGCCTTCGCAGAGAAGAACGTAGCTGATTTGGGCCAAGAGGAGGAAGCTTTCCAAGTCTTTCATTGGGACATTACTGGCTGGCAAAACTTGGAAAAGAGAGTCACCAGTCCGGAATTCGATTGTGGTGGTCACAAATGGTGAGTCAAAGAGTTCCAGAAAGAGTGGCAGCATCTGTGGCACTTATCAGAAGAGGAGGAAGATATGAGATCGGCCTGGAGATAAGGCAAGAGGTCAAGGCAATGGCCAGATCTTTGATGGCATTCATTCTAAATTGAAATCTTGATCGATTGTTACGATGATCGTTGAAGGATTGAGATAGAGGGGGAGATCTTCTGTGAGACTTCTTGTCTATCGCTTTGTTTCGAATTCTAATTCCTTCACTTCCTTCCACATCCGACCAACTTTTTTCCTCCCTTCCCCTCCAGGCGTATTCTGTTGTTCCCTTATGGAAACTCTAATGGTCAACAGAACGATATGGTTTCAGTCTATCTAGATTATGCAGACCCAAAGAATCAGCCAGAGGGTTGGCACGTCTGTGCTCAGTTTGCCCTCGCTTTGAGTAATCCTTCTGATCCTACCATTTACAGCAGTAGTCGTGAGTATCCAAGTATTCGAAAAAGGCTGCAATTCATTTCAAGAGCAATGAGTCTGGTCCAACTGAGCGCGTAGAGATTTGAGGCTCTCAAAGACTCTCAAAGTCGAGCCAAGAATCCATATCGCATCTTCCACTTTTACTCATATCCATCCTTTCCTCTACTTGATCTCTCTGAATCTACCAACAGAGGCTCACCATCGTTTCATTGCTGAGGAAATGGATTGGGGTTTCACTCGTTTTTCTGAATTGAGAAAACTTGGTGCTCCAGCCGAAGGTAGACCAGCTGCCGTCATCGATAACCGTAATGGTGGATCTTGTAGAATCTCTGCTTTTGTTAGAGTCTTGAAAGACGAGACTGGGGTCTTGTGGCACAACTTCATCAAGTAAGTAAACTTTTATTCAGTCTTCAAGCGTTCGTTTGGGATATGGAGCTGATTCATTCTTTCTCGAATCTGTTGTTCTGTCTCTCAGCTACGATTCAAAGAAGGAAACTGGCTACGTAGGTCTCAAGAATCAAGGAGCTACTTGTTACATGAACTCTTTGCTTCAGTCTTTGTTCTGCACTCACTATTTCCGAAAGGTGAGTTTGATCTTGACCATACTTCTATATTTCTGAAACTAGCTGTCAGAGAACTAACTTTCTTTTTCTTTTCTTTCATTCCCTTCTACTTTTGTCCGAACACTCCAACAGGCGGTATACCAAATTCCAACTGAAAACGATACACCTACTGAGAGTGTAGCCTATGCTCTCCAACGTGTATTCTATCTTCTTCAGACTTCGGATCAATCTGTCGGAACCACCGAGTTGACCAAATCTTTCGGTTGGAAGAGTCTGGACTCTTTCCTTCAACACGATGTTCAAGAGTTCAACAGAGTTCTTCAAGAGAAATTAGAATCCAAGATGAAAGGAACTGCTGCAGATGGAGCAATCACAAACCTTTTCGTGGGAAGAATGAAATCGTATCTCAGATGTGTCAACGTAGATTATGAGTCTGCAAGATCAGAAGACTTCTACGACATTCAACTCAATGTCAAAGGTATGGCAAACTTAGCCGAATCATTCAAAGACTACGTTCAAGTGGAGATGCTAGATGGAGACAACAAATATCAAGCTGAAGGATATGGTTTACAGGATGCCAAGAAGGGAGTCATCTTCGAGAAGTTTCCTCCTGTCTTACATCTTCAACTCAAGAGATTTGAATACGATATCGAAAAGGATACCATGGTCAAGATCAACGATAGACACGAGTTCCCAATGGACATCGATTTGGAACCTTATTTGGCTCAAGAAGCTGATCGTTCCGAACCTTACAATTACAAGCTTCATGGAGTTCTTGTTCACTCTGGAGATCTACATGGTGGTCATTACTTTGCTCTTTTGAAGCCTGAAAAGGATGGAAAATGGTTCAAGTTCGACGATGATAGAGTTACTCCTGTTCTCGAGAAAGAGGTTTTGGAAGACAATTATGGTGGAGAATTGGTCAATGGAAATCAGAACAACCTAGGTAACAGAGCTCCAGTCAGAGCTATGAAGAGATTCACCAATGCTTACATGTTGGTCTACGTCAGAGAGAGTAGAATGGACGAGGTTCTCAAGCCTTTCACTCCTGAGGATACTCCGGCTTATCTCAGTGCTCGTTTGGACGAAGAGAGATTGGCGATGGAAGCTAGAAAGAGGGAAAGAGAAGAACAGCATCTTTACATGAACGTCAAGGTGAGTGCTTCCCTTTTGTCGAAGCTTGGTATCGCTCTCTTTAACGCTTTCTGACCTTTTCTTCCTTCACTCAAACGCACTCGCAATCTTTGTTCCTTTCGACAGCTCATCACTGAAGATTCCTTCAAGATCCATCAAGGTTTCGATCTCGCCACTTTCGAAGATCGTAATCTACCTCCAAGCGATTTGACCAACCATCGTGAGCTCAAGACGACTCTTTTCACAGACTTCAAAGCCAAGGTTGCTCAAGCTCAGGGAGTTCCAAATGAACAGGTTCGACTTTGGGTTCTAGTCAATCGTCAGAACAAGACGGTGAGACCAGATGTGGTGGTTCCAGAGAACGATCCAGCTCTCACTCTCGAGACTGTTCGCGATCGCATGGCATCGAGAGCCAACGACCTTAGATTCTACGTCGAGATCCTCGGTCCATCGGATAACCCAGACAATTCATTGATGATCTTCCTCAAGTACTTCGATGTCTCTCGTCAGACGTTGGCTGGAGTCTCTCGAATTTACGTTCAAAAAGGAATGAAGGTGGGAGATTTGATTCCAAAGATTAACGAAATCATGTTATGGCCTCCCAATACTCAAGTCAGACTTTACGAAGAAATCAAACCTGGTATGATTGAGCAAATGAAGAACAAGGCCACTTTCGCTCAATCAGAGATTCAAGATGGTGACATTATCTGTTTCCAAATGGACATTCCTGAGAAGGATGCTCAAGATTACGAGACTCAATCGATGTACTCGAACCCAATCCAATTCTACGACTTCCTCCAGAATCAGATCAAGGTCATGTTCAAGCCGAAATTCGACGATGTCGATTACAAGAACGAGATCGAGGTCACCTTGAGCAAGAAGATGACATACGATATGGTGAGTGTTTTGGAGATCAAATTTTCAGTAAATTGATTCTTCCTATGACTGGATCTGATTCCTATGTTTTTCCTTTCCATGCTACAGATGGCCAACAAGGTTGGAGAGAGACTCAAACATGAACCTCTCAAACTTCGTTTCACTACTGCCAATGGTCCAAACGGAGCTCCAAAGACTGTCTTGAAACGTACCTCGAATCAGACTGTCAATGAGATTGTTCAGCCTTCTTACAATCAAGGCCAAGCTTCTCTTCTCTACTACGAGCTTCTCGACGTCAGCATCACCGAGCTGGAGACGAAGAGAAGTCTGAAGGTCTTCTGGTGCGGCGCTCACAACAAGGAAGAGGTGAGTAGAGTCCCTGGAATAGCAATTTCTATTCATTTGACTTGACTAACTTTACTTTTCCTCGATTCCCTCTCAATCTAGTCTGCCCACTCTTTCCTGCTTCCAAAGACCAACCCGGTCAACGACGTGATCGTAGAGCTTTCGAAAGTCGTCAAGCTCACTCCTGAAGGGTCTCAACGCATCAGACTGTTCGAAATCGCCAACAATGGAAAGCAAACGACTGCTTATGGAGGAACTGAAATGATTGGAAACATTCAGGAGCCAACCGAACTCTTCGCTGAAGAAGTGCCTCTGGAAGAAGTCAACAGCAATTCTGAAGAAGGAAACATCAAGATCATCAACGTCTTCCACTTCACGAAAGAGGCACATCGTGTTCATGGAGTTCCTTTCAGATTCATAGTGAAAAAGGACGAACCTTTCTCAGAGACCAAAAAGAGACTTCAGGCGAGAGTGGGAGCTTCAGACAAAGATTTCGCTAAGTATCGCTTCGCTCTTTGCATCAGTAGTTCCTACAAACAACCTGCTTATCTAGAAGAGGCGGATGAACTGTGAGTGTTGCAATTTGGAGATTCGTTTCGAAAGACAGAAGACGGAGAAGGATTTGAGGAAGTGTTTCGTACCAATTGCTAACCTTTCGATCTTCCTCCCTTCGCTTTTCGTCTTCACAGCTTCAACCACAAGTTCGTCGCAGACGATGCTCTTGGTTTGGATCATCAAGATCGAACAGGACGTCCAGGACGATTGGGAGCAGCAGTCCAAGATCGAGGTATCAAGATTAGGAATTAGAACTAGATGTCTCTTCCTCTGTTCTCTTGTTTCTTCCTTTCCCTCTAATTCTTTTTCGCATCCTGTTTCATCCTAAATACACGGGTCTTCTACTGCTTTGTGCTTTTCCCCCTTTCTTGTCTTTACCTTTGTCTCCTTTTTACGTAAATCCAAAATCTGTTTGAATCAAGAATGTAAGAATGCTCTCGCGGTATTCTTTTGCGTCCGATTGAATATCGATCGACTAACTGCGAGCAAAAAAAGAATGAAACATGAAATGTGTGTCCGATTCGTCGGTCGTTAACGAGGATATGGTAGATCAACTTCTTCTCCTTCTTCCATCTTCCTTCTCGAACTCAACAATGTGTTAAGTCACAGACGAACGGTTCACTTCGAAGCAAACTCAATGCTGTTGACGAGAAGCGTGTGATCTTACAACGCTGATGTAAAGAATTTTTGTCGAGAGAAAGTCTAGGAGCAGGAGTACTGAATACAAACGTTTGCTGCTCAGGGTTAGGGTATGAGCAAGAACATGAATCTTGATTAGATGATGAGTGTGATTTCCATCACACGTAAGAATGAAGGAAGATGGCCTGGTGCTAGTTTTTTCTTTCACTGACTTGATTTTGGGAATCGATTCCAATAATGAAGCTGAAAATGGGGATGTTGAAATGAAAGATGAAATTGAATTGGAAAAAGATAATGAGAAATTGATCGCTTTGGCAAAGGAGGTTTTGGAAAAGTTCGAATTGGATGAAGAAATGTGGGAGAAGGTAGAGGATTCTATCAAAGAGATGTGAGTAAACGAGACGCTCTTGACAAAGTTGACCTTCAGCATCGAAGACTTGATTTCTGAAACATTTCTTTCGCTTTCTAACTTTCAAGCTTTGCCTTCTTTCTCAACAGGGTGAGATCCGCTCATTCTGATCTACTTTCAACTTCTGCTTTGTTGGGTGGAGTGGCAGCTCAAGAATCAATCAAGATCATCATTAAGCAATACATTCCTTTAGTTAACACTGCGATCTATGATGGTATCAAGGGAAGCATTGGAGCGTTCGCTTTATAGATGAAACAAAAAAGGAGAACGTAGGAAATGAGGACAAAGGAAGAAGGAAGTAAAAGTAGAGGGCAGGGTTTTGGGTGAATCTCTTTTGGAGTAAAAGAAGTAGAAGAAGTAAAGCAACAAATGTCATCCACCATCAATTTTCTCGTCTTGTAATATCTCACAATGCGTTTCAAATCCTTCGAAAGAAACCAAAACCACGTCTGAGGACCTTCCGTCGCGATCTCAGATTGAATTTCTCACCCTAGAAGAGAGAAAGCCTCACAACCAGAACCCTACCAGGAGTCATCGATTTCTTCTTGAGGAGGCTGAGATTCAAGTTCATGCATGGAAAGCACCAGAATTCGAAGTTGCAACCTGAAAGAAGTGGAAGAGAAGACATAGAGACGAGAGAGAAGCAGAGCTCAGATGAAAGAAAAGATCGACACTCGAGATGTAGATGAGTAGAGAAGAAAAGTCTAAACTGAGAAAAGAAAGAGTAAAGAATTGAATTGTTGAAATTGGAATCTCTGAAATTCGAGGGAACAAAAGAGAAGGATTTAGAGTCAAACGAAGAAGCTTACCTTTACTAAGTAAATTTCCTCTGTCTGATCCTTCATTTGATTCATTTTCTTTTCCAAACTCTGTCTGTCTACATGATCTTCGATGTAGATTGTATCTTCAACCTAGAGAGATAGAATGAAAGAAAGAGCGAGCTCTGGCGGGTTCGAATTTTTTCCTTAAAACCGTTCAGCGTTCGCGCACTTTTCTCGCTCGCCATTTCTACCTTCAATGTCCTCGCGTTTGGTCAAAAGTCTGAATTTCTCCATTTTAAATCTCTCAAAAGATTTGTTTTGATCTGGTTCGAAAATGTCTACAAACAAGATTTTTCGGTAGCGCTGTTTTCAGAGAGGCAAGAGTGGAAGTTGTCAAAAACGGGGGTAGAAACCTTCGAGGGGAACTGGCATTTTAACTTCTTCGGGTGGGGCGCAACGATTACATACTTTGAAACTAAATATCCATCTCTTACAATCAGTCTTAAGCAATAAACATCTTTTCAAAGTCTACCTCACCCCATCTTTGCTGTTCTTGCAACTCAAAGATGTTGTCGAACCCACTTCTCAACCTACCTTACGTCTTTGCGCGACAACTCAACTCAAGCAACAATCATCTATCAACCCAATCTTGCAACATTCATTGGCTGAAAAAACTCATTCAAGACGCTTTGTGTCCAACTCAATCTCAAATGGACTTGAAGGATGGCATCCCATTCCTTTCCAATCCATCGAAGACGACGCTCTTCGATTCGAGAGCTCGTCCTCTGCCATTCATCACTGCAACTCCAATTCCTGGAGCTCAGATGATGACTTCAGAAGCCGTTTTGACTCAAGTCAACAGTGAGTATTCGAGCTTGTCGTCGCTGTCCAGATGGATAGCGGGACGAGTAGTTAAACTCGAAAGAGCGCGCGAGTCTCTTTCAACACTCTTCTGATCACTCTCTTTCTCTTTCTCTTTCTCTCTCTTTCTACTCATTCACCCTTCAGCATCTTACTGTCTCCAAGTCGCCATCATGGTCGGTCTATTGACCTTCTTTGTCGCAAGGCTCTTTTGGAACCGTCGCACTTCTGCCGCCGCTATCGACTGTGGATCGACCTCTGAGCAAACAATCTCGAAAATCTTGATCGAGTTCACTGCATCCCAAGCTGCTTTCTCAAAGGTTCACGTCACAAGCCTAGCATCGCACAAAGCCAGGATGGCCGTCGTCTTCGAATCTCTGAAGCTACATCATTCACAGCAGCAAATGAAGGAGGTCCTTCAAGCATCGGCAACCCTTGGTGAAGCGAACGAGTACCTCAGTTCGAAACGCAAGAAAGTCGAGAAGGACTGGAAGAAGCTGATAGAAGAGGCCCAGCAGTCGGCTGAAGACTCGAAAAGAGAAGTCCAGACGTTGCAAGAGAGACTAGCTCTTGAATGCTCCGGATCTCACGAGTTGAAGGCCAAGATCCGCAAGATGGGAGAGGGCATAGATTCACTTCTCAACATCAACAAGGTACTTGGAAGGAAAGTCCAGGATCTTCAGAGCCAGGTCATAGCTACCTCAAATGAGCTCCGCTCATGCCGATCTGATCTCATCACTCTGCAAGAGGAGAACTCTGACTTGAACCTGGAGATTCACAACCAGACCGAGAGGAGGATCGTCGAGCTCTCTGTCGTTCCATCAGCAAAATCAAGAGTCAGCAAGCCTAACCGTTCGTCGGATACAGATTCTGACTCTGAGTCTGAATCAGGCTCGGAGGACTTGTCCTATTACGCTGGCAACAGTCTATCTCACGAGGTCCAAAGCCTGAAGCGAGAGGTGGAAGATGAAAGGAGGAGAGGTCTCGAGGAAAAGAGAGCACTCCAGACGAAGCTTCATCAAAATCTGGAGAAAGCAGAAGGAGAAAGAGACGAAAGCAAGCGAACCATCAGCAAGAAGGTCAGCGAGATCAGAGATCTGGAAAGAGGGAATAGAGTGGCAGCTATGAAAGCAAAGACGCAAGAAGCCAAGATCGAAAAGCTCAGATCGCAACTCCAACGATCGAGAGGCTTGAGATCGATGGACATCAAAGCCAACAAGGCGAAGGGCAACTCTGACATTCGTTTGAACAGAGTCAAAAGCTCTTCAAGCTCCATCAACACCTCTTCATCGTCACTGGTATCTTCGTCTGCTTCTGCCTTGCTCGGCTCTTCGACTTCCCTATTCTCATCGGCTCCCCTCTGTTCATCTCTCGAAACGACGACGAGTAGCGATTCGGTCAAGATCAAGACCACTTCCAGTCCAGCTCCAACCTCTAGTACTCCGATGAAGCCTACCTGGGTACAAAGAGCTGAGACAAAAGCCAGTCGTTCAGGAGAAGGGGCAAAGGTCGTAGTGAACAAAGACGACGAGGACCAAGCCGAAACGTCATTCCCAGACTTGGGTGACGACGATGAGTCAATGTTGATGGACTTTGATCTGGCCACTCTTACTTGCTCGCTGATCGAAGACTAGAAGGTCAATCAGCAGCTCTAGAGCAGATCAATCTGACAGGCGAAGGAGCTTTCAAAGCACGGGAAGAAGAGAAAAAGGATCTCGAGATCAAGAACTCAAGGACTTGAGCGAAACAGACAAGACAAGCAATAGAGCAGACAATCCTCCCTCGAGCGAGGACGGCTCCTACTTTCAGAAGGCTTAGATTCAAGGGGATGAAGGTTCTCCCAATCGGAATCCAAAGCAAGGATGCTTGGAAGCAAAAGAACGAAGGAACAAAGCGGAGGATCTCTCCATTTCTCAACAAAGAGAGATGGGACTGGATCGCTCGCTAGATTTCTGCCGTTGGTCAAAAGAATGAACAAAAATGACACCATTCGACCTCTCTGACTCCCCTTGCGGGAAAAGAGAGACTCACCARTCGATGGAAAAAAACGATTTATTTGACCTCTAGCGCGTTCCGTCATCTCGAGTTTTCAAATGCCTCGAGTACGGAACAAGGAAATCTAGTAAAGGCACACGAAATCGGTGCTCACTCTGTAGCTGGAAYGGGTTTGATCCTCTCTCGCATTGCGTGCGAAGAGGTGACCATTCCTAAGAAGGTGTAAACGAGGTTTTACATCCGGAGTGCTTTGTTCCTTTCTCCTTCTTTTTTTACTCTCCACTTTTGCTTCCAAGTGTCTCTTGCTTTGGGTCTCGATTGGTGAGTTTCCCGAATCTCTGACGAATCTCTCTCCTCCTTCCTGTAGGCTTSACCGTCTTTGGTCGGTCAAGGATCTCTAGTTCAGATTCGTCGAAGTCTGTCGTCACGCTCAAGTCTTACGGTTTCACATCTTCAAGTTTCCAACCACCTCTTTCTACTTCGCGCTTTTCACGGATTCCACTCTCTGCGAATGCTCAAGCTTTGGATAAGGCCTAACGTTCAACTCCAATCGCTGGCTTACTCTGCGACTGACCGGATTCGCTTGCCCCTCACGACTTGGTCGAAGAAAAAGTACAAACACCCATAAAAAATTCGAAAAAGTCAAAATCCCAGAAAAAATCCATAGATGATTTCCGTTTCTAGTCTGGYTATAGAGTTCCGTTTAATTCTCATTCCCCATCAAGTCGTGTTCTTATACAAAACAAAAGCAAACCTAAAAAGTTCAAAAGAAGCAAAATCCAAAAAAAAACCCATAGACGGCTTCCCTTTCTCCTGTTCCCGTTTCGTTCTTAATATCTTTCGAGTTCTGTTGTACTTAGTCTGTCTCGAATATAATCTTCTGTTTAATGTCATCTTTCGACTTTCTTTCTCGTGTGCAGTCTTGAACCTCTCTCCTGTGCTGGAGAAGTAGAAGTAGAAATGGATGACTTGCTCATGACCTTCTCTTCTTTGAAGCCTTGCGTTTTCGTTTGATGTTCTCCGTCTGAAATTTGTTTCCTCGAAGTCGAAACGAGTGTGAGAAAGGAGACGAGAGATCGGAGAGAAAGGGGGAGGCGAGGAGCAAAAGGCAAAAGGATGAAAGCCACTTAAGCCACTTGTCGATATGTCAAAAACTTCCAAATGTCCCAGCTCGAGTCTTTCCATCATCACTTTCTTGTGTGAGAAGGAAAAGGGAAAAGCAATTTGAACCAGGTTCAGAAACTCATCAGAGTTCGATCGCTGTGATCTCACGATAGCTGAGTCGCTGAACTTTCTCTACTTCACTAACTGCGCTCACTTGAGACTTTTCGAAAATTAGAAACAAGAGAGAACTGGGGGTACGAAAATGGTTTGCGAGAATGGAAGAGTTCTTTAGAATTGGCGATTGGATCGAAAAGAGATCACTTAGAAAGGCTTGGGAAGAAGAAGTATTCGAAGAAACAGATGCTGTCGACGGCTCGAATTCCATCAAAAAGGATCGGATACCAAACGACTTCCAGGAATACCATTGATCGAAAGCAGAACTATACTTGAGTTTGAAGAAGATGAGAGCCGATTCATGCGCACGGATTTTCACTCTGTAGAATGAGGGAAAGTAGATGAAGACAAGGTCAGTATGACTTTGTATCAATTCGTAATGGCATCTCAACACGAGGAATGGGGTTCTACTCACTGCAATTGTTTCGAAACTCGTCAACGTTGTCTTGAAGCCACGAGACAGCCTTCTCTTCCGACGTCAAGTATGAATTTATCTCTAAATGGTTCACCGAAGATGTCTGAAGAGAAGCAAATGCAACATCTTGACCCGAAGATGGCGAAAGAGAGGAGTCGAAATCGCCAGCGGCTGCCGACAATATTTCCTTGTGAGACAGACGTCGATGAACAGCCAGTCTGCTGGAGACCATCGATGCTAGAGCTGTGGCTGAAATCGGCGATCTAGTGGATTCTTCGCCTTCTTCGTCTTCTTTGTTGATTGTTCCAAGGATAATCTCATTGAGCTCCGGAAACAAGAAGTGGTCCTTGTAGCCAGCTTCATTTGCTTCTCTCGATTGAATAGAGAGCAATCTGAGGAGCTGATTCCAAAACCCGGATGGAGTTGACGTTGGTAGTTGAAGGTGCAGACTATCAAGGTGTTTCCAATATTTCATCGCCTTGATTAAGGAGGTGGCTGCCTCTTCCGTTGGTTCCACTAGCAGAGAATCCACATTGAACGTTTGTGGTGAGGATTGTGCTCTCAAGAAGGAAAGATCTTTGGGATTGACTTTTTCGAGATACAACTGCCAAAGGCTCGGAGCTTTGAAGATCTTGAAGAATGAACTGCACTTTGCGTTCTAGGTTGAGGGAGGAATCTGCTCTAGACGTAGAATTTCGAGATGAGGGAGGTCAAAAGAGATTGATCCCATACCTTGAATCTGATCTCCCTCTGTCCATGGAAGGCTCAATTGCACTGGACTTGTATTTGAGCTGAGTAACTTGACAATGAAACTGGACTCGATTCCGTAACTGCTGATGATCACGTCAGTCGCTTCTTGAAGTCGATCCACCAGAGCGTCATCACAAAGGAGACTTTCTCCTCCTCCATGCCAAATTAGCTTAGAAAGCTTTGGCTTCCATACTGAAGGCAACGAAATGATCTCTTCCAGCGGGCTAGGATATAATTCTTTTTCTTCCCCGAATCCACAATAGTATTCCGAACGGAGGACCGTAAGAGAAGGGCATTGAGAAGCTATTTCAATGATGAAAGGGCATAGATCACTTCGATGTGCGGTCGAGAGAGAACGCAGGGATCCAGAAGAAAGGAGAATGGAGCTACGAAGTTGTTCCTTCTCTGACTCATTCACTTCCTCCTTGATCTTGAGGTCGATAGATTTGATGGAGTTACTACTCTTCTCTCCAAAGACATTGAGTCCTTTGATGATATTGAAGACTTGCCCTTCCATTTCGAAGTGTCGGAACAGACTCTTGGATTCCAGGATAGACTTGTTCCATAACTTGCAAATCGAGGTAGAAATGGCAATAGAAGGGGAATCCGAGAGTGACATTGTTTTAACGAAAAGTTCCGGAGAAAGTCTGTCGAAAGGGCTCTTGAGCTGACGATTCTTCGACTTCTCGATCTCTTGTTTGAGCTCTACTAAGTCTGATTCTTTCAGATGGGAGGTAGCTGTCTCATTCTTTTGAGAAGGAAGCTGCTGAGCAATCTCGAGATGATGGAGAGCCAAAGCCAAAAAGTTGAACGTCGCTCTGAGATAAGTCTGCGTGACAAGAAAGAGAGACAAAGAGAAATCTAGTCAGATTGGAACTATGTGAAGAAACCGATCTACCATCAGATATTAGACTTACCTCACGAGTCTTCTTTCCTTCCAAGGCTTTCTCGACGTCCTTTGCAGCCTCATGAGCTTGCCCAAACCTCTCCAAGCCAAAGCTTCTAAGTAAGAGTGGCTGTGTTGGATCAACAGGTTTAGATTCGAGAATCTGAAAGAGAATGAGAAACGAAAGAGCAGGCGACCAATCAGCAAGCTGGAAGGGCAAGGTAAGGAAGAACGAAGAAGACAGAAAGAACAGCGATTCGCTTCTTCTTTCCGTCCACTTTCTACTGTGATCAATACTCACCTGTGTACACATATCTACTCCAGTCTTGAAATCCAATCTGTCTAGAGCAGCCTGAGCTCTCTGGATGGAGTCTCTGTTTGACTTTGCAATTCCATTCTCTTCGGTGGCAGTCCTCTTTGCAGCTGGCTCATCTGCTCCTCCTGAGTTGGTCCTCTTTGATCTTCTGGTGTTCATGTTCGAGGAGCTGCTTTGGTTATCAGTTGGGTGAAAGAAAGAGACGTTGTGGTAGTGAAGGAAGAAGATTCTCTCCTCTTCTTCCATCTTGCCTTCTCGGTTCGTTCGGTCTTTTGCACCTCGGCATTTCCTTCACTTTGAGCTGGAATTTCCATCTTCTCTTTCTTCTTCTTTACACATCACATCACAGTTCGAACATTAATCTTTCATCTCGAGGCTTTGTGCTCTGTGCGACTCAGAGCAACAGCATCTTCATTCTTCAATCTCTTCCCTCCAACTTTGCCCTCTCAAAGAACGACTTCTCATTCAACGAGTCACAAGTCTCAAAACTCACTGTCGGATTCTGCTCAAAGATATTTCAGCAACAGAAAATCCAATTCACGTTATCTTGACACCAGTAGAGCCGATGAGCAGTTCTTCCACCTCTTCCAAATCTTCTTCTCCTTCTGTTTTTACGACTCATGCTCTTCAATCTCAATCTTCGCAACTCCATCAAGGTCTCACTACCAATCTCTCTTCTATCCAAAAATCAAATCACTATACTCTTAGTTAGGTACCGATAGAAATGTGGGAGCAAGTTTTCATTTCGATGGCAGATCAGGAGAAAGGCCCTGCCCCTATCGATGGAACTTTTAGAACTTCTTCATCAGTAGCCTTGACTTGTTCTTTTCTCTATCATCTAGTATCAATTGATAGATTTTCGAGAGTCACCTTAAAGAAGGCCAAGATCAAGGTGTCTGCAGGAAAAGGAGCTCTACGTTTCGCATCGTTTACATCTTTCATCTCAGACGAGCAAACCTTCTTCTTGAAATCTCATCCAGAAGTGACTGGTAGGATCGAAATTTTGATCATAACTGCAAATCTCAAAGATATGTCTGAGATTGGCATCGATGAAGGTTGGGACTATTCACACTGGCTTTGGAAAGGTTCACTTCAGTTGACATGAAGTGATTTGGTTTTCAATCTCACACTCGTCACGTAGATAAGCGAGAACCTACGTTTCAAGACTTGAATGTTGGGTAGATTATGAGTGTTACTTTCATTCAACGTATATAGATCATTCCCAACTCTCGTTCCCTCAGCGACGAAAATAAAGATCTCTTTCCAAAGTCTCAGTCATGAACTCTTCTTTCTTCTCTTCACGTGGTTTCTCACTTGAAGTTCCGAAGCTTTCGACTCGATCCCTTCCACCAAAGCTACTACCTTTACGCAGATTGAAACTCTGAGAGCTTTGAGATTCAGCTCGTTCCAAATCAGAAACGTTTTCCGTTCGCTCATCCATAGTGTCGTCGATGTGAATAGAGTTGACATCGGGCCTGATCATGTTGTTGAATCTTAAGTTGAACGATTTCTTGAGGAGAGATTCCTTGAAGGTAGACTTTCTTCTGCAAGACAATGAAGTGAGTTGGTTTGCACTTGTCGATGTCTGTGTTTGATGGCTAAAGGTGGTGTCTTCTTCTGTTGCTGACGTTGAGAATCTGGATGGCTCGTCGGGAAAGATAAGAGCCTCTTCCGTTGGTCTACTGAGTAGAACGACCAAGACAGATAGACAGTAGAGCTTGCTTATCATCCAACTTGGCAAGAAAAAAAACAAACCAAGGTCTACTGAGTGAGCTTGTGCGACGAATACTGGGAGATGGAGAGAGAAGACAGAGAAGAGAAATCGTCAGAGCCTTTCTCACTTTACCTTTGAGAAGGCAAAGTCAAGTTGAGTCGCCTACGTTACTCACAGACCAAGCAGACCAGAGAAGATAGAGCAGTCATGCCACCCGTAGTGAAAGAGATTCGAATGAACTTGTTCAACATGATCTCGTCTTTCGAGAATCCAGTCTTGTGCTTCTTGAAAGCGTCCAGCAAGAAAAGAGTGATCAAGATATCGCCTGCTGCCCCCGTTGCTAGCCACGCTGTCACGATTCCCTCAGCTCGATAGAAATCTGAGTATGCGGGATTGAGACTTAGGACATGAACCGACATGATGGAACAGCACAGCGAAGAGATAGATAATGCCAGTAGAAGAAATACCGCCAACCTGTATTGGGAATAGAGCCAGACTCGGAAGATCAAGAAGAGTTGAGGTAGGAACGATGAAATCCCAATGATCTGAAAGACAAGTAGGAAAGAGCAAGAAGGATTCAGATCCGCGGCCTGAACTAGATCTTATCTCTTCCATCTAATCACTTACTGCAGGTCCAGCTACAATGGAACGATTCGCTATCAGAGCTCGAGGATAGTCTCCAAAGTTGTCGATGAGATAGTCCCACGCCGCGAGGACGAGGTTTATCGAAGCTCCAGTGTCAACGAGAACAACGAGACCGACGAAGATCTTGAGAGCGACGTGATCCTTCTCCCATTTTGTGTAGTACTGCCAAACCTGTGAGTAAACGCATCCCAGAAGATAGAAGTTGATAGCACAAGTGATGAAAAGGACTCCCAAACTGGTGACAGCAAGAGAAGAATCAGAAGCGGTGTCACATGTCAGTCTTCAATCTGTGCGAAGGGAACGCAATCTCACTTGAAAATTCTTACCTATTTTCAACGCTACCCTCGCTCATGCTTTCGAAAGAGGACATCTTCTTCGAGGAATCCTGCAGTGACTCTGATTCTACTTGATGTAGCGGAATGAAAACGAGCAGAAGGGAAAGGAGAAGAAAGGGAAGAGAAGAAATGCCAATGTCTTCTTTCTTTCTAAGTATTCAAATTTGCAGCCCGGAACTCGTTGAGGACTCGAGCCTTTCGCTCGGACAGTGGATTGAAGGAATGGCGCAATCAAAGTAAGGTCTGCGCATCCATGTTTGTTTTCCCAAGTTGTCCTTCGACTCCTTTCTTCCCTGTTTAGAGAGACGAGAAGTAAACATAGAAAGGCGCACCGCACGATGACTGAAAAGAGAAGAAAATCGAGTTCTCATTCAAACAGAACCTCAACCTCTCAGAGAGAGCAGAGCGCTGGCCAAAGGTACCTTACAAGTCTGACTTTTACTCTTCAGTCCTGAAACTCCTTCTCCAACTTTCGAGTTCCCGTTTCTTGCAATCCAACCTTCTTCACTAGCAGCGACGAATAAATTAGGTAAAGCCATGACCTGTTTCTTCTTCTTTCCCTCTCCTTCAACTTCTACCTTCTTGATCGAATCGAAATCGATAGTATCAGAAGAATCAGAAGAAGTACTCAAGAATAGAAATCTTGGAATTGACCAAACTATCGGATCTGGACCTGGAATGTCTAGAGGTGAGAACTGCTTGTTGGGAAGCTTTTCGTAGAACTTTAAGTTGAGAAGGTGGGAGTGGAACGAACGCGAAAGGCAGTGTCAGAGAACATGAAATCGAGAACGCAGCTGAAAAGGAAAGTCTTACTACTTCAACCACTCACCTGAGCCCATAGATTGGAAGCGACTTCTTTACTGCCAACTTCAGGACCCAGTTCAGACTCAGTCTCTATCGAGAGACTTCCCCTAGTTGGATGACCAGACATGATTCTCGATAGTAAAAGGGGCTGAAAAGGAAAAGTCGAAGAAGAAAAAGAGAGAAGACATTCGTGAAAATGTCAATTTGGATATTGTCTCGGAGAAAAGACGAAAGATCTCGACTAGAAGAGAATTCAAATCGAGACACCTGCAAGAAGCAAAGGATGCTACTCACCTTTTCAGACTCCTTACTCTCAAAAACACCCAGATAGAAATCTTCTTCCTTCCTGACATCTTTTGAGATATCTCTAATCCTATCTTTGCTCATCTCTTGCGAACTCGAAGCTTCGTTCTCAGCCTGTCCTTCCGATTTACTTCGAGCTGCGATGTCACGTAAGAATTCCTGCGTCGCATTTGAAGAGTTCAAAGTCGAGATGATGTTCCCTCGAGCACTATCAAGCATGATGATTAAGGAAAAACAAGTGTTGAAAGGTCAGTTAAAGAAAATAACATACCAAAGCCTCTCCAAAAGGATCTCTCACCTTGTAATTTCTCTCCTAGGTCCCAAAGTTGTGAAACCTTCATAATCAACTCTAACATTTGGTTTGAAGAAACTCTCTTCCTTAGACTCAATCTCTGATGTAGTTCCATCAGTCAAAACCAATCCAACAGCTCCATCTTCGTGAATTTCATCTTCTCTCAGATTGGAGAACATCGTTCTAGATCTACCAGTTTGAAATGGAGTTGGAGGAGAAACCAAACCTAAAATAGATGATTTGTTGAACTTTGAATCTAGAGCTTCCAATAGACCTTGAGGAGATGGATCACTGAATAGAAGAGTGGTTAGGATCGAGTTTGGACTGTGAGAGGTGAAAGATGAAGTGAAAAATGAGGCAGAAAAATGTAGAGGGGAAAAGATCAATTTTGAGTCTATAGAATCAGAAAGAGAATAAAAAGAAGAGAACAAACTCACTTTACATTCTTCAACTCGTTTGGTAAATCCATTTTGAAGTTTTCTTTCCCCCAAAGATCTTTCCAACTTTTCTGTTCTTCTCCCTCTTTCTCTTTCTCTTGATTTCCAGGTTCTTCTTCATTCTGTTGCTGTTGATTTCCCAACCATTCCAATCTATCATCTTTTCTCTTCCAAGAATCCTTTTTATCAGGCCATCTACCGATTTGAACTTTTGGTTTCCCACCGATGGTTGATCTAAAAGCAATCGAATTAGTAGCAGGTAATAGAGAGATAGAAACCGAATGTAAAGGTTTGTTAGGATCCAAAGGAGAAGATAAGGAAGAATCCGGAATCAAAGAGATTGGAATTGAAGATGATAAAGTCCCAATTCTAGCAATGGAAGAATGAGAATTTGATCCTTCAGATTCAAATCCTCGGAGTAAAGAAACTGCTTCTCCCAATTGATCTTTGGGTAAATCTTTTGAAATTGAAAATAAAAGAATGAAATCATGATCACTATGACTATGATTGTGATTGTGACTCTTTGTTTCGTCTTTCTCCTTCGTCCCGACTGAATCTGGACTTTTTCCAGCTCTTTTTGCAGAGGTTAGGATTCCAGTCATTGTTGATTTCAAAGCTATCAGTAGGGAAGGTGGATGATCTGAGAATAAAGTCAAGGTTTGTGCAGTTGCTAGAGGAGGTTTTGAATTCCAATTTCTAGGATTGGATTTAGAATTGGATGAGTCAGATTTGGAAGAAGAAGTAGTCGTTGGATTGACTGGTTGAGCATATCTTCTAGTCGTCGATGCATTGAATCGGATTCTGGGATGTGATACTGATCTGCTGCCTATTCGAAGCATAATGAATGAGTAAGAGAAGAGAAGAGAAGTAAGAGGTGGAGAGAGAAGGGAAAGAAAGAGACGAAAGAATTCCAACTTGAACTTGAATCTCATCAACCATTTCTCAGAATTCCAATCACAGTCTTTACTCCTTCCACCTTCTCTTTATTTATTCCAATATCTCAATAACTTACTACACTTCGGTCTAGATTGTGCAAGAGATGGCCAACCCGACAAGCAGCAAGATTCCCTCGGTTCACTCGGATCCTCTGACGGAATCTTACACTTGGAAGTCTCCCATTCCCGAATCTTGCAGAGGTGTTCCTTGTGCTTTGGGTGTCGATGAGGCTGGAAGAGGTCCAGTTCTGGGTGAGTATCATTCGACGACAAGGAGAGAAAGAGAGATTGAATGAATGCCAAACATGAGTTAGATCAACACAGAGTCCAAGGCGATAGAGATCCAACTATTGTTGTCGAAAGAGACCATTGATTTCAATCGTATGGACTTGAAACTTCTAATTGAATGGGAAATAGCTGTTTTGAGACCACCCCTTCCATCTAGAATCTGATTTCCATCTCTAAACTTCATCCTGACACGACGCGTGTTCTATCTCCATCTTTCTCTGTGTTGTGGATCCATACAGGTCCATTGGTGTATGGAATCGCATACTGTCCTGTCGATTATCAGGATCAGATGAAGGAAATCGGCTTCGCAGGTCAGTAGGAAGCAAGGCTTGGTAGTTGTTCGACTTTGGATTCTCACAAACCAACTTTTTGATTTCTCTCTCTCTCTCTCTTCTATATGGAACTCGATTTCGTTTAATCAGATTCAAAAGCATTGACAGCACAGACGCGTGACGATCTATTGGACGCTTTGATTGATGACAATAAGAACATTGGTGAGCTATACTTCCAACTTCTTTTCTTTGACCATCTCATTTACCTTCAGACCGATTTTTCCGACAAAAAATTCGATAGACAAGGATAGAGTTGATTTCTGCTTTTCGGAAAGAGAATAATATAAGGAGTCGATATCCAATTCTGACTAGCAGCTTCTCGTACCCTCTCGCTTTTCTATTCTGTCCTTTTCAGGCTGGGCAGTTCGAGTCCTCTCACCTCAATCAATCTCCTCTGGGATGTTACGACGTCGACCAATCAACCTGAACCTTCAATCATCAAATGCCACCATTCTATTAATCTCTACAATCCTAGAATCCGGAATCGATCTGACTGAAATCTACGTAGACACAGTTGGAGATGCTACTAGTTATCAAAAGTTATTATCTAGTAATTTCCCAAAACATAAACATATCAAATGGGTAGTGACTAGTAAAGCGGATAGCATTTATCCTATAGTTGGAGCTGCTAGTATCACTGCTAAAGTCACTAGAGATAATTGGATGGAAAATTGGAGATTTATGGAGAGGAATTTCGGTAGAGTTGAGGGGAAAATGGATGATTCTGAAGATGGAGGAAAGAAAGAGATGAATGGGAATGGTAAAGGTAAAGGAAAGGGTAAAGCAAAGAGGAAATTGAAAGAAATAATAGATTCAGACGAAGATGATGAAGGAGAATTAACAATTGATGAACAATCATCTCAATCTCAATCCCAAACTCAACCGAATCCAACCTCAACACAAGTTTCGAATCCAAATGGTAGAGTATGGATCTTAGGTTCAGGTTATCCAGGAGATCCGAAAACGATTCAATTTCTAAAAGATTCTATCGATCCAATCTTTGGTTATCCAGGATTGGTTAGATTTTCATGGTCAACTATTAAAATCACTTTAGGAATCCCAGATTCGGGTGATAAATCCAATCCTAAATTCAACAAGAATTCCCAAAATAAAAGTAATGGTTCTGCTTCTGCTTCTGCTGAGATCAAGACGAAGTATAATGCTTTGAAAGTTAGATGGATGGATGAACCTACACCCATTTCGAATTTCTTTGGAGCTGGAGCTGGA
Source organism: Golubevia pallescens (assembly GCA_001599655.1). NCBI lineage: Eukaryota > Fungi > Basidiomycota > Exobasidiomycetes > Golubeviales > Golubeviaceae > Golubevia > Golubevia pallescens. The sequence continues at coordinate 969,837 of BCHO01000011.1, forward strand.
GGCTTTAAGAAATTGGCTGGAGGAATGGGAGAAGGGAGTGAGAAAGAGAAATGGAAAAAGGAAAATGAAGAGTTGAAATCGGGTAGGATGGCTCTTTGGAGAGATATGGGATTGAATCATGTTGGACCTGGTGGGTTGGATTTCTGAAGGGTTTAACTAGGATCGATCCATCTTCAATTATCCAAAGGGACTGGGTTCAAGGATACTCAGATTGGGGGAAGTTTGAGAAGTGTTGTTCACGTCTGCTAGCATTCTATTGTCGTCTGAAATGTCTAATCGCCATCTAATTTTGTTCTTGAAAACATTTGTATCCTAATTTCAATTATTTCATCAACTTATTGCAAAGCATCTTTGAAGCACTTTACAGTTGTGACGAGCACAATGGGGGCCAACGGAAATTCTTGATTTGAGAATTTTAATCTCCACAGCATCTTTGCATTGTTCCACAACATCTCAACAACTCATCAATCAAACTCAAGAATCCTAGTCTTGAAGCAGATCAACAACCAGCATCATCTCGAAGCTCAAGAGACAGAGAGAGGCATTCACTAAATCCAAGACTATCTCCGAACCACTCAAGAGAGCAGAACCAACAAATCAACATCTTTTCCCCCTCGAATTCTCATCTTTGCTCCTCTGGAATTGAATGGGATATCAATTATAGAAGGAGAAAGAATTCCAAGATCAAAACAGACAGCATAGAGAACGAGTGGGAGTGATCCGGAGCCATCTTGACTCCAAGATTGGCATAAACAACACTCAATTCTACTCCTTTCTTCTCTTTCAGTTCTTTCATCACCTAAATCGACTCTCTCACTTTCTCAAGAATGAGTTCCCAAGGTCAAAAAGCGCCAGTCAGAGTGAAAAGGTCTCAATCGAATCTGACTTCAAACCCACAGCAACCTTCCGTCTCGAATCCCTCCATCTCGAACTCTCCTCAAGATCCAGATTCTGTTTCAATACAAACACGACCTCCAATCCTTCAATCAGATTTTACAACTTCTACTTCTCCCAATCGTGGTTGGTTAGGTCTAGGTAGAAGTCGATCTCACTCCACATCCAATCAACTTCAAAACGTTCAACAGAATCATGAAATCCTACCCACTCATTCTCATTCAAGTAATCCTCAGGTAGATTGGGTAAGGAATCATATGAATCAAGATGATAGACTGGGCGTCGAACTACAATTGGCAGAAGATGCATATGAGACTGAAAGGGATGAGAGAGCAAGTATCGGTCCATCTACTCCAAGTGGTAGGAGATCTAGAAATGAGTATTTCACACCAGAACCTAGTCGAAGCGGTCGAAGTAGCGTAGTAGAAATGTTAGCAAAGGATGATAGGAAAGCAAGAGAGACTAAAGAAAAGGAGAAAGATTCAAAAAGAGCGGAATTGAGAGGTGGTTCTGGAATTCAAAGAACTGTTTCTACTGGTTTGATAGATCGATCGGATTCAATGCCGTCTACAAGGAATAACGAATCGAATATAGGAAATGGATCTACCACTAGAGGTACAGCTAGTAGAGTTAGGGCTCATTCAAGAGCTACAGATGGTCATTTGTCTAGATTGGGTCAAGTTCCAGAAGTTCAATCCTCTACTTCTTTACCTAGACCTCAATCTTCTTTACCTACCACTTCTTCACCAAACGACTACTTCTCTCAGATCTCAGAAAACAATGAACAAGTTGCAAATCAAAATGGAGAAGGAACTTCAACCAATTTGACTCCCAATCAAATCTCTCCAGGTAGAGCTTTAGTAGTCACTCCAGGCGGAACTAGAGATGAGAAATCTACTGGTTGGTTTGGAAATGCTTTAAAGAAGACAATGAGTTCAACCAATGTCTTTACTCTATCTAGGAAACCTTCAGACCAATCGATTTCGAAAGGAGAAAGTTCAGAAGAAGATAGAAAGATTCAAAGACAAAGAGAAGAAGCAGAAAGAAGAGAAGAAGAAGAAAGACATCATGCAGAAGAAGTGGTAGATTATTTAGACGTAGTAGATCCAGAAGTGGCAGCTTTAGGACATTTATCAAACATTCAAAATTCAATCTTCATGCCTAACATTTCCAATTATTTCGATAGAAGACCAAGTCATACTTTACCTTCAATGGCTCCTGCTAATAGCGTTAGGAAAGCTAGAGAGAGAACTTCTGATGAAAAAGAGATTAATTCCAATGGAGTTGTTGGAAGTTGGGGTAGGAATAGTAGGAGAAGTGATAGAGAATCTGAAGGTAGTGGTGAAGGTGAAGGAATTGAACTCTCTAATAGAGTGACTGCTAGAAGAGGTAGTAAACCAACTTTACTTTCTAGAGTCTCAAGTGCTGTCTCTTTTAAAACTACTAATACTCAACCTCAAGCGGATGGAACGAATGATCAAGATCAAGGTCAACAAGCAGATGAAAGCGACGATGAAGATGGAGATGAAGATAGAAATCTCTCGAAAGAGGAAAGATTGAAGAAGAGGAAACAAGAATTGGAGAATAGAAAACATATTCGACATTGGCAGGATTTAGATGATGAAGAGAGGAATGAATTGGATGAACATGTTAGAGCTCTTTTGACCAAGAAGGCAAAGTTCAGGAGAGGAATGAAGGGATTTTGGGCTTTCGTCAAAACTCGTGAGTTGAATTGAGATCAAAAAGAAGTGAATGTATGCGCTCTGAAATTTTCAATCACTCACCTCTCTTTTGTCTTCTCGTACTCTACTAATCTAGCTATGGGATTCATCATGACTCTTTATGGAGTTTTGGTTACATTCTGGGGAACTGCAATCGTTCTCTTCATTTTCCGATGGATCGACGCTGGATCTAGACGACGATATTGGATCGAAATCTGTGATCAGATTCTGTGTGCTCTATTCGCTGCAGTCGGATTGGGGTTCGCTCCATTCAGAGCTGTAGACACTTATAGAATGGTTCACATTGCTCACTTTCATCATCTGACTTGGGAAAGAAGGCAAAAACTGGCTCTACCCGAACTTCGAGACCCTAATGATCTACCAAGACCAATCAACGAAGGTATGAATCAAGTCATTCAGGAAGAGAACCAAGACAATTTCGATGCCGAAGAGAGAATCAGGAAAAGATTGGAAATGAGGAAATTTGGTAGAAGTCAAAGTCTTCAAGAAGCTGAAGCTAAAGTCAAGAGTAAAGATAAAAAGAATGGTAGTCATCATGATCATCCTTATCATTCGAAAGATAGTAAAGATTCTACTGTTACTTTTGGAAGATCTAGTACTAGTGATAGTAGAAGTGATGGAATCACTCCGGCTTCAAACAATTCTCAACTCACGGATCCTCTGAACACAATGTCTTCTCACAGTTCTTCCGAAGCTCAATCTTCTTCAGGTCTCTTTCATCCACATAGCTCAGAGAACGCAAGTCGAACTGAAGTAGGAGGAATCAGTGGTTCTTCTTCCGATTCAGACGAAGATGGAACTTCACCTGATGGCTCGAATTCTAACCTCAACAAGAAAGGAAAGAAAGGAAAACATGGTCATCATCATCATCATCATCACAAACATCACAAGAATCTCATCGTTCCTCCGTTAGCTAGAGAAGGTGCAATCAGAGCTGCAGAAGTTGATAGAATCAAGAAAGAAGAACAAGAAAGAAAGGAGAAAGAAAAAGCAGCTGCTAGAGAAGCGAAAATCAAAGCTAAGGAACAAGCAAGACTTCAGAGAGGTTCTGAAGAATTGGAATCATCGCTTAATGATTCAGAAAGTGAGGATGAAGAAGAGGAAGAAGAAGAAATGGAAATGAAATTGAAACCTCCGATTAAAAGAAATACTTCGATTCAATCGGAATTGGTCAAAGATATTGAAGATGTTGTAGTGTTGACTCCGGAAGAACAGAGAATTCTAGAACATCATCAGAGGAAGTTCCATGCCTCTCATACTTTTTACAGGTGAGTACAGAGGGTCGCTTCTAAGAGCGATGTCAAAATCGCATTCGGTTCTTTCTGAAGAGATGATTTCGTGAGATCAATAGTGGGCCAAGTCACAGCGGAAGGAGAGGCGGGTGGACCAAAGCTCTACTCTCGAAACGGTCTCTCTCTCACTCGTATACTAGCTCTTTCTCACATCTGCATCCTCTCTTTCTTTTCGTCCTCTCTTTACGCTCAGGTTTCATGAGACAGCAACGCACCGAGCGTTCCCTTTGGACCTAATGATCGTCATCGTTTGTCTATTGGATTGCCATTCTCTATTGCAAGCCGCTCTGGGTGGTTGTACTTGGGGGATCTATTATCTGGATAGACCAACTGCTCTGACTGCTACCTTAATTAGTTGCTCTTTGAGCTGCAACGCCGTTGCTGGACTTTTGATTTACATTGGTGGTAGAAGAACCAAGAAAAGAGAAGAAGTCGGAAGGAGATTGAAAGTTGCTTTGGAAGCTGAGGCTTGGAAGAGAATGGAAAGAAGAAGAGAAAGGGAAATGGAAGAAAGGGAGAGAATGTTGGAAGAAGGTAATGAACCTGAAGTTCATGATGGAGTCGATGGAACTGGTGGGGAAGAGATTTCGGGTAAGAAGTTGAAGAAGAGTTCAACGAAGAAATCAAGTCATCAGAAATCAGAAAGTAAAGTCAAATCAAAACCAAAGATCGAAGAGAAACCTAAAGAAAATCCTTGGAAAACGTCTTAATTTTCCGACTGAAACAAGGCAATACAATACAACTTCAAGCTAGTGGATCAATAGAATAAGAAAGAAGGTTCGATTGTACATCACTTTTCCGAGATCCAACTTTCTCTCCAATACTCATATGGAAACACTCTAATTCGCAATCCCTCAATTTGTTCTGGCTTCTGCCTTGTCCCTTGTTTCGAACAGTCATGATTCACCTTAACGTAGATATTCTTTAATGTCCCCTCGCCCACTTCAATAATATTGTTCTCTATTGTAATTTTCTTTCATAGGTTTGCTTTTTCTTGGTGCAAATTTCATTTCTGTTCTGTTGATCGTGGATGCGAGGCTTCTTAAATCAACAATTTACTCGAAAAACATGCGAATAATCGAAGATTGAGTCCGTCTCTGATTTCCGTTTCAAACAGCTGTCGCAGGTCCATATCTCAAAGTTTGAACTTACAAAGCTTTCGATCTGAGCGATTTATTGACAAGATAATCGAATCGCGTGGTGCTTTACAAGAAGTCGTTTCAGGAGTGTCCACGAGACGAATCTTCACGGAGCAGACCTACCTTCTTGACCTTTTTTACCTCATTGCGTCGACGTCTCTTTCTCCATATTAGAATCTTTTATTCATATTTGAAGTATGATAATCTCAGCCTCAGAGTTTGGAATGTCGCCTATCCTCCTCTCTTTTGCGACTCTAGACCTCATCGTCGCTTCTCTCAGCGACCTTGCTCTCTACTCGCTGAGCACACGCCCCTTGATATCAAATCTCCGACCAGGCGAGAGACGATCTTGCTCTCTCTCGAGTCCACTATCTCATCTCCTTTCTCATCCGATCTCTTTTGGATGTAAATACATAAAAAGCACAATCGAACCTCTAGCTCGACCACCTCTTCCCTACCAACTATACTACAGAGCCAAACCTCTTCCCTACCGAGCGCAAAAAAAAGAGCTTTCAAGACTTCAGAAGAGCTCACTCGCTCATTCCCAGGCAGAAGTTGCCAGAAGACTGTAAAGTAAACGAGTTCGTCTATAAGATCTGCATCACTAAGAACCTATCCTCATTCTAGACCTCGACCTTCGAGCTATCTCCTCTGACGTGAGCTTCGATTTTATTTGTTCCTAAACTTTGAATCTGTCGTTTCCTCCAAAAATCCTCTCTTCAAGCGCTCCGTAGCTAGTTTGAGACTCGAACCAAACTCGTCAATTTGTGTGCATCTTTTGCTCGCCCCCGAACCCCCCTCGACTTCATCACTTTCGAGCACCTCTCCTCGAAAACCAGTCTGACGCCTTTTTCACCTGCAGATTCGAATTCCTCGCAGAAAAACGATTGTTCTGGAACCCTCTCTGAAAAGATTTGTCTCCAATAATTTCCAGATAAAAGCGTTTCAACGCTGGAAAGGGGTTAGAAACTGGCGAGGGGCACCGAACGAAAAAGTCCTCAAAGGGGAGGGCGAATGGAGCCTTCCCCCTCGATCTCGATTGACTTCGAGGTCGATTGGCTTTCTTGAACATTAATTTAGTAAGTATTGTTCTTTTAAGCGCTCATGTATATGTGTTTCCTTGCTCTCTCGCTTCTCTGTCTCTATAGTTCTCCACTAACTCTCTCAACTCTCACTCCATCTTCTCACTCGAGCAAACGACAGGAAAGAGTCGGCTTGACCATGATCTGTTGGAAATGTAGCAAATAAGTGAAGCCTTCGTTCACGATGTTGTATGTTCTGACAGTGACTGGGAAACAGCTGGCTCTTTCCTTCCCTTCTCTTCTCTTCATCCCCGGTCACCATTCTGCCTTCGTCAACACAGTCGAGTAAGCGGGGGTCTGGATGACTTCAATCTATGATGGGATAGTTGTCAAGAGAAAGGGTCAAGCGAGAAAGACTGACCGTTGCGAAATACCGTCTGTCGGAAATGTAGCAAACGTATGAGTTGTATGTTTCGACAGAGGCTAGAATTGGGAAAAGCCAACTTCGATCAGCCATCCACCTTTCGTTCGTTGCCGCCTGTTGGATCAAACGGAAGGTGGGAGGGTGAAAGGGTTGGCATTTCGCTTCTATCTTTTCAAGATAGAGCGAATGGTCAAGGTTGCTTGGTTCGGGATCAAACCAAGTGACTCTACTTGCTTCGCCACTCACGCTCACAAAGGAGAGTATCCAATTCTTTTCATTTTGCGCTGCCTTTAATACCCTAGTATCATCACTAATACTGTTTTTTGGTCTTTTCCTACCTTTCAGTCTCTCTCTTCTTAGACCCTGAAACAGGCTATTCTTCGTCTCTCCTTCAGAGAGTTGGGAAAGACTCGACTTGACTCTCGATCCGACAGAGATGTAGGAAACAAGTGAAGCTAGCCTTCTCGATGTTGTATGATATGACGGTGACTGAGGAAAAGCTGGCTCTTTCCTCATCCATCTTCACCATTCTGCCTTTGGAGCTTGCAGTTTTCCCTGGAACGTCGTGGACTCTTCAACTCATTGTGGAATTGTTGCAGGGAGAAGGGCCCGCCGCGGAAGACTACAAGCACCAACCTCTCAGCTGTCTGGAAATGTAGCAATAGTAGCCCCCGTTGGTGAAATGATTGTATGTTCCGGCAGAGGCTAGAATTGGGAAAAGCCAACTTCGGTCAGTCTTCAAGTACTATCAACTCGTCTCTTGACGAGAAGGTAGGAAGGAATGGAAGACTGAAAGGGTTGGCATGCTAATAGAGCAAAACACTTGGTGCTCGGTTCGGGATCAAACCAAGTATTCTTTTCTTTGTACTTAAGTCTCAGGGAGAGTGCCACCACCTTCCAAACTTTTCTGCCTTCCGTTGATCTTTATCGTCCTTCAAGCCTCTTTTACCACCTTTTGAGCTGCTTAARMAGTTTTCAAACTCAACCTCGCTTTTCATCTCGCAGTCTTTTGCTCGACCTTTCGTATCTTGTTGCTGTCTTGCTCTTCTCTTGTTCCGCGCGCTTTTCTCTTTGATCGGTATCTGGCGTATCTGCTTCGATCCCTTTTGACAGATACAGGTTGTAATCATTGAGCGGCCTATTAACATGAGAAAAGTTGGTTGATCAACCTTTTGCGAGCGATTATGACTCTTGAATCGATGAACTGGTTGGAACAGTGGCAAGAAAGTAAGTAGCCAATCAGGAGGCGCGACATCGAGAGCTGATCTGCTCTGTTCTTGACCGAGGATCTAGTGCTTTGCATCATCAGCTCCAGAAAGAGACTATTATCATTCAAGATGGGGAATTGAATCTCTAGAGCTGCTTTGAAATTCGGCAGCTTCTCAACTAAAGTCGGCAAACAAGCTAGAACCTTTGTCTCCTTCGTAGATTCCGTCGCCACTCTACAAATGCTTGTATAGCTGCTTTAAGACTATCAAATACGGTTCCGACTATCTTCCAGACCTGATTTTGACGTAGGGTCATCTCTCGATCTGCTCTTTCCCAAACTTCTTGCTCTAGTCGGCAAGATTTGCAGGCTAGCTTGAGACCAGAGACTGATGATAAGTTATATCCTATCTGACTGCCCGACGAAATAGATGGAAGAGAGTTAGGCAGACTCTCGATCATCGAAACAACGAAGCTGAAGACAGGCTGAAAAAAACGAGGGGAATGTCGATTATATTATATTGCGAAGAGACGTCATCAAAGATGACGATATACCAGAATCGAGCGTCAGAGAATTAAAGGGAACGACGAGTATGTAGAAAAAAAGAAGACGACAATGGAAAAAAGAAAGTGGAAGCGAGACTTTGTTGTGAAACACTATCAGTAAGAACGACGACGGAGACGGGATGTAGAATACAGATGCGTGACCAGAGAGAATGAGAGTCCATTGGAGAATCTAGAAAAGATCGTGCTTTGCTGACTTGTCTGAATTGGAGAAAGTAGAGGGAGGTACTCGTCGTCAGAACACCGGCAACATGCGAGAGTTAGAGATTGTGAAGATCGAACATGAGAACTCACCTAGATTTGCGAGGTTTCCAACCCTAAGCCTCCTCATCAGCAGGATCCGGTTTACCTAGAACCTTCTTCTCTACAGAGATATGGAAACGCGAGTGTGGCTGAACGTATCCGAGAGGAACTTGCATGTTGACCAAACGACGACGAAGAGAGAGATGGTTGTTCGAATCGACTAGATGGGAGGAGATCCCTTCCAAACGAGTCCATCTTCTGCAACGAGAAAAGATCCCCATTCCAGAGTACAAAGAATGGAGCCAGAGACATCAGAAGATTGAGTATATTGACGTCTTCTGAAGTCGCTTTCTACTTGGACTGGATCTAGAGAGTGCAAGAGATTCGAGAAAGAAGGCAGGGATTAGGATTGCGAATAGTCTCGTTACTTCGGCAGATTTGTGCCACCTTTGACTCACCAATGTTTGAGACGTAATCTGCTTCCCTAACAGCTTGACCAAGGAAGTTCCAGACAAAGACTGATAGTCTTGAAGAAAATTCTTCTCCGCTGTCTCGACAGTCGAACGCGGCTCCGAAGATCAAAGGCAACATTCTGAGTCCAATCCTAGCTTCGACTGACTTGAGAGCAGCATCCAATCCAATCATCTTCTGCATTGCTGTGTTGAAGACACGAAAGCAAATCAATTCGAGAATTCCATCCATGATTGAATCATCTTTACCTTCTTCCAAGCGGATCTTTTCGAATCTGACAGCAATTCCAGCGACGTTGAGGAATGCATACTTGCGAAGCAGGACTGAAGAAATGAATCCCGGAAGAGGTGAGATTGGTTCCATAAGTCCGAGAGCTGTAGAAATGCAGGATGTAAGAAGGAACCTAAGATTAGCGATAGAAACCTTTTCAAGGAGTGCCAGAACATGGTAGCTCATACTCACCCAAGTCAAAGTTCCCAGCAGTCTCGTCGTCGAAAAGTGACTTCTCAGTGAAAGCCAAATCGTCCGCCAAGGATTGACTTGGTCCGACGACAGGTTTGACAAAGTGACGATCCAGATGCTCAATGGCAACGTGGATATTGGCTGTTAGGAATCTGTCGATAAGTACCAAGAGGAGAGCTACAGTCAAAGAAGAGACGAGAGAAAGGAATGGAAGCACAAGATGAAGGAAGAAGTCAGCGATCGAGTGAGAGCACGGGATGAGACGAACGCAGGTCGAACTCACGATCGGACAGAGCTCCGTTGAATTCCTCCAAACCAGGAATGAGAGGTAGAGTACGTTGGACTTGAGGAAGAGCTTGTAGGAAGTTGGCTCTCAATGAATTGAAACGAACGTTGCAATCGTAAGCTTGACCATAGAGCTGAACACGCTTAACAGTATCTCCGAGCCAGACGACGAAAGCTAAGAGTTAGATTGAAAGTGGAAAGAGATGACAAGACTGGGAATCAGTAAAGTATAGAGCCTTGATCAGACTTTGACTAGCCTACTCACCTCCATAGTAATTGTCATCGCACTTCTTCAAGAATGCTTCGGCCTTGGATTCTGGAGCTAGAGGAGCGACTCCATCGTCACCGCCAGTTGGAGTGAAGTTGGGGAAGCTGGCTTGATCTTGACCTTTTCCATTGATGAAACGAACCAAGAAGTCGATGATCCCATTGAGAACGGGAGTAGAAGTTGACTCCAGAGCCCTAACCGCTGGAGAGGCGGCTGCAGAGATGAAAGAGAGGACGTGAAACAAAGCCAGAGAGCAGAAGTAAAAGTCAGTACCCATTCTTCTTAGAAGATGACACCTAAGAACGTCAAACAACTCACCTGGAACAAAAGCTTCAGGAGCTGGTGCAGGATGACGCGCCAAATAGAGACGTACAAAGGTTGCAAGCTCCCTCTCGATGTCTTTGAGTTGATCAGCAGTGATCCACTTGAAGACCTCTTGATCGATAGTTAAGCCTTGAAATGGAAAGAAACAAGCGAGGAGAGAAGAGAGGTTCAGAGAATGAAGTCACGCGAAAATGAAATCTTTCCATCGAGGAAGCTGAGGAAAGGAATCACTCACCACTCTGACCTGAGCACTCTGGGAAGTATTTATAAATGACTTCGATCGTCTTGGCACTCGTAAGAGGTCCATCCTGAGAAAGAGAGACTAGCTCATCCAACAATCCATTGTGGTTTACCAGAACTGAGATGACGGGTAGAACGATCAACGAAGAGGAAAGGCAGAGAAAGTTGTCATCAATATCAGTCTCAATACCAATGCAATCGAGCTTCTTCATCTCCAATTCAACTCACGACGGCTAAATCTAAGGTTCGAATGATGTGAATCGCTTAGAACAGCTGTTGATCAAAAGGGACAGATGTTGAACAGATGATTTGGTTAAAGAAAAGATCATGTCAACACACGAGAAGGATTTGATTCAACTCACCGGAATCATTCAATAATTTAACATACCAAGCACCTGTGAGAAAGTAGGAGACCCAGAAGAGAGAGGCAGATATCGAAGGTCAGCGATCAAAAGCGCAAGACGCAAGGATCGTGAGCTTCTGGCGTTTCCACTCACCTTCGTTGGGATGCTTAGGAACAAGATCACCTGAAGATATGAAAGAACGAAAGAGGTAGATCAAGAGACGAGAAGATGAATAGAGGATCAGATGTCAGAAGAGGTTCTCGAGAGTCTCGGTCATAGAAGAGAAAGTCGAGAGATTGCAAGCTTCTCAGATAAGAGCAAATCCAGCTCTCCCAACAGGTTGCTTGCTTTCGAAAGTATCATATGTGAGAATTTGACTCGAACTCTTTGATCACCCTGCTGAGTATTGCCATTACTTGATCCCTCGAATTGATCCCATTCCGCCTGCACATTGTTACTCACTGATTGAGGCGTCACTTTCATTTCCATCAGCATCATCTTGATTACCATCATTGATGCTTTCGTTCTGAACAGGAGTCTCCTCTTCGGATGGAGCTTCTTCTTGAGATGCAGATCCATCTAGAGATGGAGCTTCTTCTTGGTCTGCTAGATTTGGATCGTTCCCTTCTTCATCCTCTTCTTCATCGTCATTCTCGTCTTGATCTTCTGCTTCATCTCCTGCTTCATCACCAGAATCACTTTCTCCTTCTTCTGATTGAGATTCCAACTCTCCATTGCCACCATTCAGATTGGATTGAGTGTTACCATTTCCAACTGAATCTCCTTTGTCAGATTGATCACCAAGAGCAGATTGGACCGAGCTAGCAGAAGAAAGAGAGCTTTGAGTCGAACTTGACCTGAGTACGGAGTTGAGAGTAGTAGCGGTACGATCCAAAGAAGAACAAGAGGAAGTAGTAGCAATTCCAACAGTGGCAGGTTCAATGTTTGTTGGTCCATCATCCTCTTCTTCTTCCTCTTCTTCTTCCTCTTCTTCTTCTTCGTCGTCGTTGTTGTTGTTGACGGTTGGAGGAACTGGATTGTTGAAGAACAGAAGTGGTTCGGTCCATTTTGAAAGATGTGAGAGTGGATGGGAGAAGAGAGAAGAAGAGAAAGAGATTAGAAGAGTAGCCTAAAATGATAACAATCTTCATCTCTGTATCAGCCCAAATCAACCGCCAACTCTTCTTCTTCTCCTTCGACATTCCCATTCCATTCCCTTTCCAAGTGGACCAACTACTGAATGAAATCTTTATTAAGATCCATACTACTCACCTTGGTCGTCGATACCCTCTAAGACGATACCAGGGAACATGGCACGGAGCAATTCTTGAAAGATCGGATTGAGTTTGGAAAGAGAAACCATGGTTGAACCTCAAACTTGATGACGGTGATGAAGGCGATCAAGATAGGTTAGGAGGAAGAATGGAAGGACGGAGGGACGAAGTGGGATGACTTGTTTGTTGTTTGGACTCGAAGTAGAGACAGAGAGAGAAAAGAATGTAAGGACAAAAGAGAGAGAAGAATCGGTTTGATTTGCTTTGATTTTCTGATTTTGTTCTTTTTTAGGGTTTTCTAGGTCGTTTGAGAGAGGAGAGGGAAATTCAGAGATGAGATGAGATGAGATGAGAGAGAGAGAGAGATGGTATGGAAGAAGAGCAGCTCCAACACGGCTTGCCACTTGAGATCTCACGACCTCCTTGTTGGTTTATCTGTCTACACACTGAAGATTTTCGTATCCCTTTTTTTGATTCACAGTCACGGAAAAGGCAAGGCACGGCAAGGTGAGTTGTAATTGACTCGTCCCTAGCTGTCAACAGAATAAGTGAAACCAACAGAATCCCTCTTTTCTAAGCTCGAGACGCTACGTCACAACGGAATTGAATGGCGCTCAGGGGAAAATGCACTCAAGTCAAGATTTGGTATGGTCAAGCAGCTGAGTTTTGCTGAGGTAAGATTACAGAAGAGAGTCGAGGTAAACCTGATAGAGCTCGGTATCTTGACACTTCGAAGTCGAGAAGCAAAAGAAGTGCGATGAATCGATTCACTTTGGCAGAGGTTGAACTACCTCTGCTGATGACGGAGAATTGGACATACGGTTCTTTGTTCGACATAGAGTCACTGAGAAGAGGAATGGTTTGAGTAGACGAGGCGACAGATTGGGATCAGGCGTGGGTCAAAAGGTGAGTGGCAAAAGACGATGTTAATGAGGAGGAGTTCGGGAAGGAAGAAGTATTTGCTGTCTACGACTCGGATTCCGTCAAAGAAATCAGATAAAAGGTTACATTCAGGAAGACATTTGATGAAAAGTAGAACCTTATCCGAGTCTGAAGAAGATGAGAGCCGATTCGTGCGCACAACTTTTCATTCTGTAGAATTGAGCGAGGGAAGAGAAACAGAGATGGAAACAGTCAAGGTCAGCGTGATTCTGCTTCAATCAGAAAGAGATATTGTTCAGATTGACATTCCGACACGGGGAATGACGTTCTACTCACTGCAATTGTTTCGAAAGTTGCGAACATTGTTTTGAAGCCATGAGATCGCGCTCTCTTCCGACGTCAGTGGTACGTTCACCTCTATGTGTTCTACCAAGGATGTCTGTATGTGTTCTACCAAGGATGTCTGTAGAGAAGCAAATGCAACATCTTGACCTGAAGGTGGTGAAAGAGCGGAACCAAATTCCCCTGAGGCTGACAAGAAAACATCTCTCCAAGAGAGAGCGCGATGAACAGCCATTCTGCTGGAGACCATCGATGCTAGAGCTGTGGCTGAAATAGCAGATCCAGTGGGTTCTTCGGCCTCTTTGTTCTGTGTTCCATAGATGACTTTCTTGAGCTCCGGAAACACGAAGTGATCCTTGTACCCAGCTTCAACTGCTTCTCTTGATTGAATAGAGAGCAATCTGACGAGTCGATTCCAAAACCCGGATGGAGTTGACATTGGTAGTAGAAGGTGCAGGCTATGAAGGTGTTCCCAGTCTTTCATCGCCTCGATCAAGGAGGTGGCTGCCTCTTCCGTTGGTTCCACTAGCAGAGAATCCACATTGAACGTTTGTGGTGAGGATTGTGCTCTCAAGAACGAAAGATCTTTGGGATTGACTTTTTCGAGATACAACTGCCAAAGGCTCGGAGCTTTGAAGTTCTTGAAGAAAAGACTGCAATTTGCGTCCTCAGTCGACTCAGGAATCTGCTCTAGACGTAGATATTTGAGATAAGGGAGGTCAAAAGAAATTGATCCCATGCCTTGCACCTCATCTCCTTCCGTCCATGGAATTTCCAGATGCACTAGACTTGTATTTGAGCTGAGTAACTTGACAATGAAATTGGATCCGATTTCGTCACTACAGATGGTCACGTCAGTTGCCTCTTGAAGTCGTTCCACCAGAGCATCATCGCAAAGCAAACTCTCGGCTCCACCGTTCCAGACCAATATGCGGAGCTTTGGCTTCCAAGAGGTTACGAATGGTATGATCTCGGATCTGGGACTGGGAAAACCAGCATTTGCCACGATGTCAGTTGAAGAGAGGACCGTAAGAGAAGGACATTGAGAAGCTATTCCGACGATGAAGGGGCACAACTCTCCATTGTGTGCGACTGAAAGGGACTGAAGTGAGCCAGAAGAGGGAAGAATTAGGTTGTGAAGCTGTTCCTTCTCTGAGTCATTCACTTCTTCCTTGATCTTGAGGTCGATCGATTTGAGTGAATTGCTACTCTTCTCTCCGAACGTCTTGATTCCTTTCATGATGTTGGAGACTTTTCCTTCCATTTCAAAGTGTCGAAACAGACTCTGAGCTTCCAGAATAGACTTGTTCCATGACTTGCAGACAGAGGTTCCAATTAGAAATGAAGGGGAATCGTTCAGGGACATCGTCTTGACAAAGAGTTCCGGAGAGAGTCTGTCGAAGGGGCTCTTGAGCTGACGATTCTTTGATTTCTCCATCTCTTGTTTGAGCTCCACTAAACCTGAGTCTTTCAGAGGAGAGATAGTTGGTTCTTCTTCTTGAGGAGGGAGCTGCTGAGCAATCTCGAGATGATGGAGAGCCAAAGCCAGAAAGTTGAATGTCGCTCTGAGATGAGTCTGCGTGACGAAAGAGAAACACGAACAGAGGAGAAGTCAGATTGACACTCTTTGAAGAACTTGACCTCTCGTTCGAACATCAGACCTACCTCACGAGTCTTCTTTGTCTTCAAAGCTTTCTCAACATCCTTTGCAGCCTTGTGGACTTGACCAAGCCTCTCCAGCCCAACACTTCTGAGTAAGAGTGGTTGAATTACATCGAAAGGATTCGAGTCAATCATCTGAAAGACGGGAAAGAAAGAGGAGGGGAATCATCAGTAAGCTGGCTCTGAGAATGGGAAATGAGTGAGAGAACGAAGAAGAGCAGCATTCTAAGGACAATCGTTGCTCGTCACTCGATGAGCACTTTCTGCCTGACTTCTTTTATCTTGATTCTTACCTGTGTACACATCTCTACTCCAGTCTTGAAATCCAATCTGTCGAGAGCAGCCTGAGCTCTCTGTATCGAGTTGTCTTTGTTCTTTGCGATTCCATTCTCCTCGGTAGCAGTTCTCTTCGCAGCGGGTTCGTCTGCTGCTCCTGGATTGGTTCTCTTCGATCTTCTGCTACTCATCTCGTAGCTATCCTGTCAATCGAAACGAGTGTAAGATGCTTGAAGGATGATGGTTGAGAGAGAAGCTGCAAACTTCGCTTTCTTCATCTTTTCCTTCTCTTCATCGGCGTCGGCGTTTCGTTCTGTTCTGTTCTCTTCCTTGAAAAGGTTTTTTTGCTTCTTCTTCCTCTTCATTCTGTCATCATCATCTCATCAGCATCCTAGGCTAGAATCTCTTCTTCTAAGATGAACTCAGTCGTCCAAGATCCAGATCCAGAGCAAACTGACATCGAAAATCTTCTCTCCAAAGATCGACGAGTAGCTTCAGATTTCACTATCTCTCAGAGTACAAAAGCTCCCTCCAGACAATGGGATGTCTTCTATAAAGCTCATCAACAGAACTTCTTCAAAGATAGGCATTGGACGCACAAGGAATACTCTGTGTTGGCAGAAGATCAGGAAAAGGAGATCGATCTGCAAGACTCTCTGACCAAGAGTGCCGCTGAGGTGGGAGGCGAGAACAGTCCAGTCCTGTTAGAGGTGAGCAGAACTTTAATCAGCAGAGCTGACTGATGAATGATGACACGAGGGAAGGCTCGCTTCGACTGTGTCTTTCGCTGATCTTGTTGGCTCATCTTCTCTTCTTCTTACATTTGCTCGTCAGGTCGGTTGTGGAGTCGGCAACATGTGCTTTCCTGTAAGTAACTCTATAAAAAGGAGATATTGTGAGGCCAATGTCTCTCATACTTGCCACTGACTTCTGCTCTTCGATTCTCGTGCTTTTTTCCCTTTCAGCTTCTCGAAAAGGATCCAGCTCTCAAAGTCCACTGTTGCGACTTCTCTCCTAGAGCAGTGGATCTAGTCAAGGTGCGATAATTGTTTGCTCTAGTATTGTCGTAAAGATTGAAAGGAAGCGAAGTGGTTCTTCTCCCTTGTCTGCGACGGATCATTTCTGACCTCAAACTACAACCTTTCTCTTTTTCTCTTCCACACAGACACATCCGAATTACACTCCAGAAAGAGTCAATGCCTTCGTTTACGACCTGACAACATCTCCAAGTCAACTTCCACAAATCATCTCCTCGTCAACTATGCCCCCTCCAACTTTCATCTCGACGATTTTCGTCCTTTCAGCAATCCAACCGGATCTACATCTTCAAGTCCTATCTTCACTAGTCTCTCTACTTCCAAAAGGAGGATCGATACTATTCAGAGACTATGCATATGGCGATCTAGCTCAGCTGAGGTTTCATTCTACCACTCCAGGGAGTAACAAGGTGGATTGGCACGAACCGAGTCTCTTGGATAAAGAGAAACACTGGTATAAGAGAGGTGATGGAACCCTGACTTATTTCTTCAAGAAGGAAGAATTGGAAGATTTCGCAGAGAAATTAGGATTGGAAGGAGAAGTTAGAATCCTGGAGAAGGTCATCAAGAATAGGAAGATGGAGTTGGAAATGAAACGAAGATGGGCTCAAGTCGAATGGAAGAAAGCTTGAAGATCTTTCATTTACGTTTGAGGTTTGCAACCTTCTCAAACCTCAAATAACCCGATTTCATTTTCTTCACTGTCTAATTATTACCTTTCGCGATTTTACTCAATCTAACAAGTCCATCGTGGCAGCGTCGATCTTCTCTTCCACCCGAAGAAGCTTTCGATCTTCTCGTCTTCCTGAAGGTATCCGATCCCAAAATTCTCCAATTCTCCCTTTCCAGTCATAGCTGTTCGATCCAATCAAAGGTATGAGACTTTGAAGGAAGGATCCTCGTTCGAGAAATCTAGTCATCACCAAATTGTTTGGGTTTCGATCTCAAGTGCGTTCAAGCAAGTGTGGGCTTTGCTTCAGCGGACAGCCCTTCCTAAAGGAATTGTGAGAGATAGATTTCTAGTTGAAGATTTTATAATTGTACATTGAATTCTGATCTGGGGGCCAAGGTATCCTCAAGCCAACCACGTTTCTATACTTTACACTCTTTTCAGATGAAGCAAAGGGTTTTTGAGAGCTTCGTCTCTCATAGCTTGATGACGACTTTGCCTACGTGAGCGGCGCTCGTACTAAATAAGGTTGAGGAGATTGGACAGAAGAAACGGAGAATTGTTTCTCAGTGATGAGAGTCGATTTTGAGCGTTGTGCAGAGCGCTTTCCAGCGTAGATTGCTTGATCGAAAACTCACAGATACTGAAAAGCTTTCAGAGCTTCCTTGAAGTCGAACACTCTATCAACGACGGGCTTGATTTGTTGAGCTTCGAAGAGCTTGATCATGTCTCTGAACTGTTCACGAGAACCGACCTGAATTCCACGCTGCGAGTGAATATTGAATCGTGAAACGAGAAAGTAGTTGGAGCTTCATTGACATCTTTCGGGCAACTATATGTCTAGAGTCTTTCAAAATATCTCTGAAACTCACGTAGATAGCACCAGTCAGAATAGTCATGAGGGGAACGTTTGGTATGTCACCTCCTTGAGCTACGAAACCAATGTCAGCAACGACACCTCCGTGTTTGACAGCTCTAAACGCTCTTTCGAGAGTTCCGGCTCCTCCTACTTCGATGACAAAGTCAGCTCCATCTGGATAGATCTTCAATACTTCCTTGTCCCATTCTGGGGTCTTCTTGTAATTTACGGTGTGCAGTAAATGTTTGAGATGCTCTGGAATGGCCTTCTCAACTTTCATCAACTTTTCATCCGAAGAAGAAGTGATTACACAATGAGAACCGGAATGAACAGCGATCTGAGCACTGAAGACACTAACTCCACCGGTACCTGATCGAGATCGAGAGATTGGACATGAAGAAGGTATAGGTGAGAAGACGTTCGAGCATCGTTGAGAGTATTGAGTTTGGTTCACTCACCTTCGGCAAGGACTGATAGAGAAAATAAATGTACAGTGAAGAAGCGATAGTTGGAAAGAGTCAGAGTTCTGATGAGATTGAATATTGAGTCGATCAAAGGATCAGTCGTCGAAAGATCAAAACCTACCTACTTGACCCGGTTTCAGTGGCTGGACGCCAAAAAGAGCATTCCATGCAGTGACTGCTGCACATGGTAAAGTTGAAGCTTCTTCGTAGGAAAGGTGATTTGGAATTCTGACGAGAGAGCTACTTGGGAGCTGAAAAGGTTCGAAGGCACAGAAGGACAGTCACAGAAAAAGCGTGAGAGAAGAAAAGACAGAGAGGTGCAAGTTTTTCTATCATCTTTCTTACAATCGATACTCACAACTCTATATTCGCTCAACATTCCATCCACCACACCACCACCAGTTCCGGTCCTGAGCTCTTTCGGAGTGGGAACGATACCGTAAAGATCCCCCTGGTGAAAAATGCACATCACTCTGTCGTCTTTTTTCCAATCGGAAACGTTTGGTCCTACTTCAACAATGACACCAGCTCCGTCTGAAACAGGACTGAGAGGTGAATTCTCCATGAACAGCGGATATTTCCCTTGAGAGATGATTAGATCACGACATGTTAAAGAGAGAAGGAGGCGAGAGATACGAAGAATCAGAATGATAGGATTGAAGAACGATTTGACTGAACAGATAGGTTCCATAGTAGAGACAGTGAGCTTCAAACGAATCTTGTCTATTGAAGACCTCTTGTATCGACTTGCAACCCTCGAAGATTATACTACTTACTAGTTCAAAGAGCATGCCTTGACTTTGACTAGAACCTCGTTTGGACCAGGCTTTGGGATTGGACCTGATTGAAGTGAAAGAGAAATGAAAGACTTTCTTTCAGATGGTTTTGGGAGTTGCCAAAACTGAGTAGTCATGGTAAGGGAAAAGAAGAAGTAGCGAAAGTTGCGGGGAGAAAGTTAGATGGATTGTCTCAAGATCGACCCCATAATAAACCTTTCTGCACTTCAAACCACAACGCCACAATGTCCGAGTGTAGATCTGAAACAAGATATGCCGATGGAGGATATAGAACTTATATGAGATATACCGATGGAGGATCGGAGACAACGGGGTCGTTGCGAACGAACCTATTTTTCTCGCGTTTTGTCTGTTCTTATATAGCGATCAGTCCAGTTTGAGTCCCAGAGTCTGGGGATCGACCTAGTTGGGTGGAGGAGAAGAAGTGGAACAGTGCAAATATCGCGCTTTGCGCAAATCTTCGACTTCTGTCAGGCAGGGAAGGTAGCCCAACGCTCAACACGCCATAGGTTCGGAAAGGAGGTTGACAGGGATCGTCCTCTGAATGGCTTCGCTGGGCTTTTACAGGCGGAGAGATTGCCGGAAGGGATCGATCAGAAGTGGAACAGAAGGTGTGGGTCATAGATGGTCGATCTAGTTTGCAATCATATCATTGATACTTGATGGAAATAGAGTCTGAAAATGATAATTTGGGGTTTCTAGAGTACAACTGTTTGCGAAAGAGAGAAAGTAAAGAAAAAGAAATGAAGGGAAATAGAGGCAGAGAGCCGAGAAAGAGGAGATGGAGAGAACATTTACTAGAAAGAAAGGAAGTGACGACTGAAGTGAGGCTTGAAAATTGCTTGAAACAGAAGAAAATGATCGCAGAACTGGTTGTGAAAGGAAAGCAAATGTAATTTCAAGGGAAGAACGAGGAGTCAAAGTTGAGAAATGTTGCTCGAGCTTCTTCTGAAAATAGAGAGGTTCCAAGATCTACTTGTTTGAGATTGGAACTTAGGAAGTCTTGAAGTCCAAAATTGAGGAAAGATTTCATCTACAGAATCCCTTTCTCTTAGAGAGAGACTCTTAGAGGAGACACCCAGCAACTTTTCTCTCTTCTCTCGATAACTTTCACTTGTTTTCCCTTTCACAAAATCAAACATTTCTTCTTCCCACCCCCATTACCCGCATTCCTCCTTCCAACGCTCATCCATTTCTTCCTCAAAGCTTCCTTCAAAGCCGTATCAAAGACTTCCTGAACTCCAACTTTAGTCTTTGCTGAACATTCTACGTATTTGACAGCTCCTATTTGTTTTGCGACTTCCATTCCTTGTTGAACTGAACAAGGCCTCGTTCCTTGAGCTGACAACATTGATAAAGCGTGTGGATCAGTTCGTAAATCTACCTTTAATCCGACTAGTAGGATCGGCACTCCTTCGCAGAAATGATTGATTTCGGGAAACCACTTTTGAGAATTCGAGAGAGAAGAGTAAGACAGAAGAAGAAGAGAAAGAGGTAATCAGTAAGCGAATCACTTTAATTTGAAGAAACACTTCATCAATGCAACGTTTGCTTCTCTGAAGATGGAAAGCAGAGATGTGGAGAGAACCTTCGATTTGCTCTTCGCAAGGAAAGTCAGAAAAGAATGAGTAAATTCAATGTTCTCGTCAATGGGATCCAGATGAACTAGAGCCTTGGATAAATCCCTTATGAGTTTTAACATCATACTTGGTCTGAGCAAATCGAAAGCATCTCTTCTTTGAGAGAGGATCACAGGATGAGAAGGACAAGTCCAGATTCTCCCTCTTTCTCTAGATCTTCTGCATTACTATCCTTTCCCAATCTTCATGCAAACTCAAGCAAATCCAAATCCAATCATCTCACTCACCTTATCCAGCACATTTCCCAGACTTGTAGGGAAATCGACAGCGAAGCAGATCAAGATGATGTCGGTTTCAGGATAACTCAAAGGTCTCAATCGATCGTATTCCTCCTGACCAGCTGTGTCCCACAAAGCCAATTCTATAGTTTTCCCCTCAAATTGAACTATAGGGACGTAATTCTCAAACACTGTTGGAACGTAAGCTTCTGGGAATTTGTTTTGAGAATAAACGATCAATAGACAAGTCTTTCCGCATCCACCATCCCCAACCACTACCAACTTCTTTTTGGAATCTATCTGTGGTCTGCCTGGGGCTTGTGGTGGAATGAAGGATCCTTGACCTGGAGGCGCATCGATTGATGAATTGGATTGATGTTGATTCATTCAAAACAGTTTGGTGTTGGATTGGATTGAGAGAGTGAGAATTGTAGGGTTGGTTGCAGCTTGAATGATGGGGTTTGATTCTGGTTTGAGTGGCTACCTTCGGGATAAATGTATGAATGAAATGAATGAGATAAGAGATTGCTGATGGTTGGTTCAAGAAGACGAAAGATGAAAGTAGAAAATCGACAAACACTCTTTCGGTTCAGAGGAATTTGTTTGCCTCTTCGATCACACATCCTTAGGTAGAATCCAAACAAACATTTCGCGAATTTACAAAGATATGTCATTTATGTGACGTGAAGAACAGCACAGCAAGATTTCAATAAGATAATCATCAGACTTCTCTTTCCTCTTCTTCCTCTTCTCGAAAGACGCTACTTCCTCTGTTCCTCCGCCTCAGTTCCTCCCTTCGTATCCTCTCAGTCTTGGTCAATGGAATGAACCTAGTCATAAAGGCAGCCAATAGAGAAGCCAAACCTCCAAACCGTAACACCCAAACCGTCCCATCTCTCGCGACTTCTTCCGTCGCCTGAGACACGAATTGACTCGTGGAGACTTCTGTGAATTTGAAGATCAGAGAGGCTATGATCGCCACCTGATGAAAGAGAACATGTGTGATGAAAAGAACGAAACGCGTTAGATAGAGAGTTAAGAGTTAGAGAGGCGTGTTTAACCTCGCATTCTCTAGCCTACAGCTCAAAGGACAAAAGGCTCTTCCGATTTCCCTCTTTTTTAGGACTCACCACAAATTGAGGAAGAACAATAGCTATATTATGAACCCCCAAAATCCCACCTGCACCCCCACTTTCACCACTTCCCTCTTGATTGCCTCCCAAATTCTCATTTTCAAGATTGATAGAACCAATCGTACCATCTCTATTCTCTATCGAATTGGAATGATTATTAACGTTTCTCAAATCTTGGTTCACGATTTGATTGCCTCTTGAGAGATAGGAACTACCACTTGGAGAATTGGATCGACTAGAAGAAGTCAAAGGTCCACAATCTTTTAAAGCTTTGTTCAATCGATTTCGAATCTTGTTCTCTCCTTCAGTATTTCCATTACCTCTTCGATTTTGATTTTGAGGATTTGTGACGAATTCATCTTGATCTTGATCTTGCGTTGGTTCATCTTCGTCATAGACTGAGAAATCTGATTCAGGACCATCTTCTTTAAAAAAGCTGCCGATTAGAGAAAAAGGAACCCAGCTTGCAATTGACCAACTTATACCAACTAAAGAGATCAAGACTATATTAGCTTTTGAAGATTCAAAGAAAAATGTGAGAAATGTTAAGAATGAATAGAATAGAGATCCGAAAGTCCAGATGGATCGGAGGGTGAAACCAGATTTCAAAGATTCGAAAGAGTTAAAAGAGGGGAATAATTTAGCTAAGAATGTTCTTGGTTTTTGCGAAGAGGATGTGAGATTGGAATTGGAGTCGGGATTGGTTTCTTGATTGTGATTGAAGTTCTGGATCGTCGAGGTTGAATCTGACACTGGTAGACTTGGGGAAATAAAGTTGGATTCACTGGCTAAGGCTAATCTTGGTAGAATGAAACCTGAGACGAGAGATACGATTGCATATAGCCTGTATCAAATAAGCGAAAGAGAAAGCAGAAAGTCAGCCTATGAAAAAGTTGAGCGTCATCGCCACGCATCGACAACTTTGGCTCTCGAAAGACTCACAACATGGCCAAACTTGCGATCTCCTCGTTTCTTTCCTTTGAACTTTCCCCCTTCATCTCGACTCCGAATTCTGTGGGCTGATTCCTTTTCCTTTCAGATTGTTCCCTCTCTCTCAGACCTATCAGATAAGTAGTGCTATAGAATAAGAAAGGAAACCAACCCATAAAGGCAAAGAATTGTACAAAACAAATCCTCTTTACAGAATTTGGTAAATATTTGATAGTATTTTTCAAGTTCTTCAAAAGGTTCTTCAACTTTCCTCTGAAAGAGATATTAATTCCTATTTGTTCTTGTCTCGTATCTTGATATTCCTTAGTAGTCAAACAAGTAATCGAAACACACATCAATAAAGAAACTATAGAGATGATTGAAAACTTTCTAAATTGATTTGATTCTTCATTACCTTTTTGATTTCCCAACCAATCCAAATATTTAGATTGATTAAGATTGATATAACCAACAAAATAACCGAAAATGTTACCTATAGAAGTCATTTTCCCTTGCCAAGCATTTGCGTTTGACATTTGATTTTCATTAATGGAATCCAAAATGAGAGCTCTAGAGACAGTTTGTAAAGCATTCAGACTGAAATCCAACAACCAAAAAGCAATGATGGAAATCAATTGAACCAAAAAGATCAAATAATCTCTCCTAATAGGATCCCAATTGCCTAAACCAATGTTGAATAAATCGATCAAAAAGTTAGAAATTGGATTTGAAAAGGCCAAGATGAGAGTTGAAAAGGAGATAAAGATTGAAGAGCCTATCATGTAGTTTCTTCTTTTACCATGATTGGAAGTGGAAGAATCGGATAGAGAACCAATGATTGGTTGAGAGATCAAACCAGTGACTGGACCTGCTAACCAAACTAGACTTGTGGATTGTTTTGATAAACCCAAGGATAATAGATAGGGAGTTCCATAGGCTAATTCCAAAGTCCAAGCCACTTGAGCTCCAGCCAGTGATAAGGTCAATAGGATCAATTTCAAAGTGGATAGTTGAGGTCTGATATCTTTTGACTCCCTCAATTGAATAGTATCGATTGAATCATCATCATCATTTACACTCCTTCGCCTTGAATGATTGTCTATCACACTCGAACTTGAGACTCTTCTATCTTGATCCTCGCCAGCGTTCCTTCTACTGAGACTTGCGAACCAAGTACTATCCCTGATCCCCTTCAAAGTCTTCATCAAGAATCCACTATTCTTGTTCTGTAACTCTTCCAATTCCCTCTGTCTCTTTAATTGATCAGATTGCCTTCGATCATAACTTTCCTGTCTCCACAAATGGAAACCTGACCATCGAGTCTCGTCTATCGGTCTCTGAGGTGATGATGGATTTGGAGATAAACGATTGTTTGTAGTTGAAGGTGAAGATGGATCAGAATTGATGTTATTTGCAGGTCTGACGGTCAAGGAAGATGAAGAGGAAGAGGCCGGATTGGAAGAATGATGAGAAGAGGATAGAAGCTCATCAAAGGATTCTACGGCTGGTGGAGTAGAAGTCATCTCATCGGGGGAATGGAATTGCAGGATTGAATCGGATGCTGGAAGGATTAGAGAAAGAGATAGTCAAAGGAGTTGGATGAGTAGTTGAGGATAAGATGCCAAGATGGACAGAATCTACTAAATCTTCTTCTTGTTCTACTAACCATCCACTCATCCAGCTGGCCATTCTATCTATCTAGCATATCCAAATCATGGATGATTACGACGAATTGCAAGTATCAATTACACATTCACATCCATGTTAACTCTCATCTCTGCCTTTCCTCTTCGCTTACCATCTCTAACCTTCCCCATTCTCATCCCCTCTCTCTCTATCTATCCCACAGCGGTAACTACATTGGAGCTCTATCTGATTCAGAAGATGAAGTATCTCAAGATGAAGAACAAGATCAACATCAACAGCAATCCTCTTTCCAAGAAGCTCTACCCGATCTAGAAGAACCAGAACCTCTAGAAGGTTATTCAGAAGATGTAGAAATGTCTTCAGGCGAACCTCAACATTCCCTAATCAGAGTGGATGAGACCAGTTCAAACGCTATAGTTCTACACGAAGATAAGAAATATTACCAAACTGCAAACGAAGTTTATGGAGAGGATGTCGAAACCTTGGTTCAGGAAGAAGATTTACAACCTATCTCTCAACCTATCATTGAACCTGTAAAGATCAAAAAGTTCACTTTGGAGAAATCAGACGAGGAATTGCCAGTGACTAGATTTGATAAGAACTTCATGTTGGATTTGATGAACTTCCCGAATGACGTGAGGAATCTGACCGTCGTTGGTCATTTCCATCATGGGAAAACTAGCTTGTTGGACATGCTGGTGGAGGAAACTCATCAGGTAGAGATTGATATAGATACAAGGGTGAGTAGATACAAGTTAAGCGACCGAGGTTTGGTTTGGAGAGGCAAAGGCTTTTGTTACGAAGATCATCAGAAGAGCACATCCTAAATCCTGTCCATTCTCGTTTCTTTCCTATCATTCTATCTCTTTCAAAAGCTACGATATACTGATTCCCATCTTCTAGCAAGGAAAAGAGGAATTTCTATCAAGTCAGGTCCAATCTCTTTGGTTCTACAGAATACCAAAGGTAAATCTTATCTTTGCAACTTGATTGATACTCCTGGTCATACCAATTTCCACGACGAAGTTGCTGCTTCAATGAGATTGAGCGATGGTGTCCTGTTGGTGGTAGATGTGGTCGAAGGACTCATGTGTGGAAATGAGAGGATTATTCGATATGCTTTGGTGAGTCGAGAGTCTAGAAGAAGATGAAATTGGAGAGAGAAAGAGATTCCATAATCGAACACTGTGATGAGAGCATTTGGATTCGAGCATTGTAGAAAATTCAAGACTTTCGATTCCAGTCTCGCGAAAACATGCAGAACGACGAGAGCTCGTCGAGATCTCTGAACTTGCTTCTCTTCTCGATCCTGCCTCCCACTTCCTTCCCTTCTGCTCAGAGAGAGGGACTTCCGATAGTCTTGTGCCTGAACAAGATGGATCGATTAATTCTCGAACTCAGGTTACCACCTTCCGAAGCTTACTTCAAGATCAAACATTGCATAGAAGAAATCAACAATCTCATAGCCTCGATAGATCCGAATCCATCTCTTCGATTAGGACCAGAATTAGGAAACGTATGTTTCGCTTCTACTCAAACAGGTTGGTGTTTCACTCTACGAAGTTTCTCTAAAATGTACAATGACACTTATGGATCCATCGACGTGGAAGAATTCGCAAAAAGATTATGGGGAAACATTTATTACAATTCTGAGAATAGGAACTTCACTCGAAAACCTGAAGATCCAGAATCCAAGAGAAGTTTCGTTCATTTCATTCTGGAACCGATCTACAAACTTTATACTCAAGTCTTGAGTTCGGATACTGAAAGTTTGAAGAAGACATTGAAAGAATTGGGAATCAGATTAAAAGATAATGTTTTCAAGATTGATGTTAGACCTTTGTTGAAGATTATTTTGAATCAGTTCTTTGGTTCAAGTTCTGGTTTGATTGACATCATTGTTGAGAACATTCCATCTCCAAAGGAGAATGCAAAAAAGAAGATCGACAATATTTATTCAGGTCCTTTGGAGGGTGAAATTTATAACTCAATGTTGGAATGTAATCCAGAAGGTCCTTTGATGGTTTATATTACTAAACTTTATGCTTCAAGTGATGCTGCAGAGTTTAGAGCGTTTGGTAGAATTCTATCTGGAACTCTCAAGAATAATCAAGAAATCAAGGTTTGTGGTG
Source organism: Golubevia pallescens (assembly GCA_001599655.1). Classification (NCBI taxonomy): domain Eukaryota; kingdom Fungi; phylum Basidiomycota; class Exobasidiomycetes; order Golubeviales; family Golubeviaceae; genus Golubevia; species Golubevia pallescens. The sequence continues at coordinate 996,720 of BCHO01000011.1, forward strand.
AAGGTTTTGATCAAGACGATGATGAAGATATGATTATTACCACAGTCAAAGGATTATTCTTGAATCAAACGAGATATCTAATTCCAACCGATGGTATTCCTGCTGGAAATTTCTGTCTCATTTCAGGAATTGATGAAAACATTTCCAAAACTTCTACAATCACTTCAAGTAATGTTCCAAACGATGAAATTTATACTTTCAAACCTGTCAATCATTTCACTCAATCCGTTTTAAAGATTTCAGTCGAACCTTTGAATCCATCGGAATTACCTAAAATGCTTCAAGGTTTGAGAATGGTTAATAAATCTTATCCTTTGTTGAAAACTAAGGTTGAGGAATCTGGTGAACATGTCATCTTTGGAACTGGAGAACTTTATTTGGATTGTGTCATGCATGATTTGAGGAAAATCTTTTCGGAAATTGAAATCAAGGTTTCTGATCCGGTCGTTAGGTTCGCTGAAACCGTGGTGGAAACTAGCCAGGTCAAATGTTATGGTATGACGCCGAATAAGAAGTGAGTGTAGCTCTACAACGAGGAATGAATCGGGAACGGCTATCTATCGTTGCTGCGATTGTGTCACTAACTGTAACTCTCCTCTCACATTCATTGGTCTTTCACAGGAACAAGCTCACTATCATTGCAGAGCCTTTGGAGAAGGGTTTGGCAGAAGACATTGAGAATGGAAAGCTCAACATCAAGATGCCTCCGAGAGAGCTTGGAAAGCATCTCCAAGAGGTGAGTGAATTGTTTTCGTCGATGTTGGGAACGATATCTCAGAGCCTTCGAGTTTGGAGAAGCTGACTTAGACTATCTCCATCTTCTGTTCTCTCTCCCTACTCTGTTCAGAAATATGGATGGGATCTTCTAGCTTCACGATCGGTTTGGGCTTTCGGACCGGAAGACAATGGTCCAAACATCCTAGTCGATGATACTCTACCTTCCGAAGTCGACAAGAAATTACTCTACACGATACGAGAATCGATCAAGCAAGGATTCCAATGGGGAACTCGAGAAGGACCTTTGTGCGATGAACCGATTAGAGGAGTCAAGTTCAGAATCCTAGATTGTTCGTTAGCACCAGAACCAATCAATAGAGGAGGAGGACAAATCATTCCAACCTCAAGAAGGGTTTGTTATGCTGCTTTCTTGTTGGCTTCCCCAAGATTAATGGAACCGATCTATTACGTCGAAGTTCAATCTCCACAAGATTGCGTCGCTGCAGTCTATACTGTGCTTGCAAGGAGAAGAGGTCATGTAGTTCAAGACCTTCCGAAAGCTGGAACTCCTTTGTTTACCGTCAAGGCTTACATTCCTGTAATGGACGCTAATGGTTTCGAAACTGATTTGAGAGTTCATACTCAAGGTCAAGCTTTCTGTTTGCAAATGTTCAGTCATTGGGAAGTCGTTCCTGGTGATCCTATGGATACTAGTGTTAAGCTTAGACCTTTGGAACCAGCCCCTCCTCTGGCTTTGGCTAGAGATTTCGTTCTCAAGACTCGAAGAAGGAAGGTGAGTCTCTGCAAGTCTGTCTTTACTTCTCGACGTGGTTTCTTCTCATCTAACTGGATCATTACTCTCTTTCTTCTCTCTTTCCAGGGTCTCAATGATCAAATTGCAGTTTCTTCTTACTTGGTCAGTATCAGTCGATGTCTGTTCGACTCTCCCTTGCTTTGTGGGGTCTCTGCTCAGTCTCTTTCTTTCTCGTCTCTTATTTGTTTCTCTCTCTCTCCCCATTCTTTCCTCTCACAGGATCAAGACATGGTTGTCGCTTTGGCTTCTTCAGGTTTCGAATTTTAATAAGTGAATCCATGATATCTCTCTCCTTCTCTCACTCCTCCATATCATCTCTGTCTGCTCTGTTGCCTCGTACTCTTGTATTTCTTATTAGCTTTCTCAAAATCGAAAAGTACGAAATAATCAGCAATTCGCACTCTAGGACTTGTTTCGCTTTCATTGTCGAAATAAAAATCGACTTCACTACAAGAATTGTTATACAACAATGCATCTCTCATCTTCGACTGATCGTCTCTTACTGCACCCCAGACTATTTCATCCGATCCCTCTTCTTTTCCCATCATCCAAATTCATCCCGATCCAAATTCCTAGCTGAAGTGGATCCCATTGGTTGAATCGATGAAGCTCTTTCTCCACGAGACGAGAAGAGGTTCGAACTACCTTCTCCATTGATATCATCTCTTCCATCGTAGTGATTGTTGAATTGACTCCTTGAGCTATTGAAAGTACCTTTACTTCTATTCCCATCGTTTCTAGAGTCAAAACTTGCTGTTCTGTCCATTCCGACTCCACCTTCTCTCATCGATGTTGAAGGTTTCATAGGCGAAATGAACGGCCTCCTTTGAGGAGTCTGGAATTGAATAGTTTGCTGTTGGATGTCTAGTTGATTTTGACTCATGAAGACGTTTCCACTGCGAGGAGTTTGAGACATTCCCATTTGAGAGACTGATTGAGGTCGTGGATTCGATGCTGACAAAAAGTCAGAGCGACTTGGTGGAAGAGACTGAGGAATTGAGCTTGGAGGTCTACCATTTCTAGAGTTGAGTGGAGTACTAGCTGCAGAAGCTGGACGAAAGTATCTTCGTCCTCCATTGGGTGTAGCAGGAATTGACCTTCCACTTCCGTTCTCATTTCCGATTCCAGTGTTGAGCCTGGAAGTTTGAGTTGGATCAGGCTGAGAATGGTAGTCGACTTGTTCTGGAATCGAGTCTGTTGTTTGAAAAAGAAAGAAGGTGGTCAGAGAAGAACCAGACGTGAAGTCATTGCGAAGCAGAGGATAGGAAACTCACTCTGAGCTCGAGTTGGAGTCTGAGAGTCTTGAGAAAGCGGCATCGGCATCGCAGGAATGCTACCTTGAGACCTAGAACCTCCATCATTGATTCTTGGTGCTTTTGAAGGTCTTTGTTGATTCAGAGTAGAGGCGTACTCGTTGCGAGACATGGTCGGAGGTCCCATTTGCATCTGAGAAGAGTTGCTGTTGACGACTTGACGCGAACCTGGTCGAGCAGATGAGGGTCTCGAATTGAAAGCGTACTGCCTGTAGTTGCGAGTGTATGAGAGAAATGAAATCATTTTCAATCAGTTAAGCTGCAAAACACGAGGGCAAAGAGGCATGATCGCGGAGCTGCCTTAGATCGTCAACTCACTGAAGATTTTTTCTTGGACTTGCGTCTTCTTCTTCAATGTCGTGCAAGCTCCTGGTTCCAGAACCACGATTCACCTCGAATGTGAATTGATTGTGAGAATGATTCTCTTCGGATCTGGAGTTTCTCGGTGTCGAAGAAGTCGGTCGAGGAGAGAACGGTCTGGAAGAGAAGGGAGAAGTCGAAGAGCCACGTCAACGTTGAGAAACCTGAATGTATGCCCTTCAAAACTTTCTTTTGTCTTACCTCTGAGACATCTCTCCACTTCCAGTGTTGTTCTGCTGCTCTTGATTTGCTAGACTCTGTCGTAGGCTTGCGACTTGCGCTGTGAGTTCGAGATTGGCACTTGGAGAGGGCAGCCAGGGAGAAGTTGGCTCAGTTCTCGCTTTCTTTCTTCATATTTTCTTCAACTCACTGCTTTAATTCTCGAGCAGCCACCAACTCCTTCCTCGTCTCGATGAGTGTCTTTTGTTGAGCGATCGTCTTGCTTTTCAAGAACCTGGTCGAGACATGAGACGAAAGCTTTGCATCAGCTAGAGCTCTTGTTCCAAGATGAGAGCACTGTAGCTCTCTACTCACTTCAAGAGATGAGACATGTGCTCGTGCTTCGACCAAGTCAGAAGGGAGAGAGCGAGTCAGCGAAGAAGACTTGAAAGTCAAGATAGGCTTTGGAATTTGAATACTCGACGCACTTGGAACTGAATCGAGCGAGTGAGAGAGCGAAGAGAGAGGGAGGTCAGTGAAGAATCTTCGATAGTCACTACTATAGCAAAATCTCAAAGAGCTACGAACATCATAAACCTTGACAAGCTCAGAGAGAGCTTGTGGTGTGGGACGAAAGTAAGGCGCCACTGGAGCCGGCAGCTTCGACAACGAAGAGAGATAAAGAGAAAGAGAAACATTGTCAGAAAGTGTCTCGAACCTCATCTACATCTACATTTCTCGACTCACATCAGGTTTGAGCTCGACGATCTTGGCCGTAGGGAACTTGCAGAAAGGACAAGCATAACTTCCGTTGATGCCTTTGTCTAACGGCAGATCCAGCTCGCATAGAATGTGTGTGCACTGTGAATCAAGTGACAAACTCATGTTCAATAAAGAGATCGGAATCAAAAAAATCGAAGGTTTGCACGAGGTTGCAGAAGTTGAGAAGACGTTGATCTTACAGATGTCAGAAGAAATCTTGGAGAAGGAGTTCCATCTGGCTGTATTGATCCTGGAGGTCTGTAGTCTCTGTAGCATATCAAACAGTGAATATGAAGGTCTGCAAAGTTTGAGGCTTCGCTTTTGGACGATCTTGAAGACATTTGTGTCGGTTTTGAGGGTGTTGGAGAAGGGAAGAAGTGGACGCGACGAGGATTGCTCAAAGTACTCTGTCGAGGTGGCAAATCTCACTCTTTTCTAGACATCAATAATGATAAAAATCTTATTGATCATCATTTGCTCAGGATCGATGTCAGGATTGAAGAGTGATAAGAATACTCTTGCTTCATCTTTTCAAGACTCGACAGGTAGGCTAGCCTCGTCGAGTCGAATAGTGCGGAGAGCCTTTCTTTCTACTACCCTGGTCCGTTATACAAATAAATGTGTGAGATTTTTTATTTTTGATGCAGAAGTAGAATACAAGATTGAAGGAGAAGTTGATTCAAAACAAGGACGCGAAGTGGGAAGAGCAAGCAAGGACGAATCGACGATTCGGGGATGAAAAAGCTGATCGTATCAATTGTGAATACGAGGGGGAAAGTTCACCTCAAAGACAAGAAAGATCACATGGAAGCAACTGGAGGAGACTCTGCCGTCAGATCTAACTTGAAGCCTGTTGAGCTTGACGTTGATTGTCCATTCCTTGGAAGAGATCTCTCATATGACCTTGAGCTTCTCCGAACTGTTTCTCAAGGAACTGTCAGGGAGAGACAAAATATCAAAGCAGCAAAAGAAGGAAGGAGGAAAGAAAGATGACGTCAACAAAGGAAAAGCAAGAAGAGAGAGATCGTAAAGCAAGTCGAATGAGAACGAACTCACCTTCTGTTTCTTTGTAAGATTCGAAATGTCGTCCTTCATCATCTTCTCTTTCGAAGCCAGATCTTTCTGAATCTCGGATTTGTCTTCCATCAGGAACCTTTGGACGAATTAGAGAGAAAGGAAGAGAGAGGCTCAGTGTTCAGTCTGAGAGTAGAACAGTATCACAGAGGAGAAGCACGCATTCAGTGGAGTCAAATTCGATCCTCTGGTACTTGTACAATTATTAAATCATTCGAGCTTTCCGAAAACTACCCAAGTAGAGGTAGTCCAGCTCGAGAGAGGCTCTCATTTCATCCACTCAATCGAAGTGCTCATCTCACCATCTCATCTTCAACAGAGGGACCTTCTTCTTCTGCCAACTCACATTTTGCCTACACCCTTGTAGAACGATACGTTTCCATCCTTTGCCTGCTCGTCCAATTCTTTGCTAGTCAAGTTCAACATGGTAGCTTCCTTATCTTTTGCTTGGACCTGAGCCTTGACCATGGAAAGCTGCCTGCTCGAATTGATCAATGTGGATTGCATTTGAGCGAGAATCTTTTGCAATGCTTCTTCTGGAAGTGCTTGAGACATCTTTGATATTGAGAAAGAAGTAAAGAGTGACGAGTTAAGAAGGAGAGAGTTAAGGAAAGAGAAAGAGAGTCTTGCTTCTCACCATCAACTCTATCCATCCAATTCAATCAATTCAATCCAATGGCTCAGCAAGGCGGTTCAAGAGTCTGTTTCGGTCAGTATTCGTAAAGTTAGATAACTTTCAAGTGTCATCCATCACCAAATCTGACCTCTGTTACTTCTTTCTCTTTCTCTTTTGCAGTGGGTAACATTCCCTACGACATGACGGAAGAAGAGCTGATTCAAATCTTCAGTCAGGTCGGCACTGTCGTAGGAATGAGATTAGTCTTTGATAGAGAAACTGGTAAACCAAAAGGTTATGGTTTCTGCGAGTTTGCAGGTAAGGATTCATGACAACATGGCAGTCCCTTTCTACAATCATCGATCCACTCACTTTCTCTCTCTCTCACTTCTACCTTCTCTCTCACTACTCACTTCAGATGCCGAAACTGCTGCTTCAGCATACAGAAATCTTCAAGACACAGACGTAAGAGGTAGACCATTGAGAATCGATTATGCAGAGCTGGATGAAACTTTCCAAGGTAGAACGACTCAAAATGGTCAGATTGATCCTTCCAGTGCCGGAGGAGGCGGTGGTGGTGGAGGACCAAGTGGTGGAAGAGGTAGAGGTGGTAGAGGTGGAGGACCAATTGGAAACGGTCCAAATAGAACTGGTGGAATGGATCAAGGTTGGGGAAATAGAAGTCAAAATCCTCTTCCTCCTCCTTCAATGCAACAACCTCCTGGTCAAGGCTTTCAATCAACTGCTCCTCCACCAGCTGGTCAATTGCCAAACGATCTACCAAAGGGGAAACCTTTACCAAATGGAGTTTCGAGTGGAGATGCTATTACTCAAACTTTGGCTGCGCTACCTCCTGGTCAATTGTTGGATATCATGAGTCAGATGAAGGTGAGTCTAATGGAGTCGGCTCAAGTATTGCTTCTGTTTGATTCGTTTCGGAGAAGGACGACGGCGAGGAAAGGTAGGGTATATGCCTTCTTCTCTCTCTTTCTCCCTTCCTCTTCCACAATCTCTCTCTATTCCCCCCTCTCTCGAGTCGAGATTTCGGATTCTTCGAGCTCTGGATTCTCCTTTTTTATTTCGTCCTTCTTTTCGAAATTCAAAAGAACATCTCACGAACCAAAAGAAACGTAGTGATTGTCGGATGATTGTCATGAAAGTCAAGTTGTTGCATCTTCTTTTTGGTCTTCGTGATGAGGAGCTCTGAACACCAAGATTGGATAGAATGATTCAAAAGGTTCTTATGCTCTACATGTCAGGAGACAAAGCTTGGAAAGTACTTGGGACAAGTCAACGAGTCTTTCGAAGGACTTGGAGATGATCTTTCGTTCTTTTTCGAATCTTTCCGCGTGGTGCGAGGATCCGAATTCTACGAAGTCTCTTCGCTGTAATCTCCTTTCGAGAAGGAGATACAGTTCAGGCAAGATATGAAGAGAGAATATTCGTCTCCGAGCGTGAATGCTTGGAAGCTGTCGAAGTTTAGAGCTTCAAGAGACAATTCTAGAAAGAGAATGAGTTTCCTTCGATTTGGAAAGAGTCGCCCACTACTCTTTGGAATTCGGATTCTTCAATTACGAGGGAAAGAAACGAAATCAAACAGGAAGAGAACGAGGGGATTGGAAGAGTCACTCGAACTTATCGACTATTGATTTGAGAATGTGGACGAGAACGAGAAGATATAGACTTGACTGGAAGCTTTGACCACTGCTTTGAGCTTTGCTTCCCAAATCTGACAATCATCTGAATCTGACTGACGACGTTCTCCTCTGCTGTTCCCCAATTCCTCTTTTCGAATCCAATTCCCATCTCTCTCGCTCTCTTTCAGTCATTGGTCTCTACTTCTCCCGAACAAGCTCGAACATTATTGACCTCTCATCCACAACTAGCCTATGCCTTATTCCAAGCAATGTTAATGATGAACATAGTAGATCAACCAATTCTTCAAAGGATTCTAGTGGCTTCAGGTGCTTCTGCAGCTCCTGCTTCTGGAGGACCACCTCATCAATCTGGACCTCCACCATCGAATCCTTATCAAAATCAACCTCAATTCAACAACCCGCATGGAAATGGAACTCCACCTCATCATCAACAACCACCTCAGAATATGTATCAATCCAATCCACCACCTCCTGGACCTCAACCTGGAAGTAGACCACCGATTTATGGACAACAACCTTCGATGCCACCTCCTTCTGCTCCACCACAACAGCCTTCTCAGGCTATGCCAGGTGCTAATCTGGGAGAGGAACAGAGGGTGAGTAGAACTTTCCTTTACGAATATGTAATTCGAGCAAGTGTTGGCAGTTCTCTGCTTTCCTCGAGCTCTTGTTCGCTTTCGAGACTGACTTCCTTCTCCTCGGCTTCCTCCTCTTGCTTCTTTTCAATTCTTCTCTTCTGATTATCACGATACTCTCTACTTCCAGGCTCTTCTGATGCAAGTCCTTCAATTGACCCCCGAGCAGATCAACGCGCTGCCTCCAGACCAGAGGGCCAGTATCTTGCAGTTGAAGGCTCAGATGGGTCAATAGGATTGGAACGAGACGAGCGTGTTCATTGATACTTCTATTGTAAAAACAAAATGATTCAGTTCTCAATCTTTCTTCTCTCGAAAAGTGTAGACATTCCTCCCATCTCTCGCGTGACGCGTTTGACTCGATTTTTTTTTTTTGATATTTTTGATTCGAGGTTGGCTGTGAGAATGAGACTTGAATCTGTGTTTGATGTAGAGAGAAGATAATTTGTACTTAGACGTTTGCGAAAAGCGAGGCGATGTGATGAATCTGAAAGCGAGCTCCAAGCAGAGAAAGAGATGAGCAAACCCTCTTCGAAGCTTCGTCCTCCAACCACCACTACTGCTTTCGTTCGACATATCAGTGGATCGTAAACCAGTCAAGATTGGATCTCAGAACGTTGTCAACGTTGTCGATCAATTCAAGACAGTCAAATTGCACTTTCTCAAGTTCAAGTCATTCCCATCCAGTCTACACGCTTTCTTCCTACCTTACTCCCCTTCCCTTCCTCATTTCCTAGAACCCCTCATCCATTCACCAACGCTCCACTCCTGTTGCTGCTATCATGGCCAAAGGGAATGATTCGATGGATGTGGATGGACCATCTGGATCCAATGCACCATCCTTGGTAGTCTCTAGAGCCATCTCTGAAGATCAGGACAAGTTATCTGACATTCTCCCTCAAAGTGGCGATCTCAGTAGAGCTCCAACTGCAAGCGCATCTGCAAGTAGAATTCATTCAAAGGACAATTCTCCTGCAGATGATGAACAAGAAGATCAAGTAGAAGATCAAGATCAAGAGATGGAGGAAGGAGATGAGTCCAGAAACCAATCTTCTTCTCCATCCAAGACTGCAAGACAATTAGAGAAACAAAGACAAAAGGAATCTCAAAAGCAAGAAAAGAATGAAAAGAAACAAGCTCAAAACCTGAAGAAACAAGCTCAAAACAATGCAATGTCTTCCAGTAGAAAGGAAGTTCAAAACTCTAAACAACAAGATAGTATGAAGAGATTCTCTTACTTGTTGGGTCAAACTGAATTGTTCCAACATTTCATCGACATTAAAAAGGAAAGAGATCCTGAATTTGCTAAAATGGTAGATGAATCTCAAGCTCAAGCTTCTGCAAAAGGTAAACCTGGTAGAAAGAAAAAGGGAGATTTGAGCAATTCGGACGGAACTAGAAGGAGAAAGACTGAAAAGGAAGAAGATGAGGAATTGTTGAAGGAAGGTGGGGATGAAGATGATTCTTTCGCTTTCTTGGAACCTCCTCCTTATGTCACTGGTGGAAAGATGAGAGACTATCAAGTTCAAGGTTTGAATTGGATGATGTGAGTCGATCTAATCCGAAAAGGGAGGGTAGGCATGGCATGCTTCCTCTTCCTCTCCCTCTTCCTCTCGACTCTCCTCTCTTAGCTTTTCTGACATTCTCTACTCTTCTTCACCTTTTCTCTCGTACAGCTCTCTCTACCAACACGGTATCAATGGTATCCTGGCAGACGAAATGGGTTTGGGAAAGACTCTTCAAACCATCTCCTTCTTGGGTTACCTCAAGTACTTCTGTGATACTCCTGGTCTTCACTTGGTAGTCGTTCCAAAGAGTACTCTGGACAATTGGAAGAGAGAATTCGAAAAGTGGATCCCCGGTGGATTCAAGGTCATCAGTCTGCAGGGTTCAAAGGAAGAAAGAGTGAGTCGAATCGAATCGATAAGACGTGATGGGAGGTTCAGAAGGGAGTCAGACATTAGAATGAGATTGATACATTGTGAGGAGAAGGGAAAGCAAGACTGAAGAAACAGGGAGACAGGCTCGAATTCTGAGTACATGCGTGCTCTCTATCGCTTCATCTCGCCACCTTTTCCTCGACCTTTTCAACGATTGTATTGTTGAAACATTGCATTTTTCTCTTTTATTCCCCTTTTCCTTAGAACGAAGTCATTCAAGGGCCTCTTCTCTCTCAAGACTTCGACGTTCTCATCACCACTTACGAAATGTGTCTTCGTGAAAAGTCAGCTCTCAAGAAACTCTCTTGGGAATACATTGTCATTGATGAAGCTCATCGTATCAAGAATGTAGATTCCATGTTGAGTCAAATCGTAAGAGCTTTCACTTCTAGAAGTAGACTTTTGATCACTGGAACTCCTCTTCAAAACAACTTGATGGAATTGTGGAGTTTGCTCAACTTCTTATTGGTGAGTTTTCTTTCCTCTTCCCTAAACTCTAGCTTCTTTATTTTCATTTTATCGTTCAACTGACTCTCTCCAACCTTTGTCCGTTCTGTTCTTGCATATCACAGCCTGACGTATTCTCCAATCACGAGGATTTCGAATCTTGGTTCAAGAACAAGGGAGAAGAAAATCAAGATCAAGTAGTTCAACAACTTCACAAAGTCTTACGTCCGTTCTTACTTCGTCGTGTCAAAGCCGATGTCGAGAAGTCTCTACTTCCAAAGAAGGAAATCAACGTCTTTGTCGGATTGACTGACATGCAACGTAAATGGTACAAGTCTTTGTTAGAAAAGGATATTGATGCTGTCAATGGAAGTGGTGGAAAGAAAGAAGGTAAAACTAGATTACTCAACATTGTTATGCAATTGAGAAAGTGTTGCAATCATCCTTATCTCTTCGATGGAGCTGAACCTGGTCCACCATTTACTACCGATGAACATTTGATCTTCAACTCTGGTAAGATGATCATTCTGGACAAGCTCCTTGCAAAGATGAAGGAGAAAGGTTCAAGAGTTTTGATTTTCAGTCAAATGAGTCGTGTTCTCGACATTCTAGAAGATTACTGTATCTTTAGAGATCATCGTGAGTCATCAGGCAACAATTTCGATGTCTATTTCGAAACTTGTCAGTGACAAGCTTCTGACTCTCCGCTTCTTTCCCTTCTCGAATCTCTTCCCTCTCAGAATACTGTCGTATCGATGGTAACTCTGCTCACGACGAGCGTATCGCTGCCATCGATGACTACAACAGACCTGGAAGTGAGAAGTTCGTTTTCTTACTCACAACTCGTGCTGGAGGTCTGGGAATCAATCTCACCACTGCCGACATTGTAGTTCTCTTTGATTCCGATTGGAATCCTCAAGCTGATCTTCAAGCTATGGATCGTGCTCATAGAATTGGTCAAACCAAACAAGTCTACGTCTTCAGATTCGTTACCGAGAAAGCCATCGAAGAACGTATCTTGGATAGAGCAGCTCAAAAGTTGAAGTTGGATCAGTTGGTCATTCAACAAGGTAGAGCTCAACAAGCTCAAAAGGCAGCTCAGAACAAGGAAGATTTGGTAGACATGATTCAACATGGTGCTGAAGAAATCATCAGTGATAAGGCTTCGATGACTATCGATGAGGATATCGATGCTATTATCGCTAAAGGAGAAGAGAGAACTGCTTTACTTCAAAAGAAGTACGAAGGTGTCAACTTGGATGATTTGAACAACTTCAAATCGGAAACCTCTTTGAATTGGGAAGGTACTGAATACGCTGGTGGAAAGAAGAAGATTGGTCAACTTTGGATCGAACCTTCAAAGAGAGAGAGAAAAGCCAACTATTCGGTGGATGGATATTACAAGGAAGCCATGCGTGCCGGTCCCAAACAGACTGGTCCAAAGGTTCCAAAAGCTCCAAAGCAAATCAATCTGTGAGTGTCGAGAATTCGTTGGCTCGCGAAGCTTTCGTTGCTGACCTTCTTTTCCTCTCTTCTTATTTCGACTTCACTCTCACTTCGTCTCTCCTCTCAGCAACGATTGGCAGTTCCCTCCTGCTCGTCTCATCGAACTCCAGAATCGTGAGACTTGGGCTTATCAACACAGCATCGGATACAAGGTTCCATCTCGCGAACCCAAGAATGGAGAGACTATCGAACAAGTTCAAGAACTTCGTCAAGCTGAACAAGACAAGATTGCCGAAGCTGAACCTTTGACTGAAGAGGAAGAAGAAGAGAAGGAAGCTCTAGCTGCTGACCAAGGTTTCAAGAATTGGACGAAGCGTGACTACAACTCTTTCATTGCTGCATCTGGTAAACATGGACGGTGAGTTCAATCAAAGCGTTGTTCAGCTCATTTACACGATGAGGTGCTCTTTCTGATCGTTTCTCCAATCTCTCTTATCAATTTCCCACAGTCATGAGTACGCTGCCATTGCTGAAGAGATCGGAGACAATTCAAAGACTGAAGCTGAAGTCAAAGAGTATGCAGACGTCTTCTGGAAACGTTATTCCGAATTGCAAGATGGAGACAAACAGGTAGCAAAGATTGAAGAAGGAGAATCCAAGAGAGCCAAACAAGACGTCAACGAACATCTTCTTCGCAAAAAGATTGGAGCTATCCACCTTCCACTTCAAAACATCAAGTTGACTTACAATCAAGCTCGTGGTAAAGCTTACTCTGAAGACGAAGATCGTTTCTTGTTGGTTAGACTCTCTTTCCATGGTTTGAAGGGAGACGAGGTTTGGGATAAGATCAAGAAGGATATCGCTGAACATCCAGCTTTCAGATTCGATTGGTTCATCAAGAGCAGAACTCCTGCTGAGATTGGTAGAAGATGTATGTCTCTTTTGGGTTTGTTCTTGAAAGATGAAGAAGATGCTTCAGTTCCAAGACCTGGTAAGAAGGTGAGTTTTGAGATCGATGTTTCGTGGAGAAGAAGAAGACTTTTGGCTCTGATTCCTGACACTGATTGCCTTTTCCTTCGTCTCCTTTCTTGATTTCCAAAAACTCCTCTCGCTCTCATTCTCAGACTGCAAAGCGTGGTGCAGACGCCCTCAATGGAGGCTCTGTCTCAAGAGACTCAACACCAGCTGCTAACGGAGCAAACAAACGTGCTAAGAAGTAGAGGAACTCTTTCTCTTTCTCTACTGCGTTTCATAGAGTACTGTTGATTCTTTTGGAAACCCATAATCACAAATCATATTTTCTTTCCCCTTTCGAATGTTCCTGTCATGTTCTTTGTTGTCGTGAATCGTAATCTTTGTTGTCGTGAATCGTAATAAATTCTGTTTTCTTCTTAAATCGCTGGTCTTCACTCATCAGACGAAAGTCAAACATAGACCGCAAATCATCTGCGACAGCAAAGAAGTCGTGCGTCGAGAAAAGCTCGCTCTCACAAGCATTAGAAAGAAGGAACTTGATGAATGATTCTGAAAAGTAGAGTACATTGCGTTCGAAAATTGAGGGCGGCTTCGGAATCCGCTTCTTGTATCTTTCTCCAATTCTCAACTTGATTATTCACCTCGATCCACAACATCCCAGTATGAAGGTGGTAGAATCTCCCCTATATTGCCAAAATCATCTTCTCCCAGACTGCCTTGATTGGACGAGTAAGCGGAACCTTCTTCGTTCTCTCCGAAGCTCGTCGAAGAAGTGGCCAAAGGTTGACGACTCGAGGATGCAATTGAAGAAGAAGAAAAAGTGGAAGTAGAAGGACCGAATCTCTTGATCTCAGCAGGAATAGAAGTGGAAGGAATGCTGCCCGGAGGTCGATTGTCTTGGATGTCCTGTGAGAGCATTTCTTGCTTGCTAGGAACTGGAGGCAGATCGGATCTTCGAGTACTTGGTCCTGCTCTTGATTGATCTGAATGATCTTGGATCGCACGAAGACCGTCCTTTGAGGGAAGCGGAGGAGCTTCTTCGCTCTCTGCTGGAGGTAAAAGTGGAAGTTGAGCAGAGGTCGATTTTGGAATTTGAGGATGAGAAGATTGAGTTGGGTTTTGAGCTTGCTGTTGAACAGGTCGAGAATATTGCTGAGACTGTTTGTGAGGCTGTTGATGTCCCTTCGTGGGAGCAGGAGGAAGCCTTGAGTCTGGTGGATAGGTAGTCGGAACAATCTTTGGAGAATTCTGGACCGTGCTTGGAGCTGGAAAGAGTAGCTTGATAGGCTGAGAAAGAAGAATCATACCACCTTCGGTTCTGTAGACAACTACCGAATAATCTAACTTGACCAGATTAGCATTGAAACTGGAACAACAAGCCAGAGGCACGTCTAGAAAGCCTCTCCACTCTCTGTTTCCTCCATCTCTCAAATACGGAGATCGATTCGAATCCATTGAGACCAGCCTTCCTACAGAGATCTCTCTACTACGTTCTGCCTTTGATGGGCTCTTTCCCTCGATCGTGACGTGTTCGAGAAGCTTGACTATAGGTAATGTAGAAGGTATTGATGTGGACGAGGAGCCTTCGAGACGAAGAGAGAAAGGGATCGGTCCTGTCCGAGTAGGGAAAATTGAAGGCGTAGGTAAAGAGAATAACCATTGCTCAAAATCTTCCTTGATAGGTTCTTCTACCTTCTTTTTACTGAACAAAGAGCTAAGAAATCCTTGAGGTGTTTCCACGATGACTTCCTTCTTTGGCTCTTCCACCAGTTCTTCTAACTCCTTCGAGTTCAAGTAGATGATGCTCTTGGAGAAAGTATCAAATGATTCCGCTAAAGAAGAGTCTGGAGTAGTAGGATTCTGTACTAGCTGTTGAATTAGAGCTTGTCGTTTGGTTAGAGCTTTGAGTAAGAAGGATTCAGGAGGCGAAAGGAAAACGAATGGAACTACCATCCTTTCATTGATGCTGAGAATACCTTGTTTCTGTATTGTGACTTTGATCAACCACCTGATTTCCGCCCAACTTGATATCCTTCTCTTTTTACTTGCGTCTCCTGCTGGTTCCGAAGCAACTGATTGAGCTACCCCACTCTTTTCTAGTCCGACTTGAAAGGCATTCTTAACCGCCATTGCCCCTTTGGAAGTGGTAGAACTCTCAATCTTGACCTCAGTATTCAAATCCGAGATGACGCACGAAGGTGGCAAATAAGAGCCATCATAGTTTCGAAATGGTAGATCAAAGGAGAACGAAAAGTGATGAGTTCCAGAAAGGACCTCGGATCCATCTCTGATGATCATCTCCTTCTCATAAAGAAGTTCGTCTCTTTGAGTTACTGAAGACTTGTCGAAAGTCTTGTCTGACAATGACTGAACTTCGTCCTTCTTACTCGAAGGGATTGCCGTGTGAACGTATGCTCTCAGCTGTCACAGAGAAGTCGGAAGCAGATGAAGAAGTGAAGATCAGTAAAACGTTCAGATAGTCTTCATAAATTGACAAGTGTTCTCACCTTGGCAACCACGCCTGAGATCTTCTCATTCTCTCCAATCGCGTAGATGATTTGCCCTTGAAGTGGACTTCTCCCTCTCTCTTTTGTCGCTCCCATGAATGTTGGCTTTGAACCTTGAGGCGGTGTGAAGATTCTGAGAAAGAAAGAAGAGAATGCTGTCAGTAACGAAGGAGGTAGAGAGGAGAGAAGGAGGAAGACGAGGAAAGATGGACGAAGTGATACTCACTCGACAGCAAAACGATCTGTTCCGAATCGATGCCTTGTCTTCAACCGTTCGTTTTGAATGTTGAGGTTCTGCTCGGCATCCTGTAGTATCATTGGAGCGTTGTGAGGACGCCAGAGTGAAGAGTGGAGATGTTGTGTTCGAGAGAAGAGTGGGGAGAAAAGAAGAAAGAGACTATTAGAGACTAGAGAGAGAGACCCAGAGAGAACTTATTCAGCACTTCAGCTTTCAGATGAAGTGAACTCTCTTTTCCATGTGTTGCATGTTTCGCTCCGAGTCGAAAAGGAGAGAGCAAAGCGAAGTTCAAGACTGCACACAAGAAGGAAAGTCGAAAGATGTAATTAAGAAGAAGATCACATTCGAAACCGAACAAGACTAAGCTGAGTAGCACAGAGGACAAAGCCTCGAGATGGAAGATTGATGTTTGAATTTGGGATGTGATGTGTAAAGAGAAGAAAGAGAAGATGGAACTTCCAGCTCAAAGTGAAGGAAATGCCGAGGTGCAAAAGACCGAACAAAGCGGAAGGCAAGATGCGAAGAAGAGGAGAGAATCTTCTTCCTTCACTACCACAACGTCTCTTTCTTTCTAACCCAATCGAGACCAAACAAAGCTAATCAAACATGAACACCAGAAGATCGAAGAGAACCAATCCAGGAGCAGCAGACGAGCCAGCTGCGAAGAGGACTGCAACCGAGGAGAATGGAATTGCAAACTCGAACAGAGACATCCAGAGAGCACAGGCTGCTCTAGACAGATTGGATTTCAAAACTGGAGTGGAGATCTGTACACAGGTGAGTAATTTTGCTAGAAGATGCTATTCAGAAAGTGCTTATTAAGAATCGTCAGGAGTTAGACTGCTGCTTCTGCTTCGTTCTCTCGCTTACTTCCAATTCCCACAGCTAGCTTACCCATCATCCTTTTCTCTTTGTTTTCATTTGCTCAGATCCTTGAATCCAACCCTCCTGATTCTATTCAACCGCTCCTACTTAGGAGTTTCGGCTTGGAGAGGAAGGGTCAAGTCTATGAGGCTGCAAAGGATATTGAGAAAGCATTGGACGGAAAGAAGACTCGTGAAGTAAGTTTGACGATTGCTAATACGAGTTTCAGACTGTCTACTTTTGAAAATGTCGGCTAATCCTCCCTCGCTTCTCCCTCCAGATTCATCTTAGAGCGACTTTCAATCACCTGGCTCTTGCTCTTCATCATCTCGAGATCGCCCAAACGATGCCCTATCAACCCCGTGAAGCATCCTCTCATCTCAAGAAATCAGACTTGAGACAGCTCAAAAGAGAAATCAAGCAATTAAAGGAACGTCAGCTCAAGAGGCCATTCAAGAGGCTCTCCGGAGAGCTCTTGGTCGAGACCATGACCTTCACCGATTCTCCCTCTCTATTGATGTGCACTTCGGTCTGCAAGTCATGGAATCAATCTATTCTGGGATCTATCGATTTGTTCCGCCACTTCGAGATGGACGGAAAAGTCTCCAACATCATGAAAGGAATCAAGATGTTCGGCGAAAAGAGCAACAATTCCATCAGATCAATGGACCTCAAAATCAAAGAGAAAGTGAACAACTCTGAGAAGGTTCAGCTTCACAACCTGATTCTCCCTTCCTCTGGATCACTTCAATCCCTCTCGTTTGCCCACAGTGGAGAGCTTTGCAAGTTCATCGTTGGAATAGCTGCTCAATGTCCTCTTCTCACGGCTCTCTGTTCAATTCTTTACAAAGAGGTCGGCAAGCCTTCTGCGGTCAAGGGTCCTTCTAGAGACACTATATCATTGATGCCTTCCTGGAAACCAAAACTTCGCCAACTGATCTGGAGCGGTGGAGGAGAAAGTCTGGTTTGCGATGATGCTCTGGTGGCTCGACTTCAAGAAGCAACTGACGTAAACATTTGCAGTTTTGAAGCCAAATCGAGCTTTGTTGTCAAACTGCTCCGCTCAAATCCAAGCCTAGTACAGTTGGAACTTCCATGGACAGAGGGGGATGAGGTGCAAGGTATGGAATCAATCTCGTTCAATCTTCCTCATCTCAAAGTACTACGTCTAGAGAATGTTCCTCCGTCGACTCATAACGCAAACTGCAGCTCTTTCTTCAAGGATTTCAAAGCTCCCAATCTCCAGGAACTCTATTTGGAAAACCTGTATCCCAAGGATCTTTCTTTCCTCAAGCCGGAATCTGCACCAAAGATCTTAAATGTAGAATCTTTGCTGCCAGTGGAATCTGTCACGGAAGAGACTGCCACCGCCTTGATCGAGGCGATGAAAGACTGGGACTCTCTCAAAGAGATACATCTTCTTTTACCGACTTCAACTCCAGATGGAGAGTAGAGCGAAAGGAGGATGGAAGATATAGCCTTTTCGAGCCAACTTGCAATCCAGGCCTTGAGGGCCTAGATTGCGAGTCGAGCAAGTCGTCAATCTACTCGTCTCTCTCGTGTGATTCTCTCATCCCCAAGTTTGAGATCTTTCTTTGAATCAAACAGATTGGCAAAGAAAAAAGAGCGAGCTCGGGTAAGGTGAAAGCTGCGAGATAAGGGGAAAAGTGGATCAGGTGGCCTGAGGAGCATCTGCCTCGCAGGCACATTGTCCTTTCCATGGTCAAACCAAAAGACGTCTGTCTCGAGCGACATATCTCAGCCCATTTCGGTTTTGATTGAATAGCCTTGGTATTCTATTTGATCTGAACATCTTTAGAACAAACGTCAGAGAGGCAGAGAGAGTTTTTGGACGAGGTGAAGGGACAGGGCGAAATAATCATGATTATTACGCTCACTCCAAATAATGATCATTATTTCGTGAGACTCGAATCTCAGGAACATCTCCAACAGATCTTTCCTCTCTCATACATTCATTGTTTGCTGATGGTTTTTTGGATCACATTCCGTAATTGATAGGATTCACAGGATTCAAGATCGAAGAATACTCTGAGTCAAGACGAAAGAGAAGGGACGAGAAGGATTAGAGATGGTACGATTGAATCAAATAGACTGATCTCTAAGTACTCAATATTCAATATTCAATATTCAAGATGGAGAGTATAGAGCGAAAGTACATAGGTGGAGCCTTCTCGAGCCAACTTGCAATCTAGCCCTTGAGGGGCCAGATTGTAGAGGCCGATCTATTCTTCTCTTGCTCCTCGTCTGACTCTCTCATCTCCAAGTTTGAGATCTTTTCCTGAATCAAACAGATTGGCAAAGAAAAAAGGGTGAGCTTGGGTAGAGTCAGAGCTGCGAGATAGGGGAAAGGACAATTCAGGTGTCCAGAGACTCGAAAGCCTACCAATTGTTTGACCCTAACCCTTATACGAGCGTAACCCTATAACCCTATTAGAGCAGTACTTTCTCAGGAAGACTCTCTCCTTCCTTCGCTTACATCGAATGTCTCTTAAATCGATTAGATTGTCGATTTGAACTCTATACCTTTGATTGTTATGCGAGAAATAGCCCCATGAAGAGAGAGAGAGGAGATGTAGGCTCCCTCATTTGGGAGCCTCAGGCCTCAGGTGTTCGCCTCGGAAGTGTTCTGACTTCTCTTTCCAGCATTTCTGTGCAACGAAGAGGCCAGTCGATCTTCTCTCACTTCCAACTTCATCACGATTCAATCTCCAACGATCAATTCGGATAGATCCAAAGAAGATCAAATTCTGCATCCTCTATCAACTTCTATTGATCGCAGGAAGAGATGGAGCCAACTCCTACCCAAAGATCCATCCAGCTCAATCCTCTATTCAGTCTCAACACTCGCATCCAATACTCAGTTAGCTAGCATTCAATTGTCGATACCTTTAATACCATCAGAACTCGAATGAAGCGATTATGTAGACGACCAATCGCTCGAGAGTAGAAGCATTGATAGGTCGTGGGAGTTGGACGTTGACAGAGATAGTGAGAAGTTCAGGTTGAGCTCATCGAATGACTAGATAAGAGGGTATTGAAATTCTGATTTGTGAGTTACCATGGTGATTCATTGAGTTTGATTCAAGATGGAGAAGATGGTTTTGAATTGCCTGGATTGACGATGGTGGTGGTAGTAGTTGGAGAAGGTAAGGAAGGACAAATGTCTCGAGGATCTTCAAGTTTTCCTCGAGGTGAATCGCTTTCCCTGAATGTTATCAGAATCGGATCTCAAACAAAGAGAAAATTCGTCGTGAGTTGAAAAAAAAACCTTTTACTGACCTGGTTTTTCTTTTCTCGACTTCTCCTATTTGCTTCTCATTTTAGATCCGGTCTCAGTCTCGATATGGAGTCTTTCAAGACTCAGTTTGGAACACAATTCAAGCGTAAGATGTGAGACTCCGGAACCATACACAACACGGAAGGTAGAAGATGCTCTGCCTATTGATGTTCGTCTATCATGACTAGATAGAGAGGTGAGAACATTAGACTCATGAGCATCAAGACGATCTGTTTTTACATCTTCTAGTGCAAGTAGTACTCTAGGTCAAATTCGAAATCAATCTCGACTCAATATAGCCCTCGACTAGTAACTCTTCTGGACTAGATATGGATTCAAAGCTGCCAGTACTTAGTAACAGAAAGCCTCACTTCCCTAGTTGATATCTCTTTGGTCTAGCTTACAAACGGAAACAGATTCATCCTCATCTACTGATTCAACTGGGACACCGAAGCGATGTTCTACTTCTCTTCATCAGCATTTCTCTCTGGTCTTTCCAATTATTCGAAATCCTAGACTCTACTCCATCCTCCTTCATTGCAAGTCCTACCTGGAACTTTCTCAGCTTTATTGTATCTCCAGTATAGGTCATTTTCGACAATTTTCAACAATTTAGGAAGATTCTTATTGCGTCTTGAAGCGGAATCTATCAACGGAACTATTCGATTCTTGCTATCCTCTCTCTCTCAAAAGACTCTTTCTCTCCTCCTCTTGTCCTAGACCTAATCCATCGGAATACTTCTTCAGATCTCGGATCTTTGATTAGGACTCAATCTAAAACCAGTCTGGAAAAGAGATCTCATCGACGAACGCCTCCATCTTCTCCTCTCTTGGAGATTGAGCTCTGGCTCTGCCTGACGTCGACCTCGTCGCGCACGGCGAGGAATCGATGTTTTTTCTCTTAGAAAAAGACTTTTCGAATTGATCTTGATTGAAGTTTGAAAATGATTGTCTGGATCGACTGACTTTGAAAGAGGTGACTGAGCACAAACCCCGTTGATGAGTACGGTTCTCGATCCAGTGTTGAAAATTGAATCGAGAGATAAAACAGCAAGAATCAAAGTTGATCAACTAACATGACAAATATCGATATTGGATTATCTTGGATAGATCTTGTATAGATTTCGACGACAAGATCAAGGACAACGTCACCATCTCGATCAGACTGAGTGGCTCTCCTCTCTTCCTTCTTACTCTAACCACTCAATCCAAATCTCGTCTTTCTACTTCTTCTACTATCCCATCATTCTACTTCAATCTAGACACACTCACTTCAAGGCCAACAATCAACAGCAAGCATCAGCTCTTGATACAATCTCATACCACTTCTACCACCACTACCCCCACCACCACTACTACTTCTCATCTCTCTTACCTCTCACTTCTTGTTTCATCTTAACAATTCAATCCATCCAATTCATTCCATCTCAATTCATACTCAACCTGTCAATTCACTACTCTAGCTAGTCACAGTCACCCAATCTAAGCAGTCATCAAGTTTCAAGTTTCGTCCATTCTGCTCTTCTTCACCTCATCCACCATTCTCACTCTTACTCTACCTCTCATCAACTCTCGCTTCAACATCTGTAGGGACGGGAGTCAACGGTTTGGCCCAAAAAGCTGGATACTGGCAATCCTGACTTTGTCAAAAGGATGCCCATGAATCAGATCTTTGGCAATCCATTCAATCCAGACCCTCCTCCTCCTCCTCCATCTCAAGAGGATCAAGATCAAGACCAAGACGATGACGACATTGAGATGAACCAGATCCAATCTCATACGAATCCCATTCAAAACGACGATGCTCAATTAGAGCAACTTGGTGGAAATCAAGTGCAAACTGGAGATGATGCAATTCAAGTAGACAATCCAGCAGAAATCAACCTCTTCAACGTAGACATAGCATCAGAAGTCACCAAAGCTCATATATTCGATATACCTTCTCAAAAGATTCACATTGCTGCTCGCAAGATGCATAAACCAGAAGGAATTAGAGAGAAATTTGAGAGAGCTAGGGAAGAAGGCGGTAGGATTGGAAAAGAGCATGTCAAGGCACACGTCGAGCAACGTTATGTGAGTATCAAAGCAGCTAGTTAGGGGAATATAAGGGAGATCCATTCTACTGTTGTATTCTTGGAGTAGAGAGGGGAAGAGAGAGCATCGTCATCCTCTCCAGTTGGCTCATCTTATTAAGTGAGCGATCCTCTGACATTCTTCATCTTCCTGCCTTCTGCTCTCTCTCTCTCACTTCTCTTCGTGACGATCTCAGGGCTGGTCTGGATCTCCGGTCGGACTCGTTTTCGATGGAGAACGTGCCGACGAAAAGCACGATCACACTTCAATCGACGTCAAGGATCGCTCCGTCAATCTCGAACATAGGTTGACTTTCATGGCTCTCAAACAGTTCCCAATGCTGAAAGAGTACAAGGATGGTCAGCCTCCAAAAGACACCAAGATCACGTCTTGGCATCAATTCAAATCCATGGGTCCAGAGGCTACCAAAGAAGACATCGAATCTGGAGCTATCATCGGTAGAGTTCGTTTTTCTAGAAAGAACTTGAAGCGATTCAATAAGGAACTTGTATCCAATATCTCGAATCTTCTCACCGAAGGAAGAGCGAGACAAGTCTACGAAGCTTTCAAGAAGGAATCTCCCGATCTCTGTCTAGAGTTGGAGCTGGATCGAGACCAAGGAGAGGAGTTTCAAAGAATCTTTGACCTTCAAAGGGCTGGACCTACTTCAATCGCATACTTCCAGGCTCCTCTAGAAGCTGATCCAGTTCTCAATACAATTGTAAATGCAGCCATCAATTCAGGTCACTACCAACCAAGAAACATCTTCACCGTCTCTCCCGATTCCGACTTACTCGTCTTGGATCACACAAGGAATTCTCATTTCATTCAATCAACGAGTCCCTTCGTCCTCATGCCACTACCATGGTAGAAGCTGCAAGAGCTCAGAAGCTACTAGGTACGATTCGATTCAAGAGTCTTCACAACACCTTAGAGCTTGTGCTCTCTCCTTCGTTCTCGGCTACTCCAGAAGGAACTTTACTGTTTAGTAGATGGGCCACCCTACTGTTCGAGGGCTTAGGAGAGAACTACCAGGCTGGAATCGAATCTATATCGACTCTACTCTTCCACACCGATCCATCGTTCGAAGGAGGCTCTGGCCACGCAGATCTCGATGAGAACACTGGTGGCTCGAAGGTAGCTCAGCTTCTCAAGATCGCTGCTCCTGGAGTTCCTACCATCAGGCAGAGGTACGACAACAGCCTCTTGAAAGACAACTGCTCTCAGATGGCTTCGCACTTTCATTGCATGTATGCCAATAAAGCCATTCCTATTCTTCTAGGTCATCTTAGGAATCTTCTGAAGTCTTCTGATCTAGGGAAAGAGTTCGAGCTAGCTTTCGAGGTTCTCTTTCCCAAGAACTCTGGCAAGAGTAAGAAGCAAGGCCTCTTCGCTCTCTTGGCTCTCGTCTTATTCGCTTCGACTGAGAGGGAAGACATTGGAGAGGACGAAGATGAAGAGGAGGAGGAGGATGAGAATGGAGACTTGGATCTGAGTCCTCAAGACCTTTTAGACTTGGAGAACGAGAAAGAGAAGCAGAGAAACGGTCTCAAAGGTCTACGAGATGCTTACGCAGTTCATCTGGCTCCAGCTTTAGGTGGCGAGAAGCTCGATCTCTCCAGACTTCACAGAGCTAGACTGTTGGTAGAGAAAGTCAGCAACTTCCATGATCACAACCACGCCAAGTCTCAGCAAGCAATCAGCATTCTCTCCGAAACACTCTTCCACTTCCAACATAGCTTCAATCGAGCGGATTCATGTCTATCACCAACCTCGAAACAGTTCAAGAAATTCGTCAACCTCTTCTCATCTTCGAAATCTTCAAGAATCAGCTGCTTCCTCATAGCTTTTCGTCTTTGTCCAAAGGATCCTGCCACAGCTTACGATTCTCTGCTCAAGGAACCTCTTACGCCTCCAAAGAAGCATTTACCTGGTCTCTCTGAAGCTGTCATTAGGATGTCAATGGCGGACGAGTCTCTGGTCTCAGCTTTCAGTCGCTCTCTCCACTTCTTCACAAGTGCTGCTCGCGCGATGAACGTAGCAATGGAGTCCTTCTTCGCTCCTCCAATTCTGCTCGAGGAAGATTTTCTGAGATCTGCTGCTCGTTTCGCTTCCGGCTACGTAGACGTTCCGGTGGGCAAGGACGCAACAGCAAAGAGGCCTACTGGGCCCTCTAGTCGAGGAACAAGAAGGAGAAGAGCTGCTGCTGATGACGCTGAACTAGAAGAAGAGGTTCAAGCCGAAGACGAAGACGAGGATCCAGAAGCAAAGAGAGCTAGACTTCAAGGAGAGAGAGAATCTAGGAACGACACTATTCTCTCTGGTTTGGAGAATCGGATCGAGGCAGCCAAAGAGATGAGGCAAGCTCTCAGTTTCGAAGATGGTCTTCCTGGAACGGAGGTTTGGAAAGACGGTCAATCCCCATTCGTCGTTCTCGATGCCTCTATCCGAGATGCTGAAGAGATTCTAGAGCTCTGTCAGGAGTGGACTGAAACCCAGCGTCAAGTAACAGATCTCAGGAAATAATAGAGTCTGAAGAGGATCAAACTCAATCGTCGGAAGTGCTTGCTCTATCGTTACAGAGACTCACGAATCTCAGCGCTCAAGTCACTCAGTGTTATGATCGAATCAAAGCTCGTAAGGTCGAGCTCCATCCTAATCTCGAGAAACGTTCCAAGGATCTAACCGAAGCTTACCAAACCTTTGTGGTTGGAGAGCTTTATCCGGAGGAAGAGATCTCTGATTTTGATGGAGATATGCCGTCATTCGACGTTCTCAAGGAACAGCTTAAGAAAACTGCATTGCAAGTTCGTCTTCTACGTTCTCTCTTCAATAGAAACGGTGGCCTTCATGATTCGCTTTGGTGAGTTCTCGAACAAGTTGTCGCATGATGTTCAAAGAGAGTGAACAAGTAATCGAATGCATGCTGACTTTATTTGTTCCCATTTCTTTCCACCTCGATTGTTTCAGGACTAGAACCTTCACCATGTCAGATCATATGATGGCAATGGGAGGCTTCCATCTAGGTCGTCTCAAAGGTCAACAGATGCTTCGCGATGTTGAATGGAACCAAGACGGATCCCTCATTCTTCCGGTCAATCCATCAGTCTCGTCATTCTACGATACTCTCGATCCTGTCTACGGAGCTCAAGTCAACGACTACCTCAACAAGAACTTCGACGAGGAAGTTCTTGAAAAGGTCATGAACAAACCTCTGGCTTTCGATCAACCTCCAGTGACCACTGCACCTCTCTCTGTCGTCGTCGACGATTTCAAGAAGAGAACCATCGCCGACGACAGTGAGGAGCTTCTCCATACCGAAGAGGCAGCCAACGTTCTCGGAGCTTTCGCTGGAGCCAAACCTACCAAGCATCATCGATTCGTAGCTGTCAAGAATGCAATCGGTGCTGGAGATAGTCCCCAGGAGGTCCAACGAGTCGAAGCTGAGGTCAAGAAAGCAAGTCGCGATCTCAGAGAGGAAACCCAGATTCGAAGAGAAGGATGTGGTTCAACAGCTACCAAAGCTCCACTCTCTTCGGTAGCACCAGCTGCTGATCCGGACGATCCATTACTCATCGACTGCATCAACAGAAATGGAAAGATGCTCTTCGTCGATGGAGGTGTCACCAAGCAGAATTTCCTTCGGATTCACCTCACGAAGGACAAGAACGGAGAGCTCATGCGACTTCTTCAAGGAGCTACCTTCTCCAATCGAACTCCAGCTCGTCATAGCAAACTCACTTCTCATCGAGTCACTAGATACGGAACAGGATTCCCAAATCGACCAAACCTCACTCGAGCTTCTCGAGCTTACGCCGACTCTCTCAGAAGCACTCTAAAGGTCAGAAGAGCTCAAAGGATAGGAAAGAGTTGGAGGAAACGTATATTCAGCTATCTGGAACAGGAGGTATGGGAATTCTTAGGATGTCCAACTGCCGAGACTTCTCCCAGACCTGTCTGCGTCATCGGAGATGGAGACTTCAAGAAACTCCAACCTCTGTCTGGAATGCCTGACAATTCTTTCGTTAAGTTGATGGAACCAGTCATTCGAAACCTCAAACACTGCATTCACTTCATTCGTACCAACGAGTTCTTGAGCTCTCAATCAATTCCTGTCTCTATCTCTACTCGTGAAGAGAGAGACGCGGAAGGTTCTCACGAACCATTCATCGAGATCGCTCAAGTCGAAAACGATCCAGCTGATCTCATCGGTAGAAGAAGACCAAGAGCAGAATGGCCAATGAACGGAGCTGGAAAGAGAAACACCAAGATCATCAAGTTCAAACAGAAGGTTTGGGCTGATGAGGAAGATGATTGGAAAGATGAGGTCGTTCTCATGCAAAGAGATCTCGCCTCTTGTCTCATCTTCGATTTCACTCTACGTCATATGCTTAAGTATAGAGTCACTCCAAATGCTGCAGCTTATGCCCCCAAGGTTTTAATGCTCTCCAAGGTTCGGAAGAGAAAGAGAGCACAAAGATTAGGTTTAAAAAGTTAGATTCCGGATTCAGCTTCTGATCAGATTCTTTGTCGTCTCTATCTCTGTCTTTGATTCTTCAGTCTCTCGCCTTTCTTCTTCAACCGCAATATAGTTTTTTCTACTCATTCTTTTTTTCGTATCTGCCAACTATAACTTTTCCCTTCGATTTTCTTTTCCTTGTCTTGTTTTACGACCTTCATCTTCTCGTCAATTCTCTTTCTCGCCTTCTCCTGTACTTTCTATCTTCCTTGTTCATTTTCATCTCACGCAAAAAAACAAAACACTACAAATCAAAGCTGCTTTTTCAAAGATTTAAATATCGAGAAGAGCGAATTCTTAGAGAAATGTAACGCTAGAGTTGAAGTGATCGTGAGGCGATGCTGCCTACTTTGAAGAGAGTTGCCGAAAGGATTTCAAGATTGAACAAACTAGCTTTGAGAAAATGCAATCGATAGTAGAGAAAGGCAGTAATGGAAACGCATTGTTGAGGGAGACAAAGAGAAGAGAACGAAGGAGCTCAATTAGGTTAGCAGATAGAGAAGAAGATCTCACTCATAGTGTAGATCGTCTGCCTGCTTCTATCAAAAAACTGTTTTCAAAAGCTCTCACTCTCGATTCTGTTGGTTTCTTGATCTTTCAGTTTCCAACAGCGACCCATTGCTGGGAGGAGAAGTCGAGATGGGAGATGTTCAGAAAACAGAGATCCGACTGAAAGGCATTCTAATACAGATGGTCTGGCTCAGAATCTTCCTGAATCTCGATCGAAGAGCTCAGGATCTATTAAAAAGCTGGTTTCGAGCTCAGATTTACAGGGATCGCTTTCTACAGAAGCATCTTCTCTCGTTCTCTCGTCAACCCAGCCCCTCCTGGAAATTCTTTCACAGCGATGTATCGCTCTTCTTGAATGCTCAAAACTCACTCTATCGATCCTTGATTCTCTTCAAAGCCACCTTAGTCCAATAGCTCGCTCTCCCTTGTCCTTTAAGGAATAGCCAAGCGCTCAGAAGAAGGAATACCAAATTGGAGTTGAACCTACTTCTCTGGATCTGGAGAGATCAAGTTCGGGATGAAATCAATTCTCAACAGCGATAAGCTGATGACCAATTAGAATTCTCGCATATCATAGATCTAGAGCCAGGGAGGGAGATGCTGTCTGAAGGAGGTTTGAGGTTGTAAATTATAGAAAAGACTCGCATTGTTGATCGTCGAGCTGCATTGCTTGAAAGGGTTAGGTCTCTCTGCTTGAATTAAAGGAGGGGAATCATGAAACTAGTTGCTGAGAATCGTAACCCAGAATCCAGATTTGAAGCTTGGCTCTTCGAATGTTGAGGTAGTCAAAGTGAGAAGCAAAGCTTTGAGCATCAGCGATTCCCTCTGTCTCCTTCGTGCTCACTGGTTTCTGCTCTTCTTTGATGCAATGTGGTCAAAAGTAAGCCTTCTATCGAGAAAACAAGAGATCTGGATAGTATCTTTCCCTCAATTCCGACCATTATGGCTCTCGTGGAAAGGTTGAGTTTGGATGGAGTACTCAGCGATGCAAAAATTTTTGAGGAACGCACCTCTGTCTTGAATAACTCTCACTTGATCTTGATATATTGCTCTGAGATGGATAATAGTGTGTTCACTACCTATGCGACATGTTTACAAGGCTGTCACATCTCTTACCAGCTGTCTGAGAGGGGAAAGGGAGACACTCTTTAGAAGTGTGCGAAAATCTTGCGGCCATCAATGCGCGTCCACTCTCTCTCTCGAGATGCATTTAAGATTCTCAATTCGAGAATACATATAAACAACGACAGAATTGCGTTTTCCCTCTGCCCCTCTCTTTCTTCACTTCGCTCTCCAATCCTCTCCACCCTCCTTCACCCACACCTACCTCAACTCCCCAAACGCTTCAATTCACACGCTCATTTCTCACCCACACTCTTTCAAGTCGCAACACGGTGAGAATCCCTTTCGTTTTTCTTTCAATTCTCTACTCTATTGTCCCTCTTCTCTCGCCAGTGCTGACGTCATCATGCTTTCTCTCTCTTCTCTCCCCCTTTCTCTCTCTCTCTCACAGTCGACGCTTACTAGTTAGTGAGTAGATTGCTGTCTTCTCAGTCGTCACTCTTGCATCATTCCCCTGCTCACTCTCTGACTTCAATCACTTCTACTCCTTTTCGCTCTTTCTCGCAGTCCAAGGTGTCCTTCTCCCTTGAGAAGGATAATAGACGCAGACAGTTGTGGGACCGAAAAAGTACTGTCATCGCCATTTGTAGTGAGTAGGGACGCATCTGAAAGGAATTCTACTTCGACCTTTCAACAGGAACTCAGGACTGACTTTTACTTTCTAATCTCTTTCTTCTCTTCTCTTGCTCTACTCGCAGCTTTCGCCTTCAAGGAAAAGGAAAAGGTTGACGCTAGTCCCGGATCTCTTTTTTAGTTGCGGTGAATTGGTGAGTTCTAGTTTCTACAGAATTGAAAAGTGAAAGCGACAAGATAGCGGTACTGACTCTTTCTCTTCTCTCTTCCCTCTCTACCTCTACCTAGATACTCTTGGAGGTCGTCACCACCCCGTTTGGAAACACCCGACCTTTTCATCATCGACTGCTGCCATTTCCGATCATCACCCTTCATCTTCTTTTTTTTTTTTGTTCTTCACCGAGAGGCTAACTGAGCCCACTCCAAACAATCTCCAGAGTCGTGTTTACTTTTTGTATAGAGTACACATGATCGGAATCATCTGGTTCGAATTATGACTATCCTGAGCAGAGAGGCCGTGGAAGGTGGCTACAAAGATCACTTCCTGCTTCCAAAGCTCAATAGAATCATTCTTGGAGTACCGATTGAAGAAGACGACGGGTCAGATGAGAACAACGAAGTACTCATTAAATCTGTCATCTCGGCTAAAGCTTTGGCATCGATGGTCTCTAGCAGAATGGCTGTTCATCGAGGTCTGTCTCACAAAGGCGTGTTGTTGGCAGCCGCTGGCGATTTCGACTCTTCTCTTTCTCCCCCTTCAGGTCAAGATGTTGCTTTCGCTTCTCTTCAAACATCTTTGGTAAAGTGTCTAGATGTAAACCTCCCACTAACGTCGGAAGAGAAAGCTATTTCGTGGCTTCAAGACAACGTTAGCAAGTTCCGAAACAATTGCAGTGAGCAGAGCCTCTCGTTACGTCACTTCGATTGACATTGCTTTCGATGGATTCCAAGTGCCACTGACCATAGCTGTTCCCATCTCTGCTTCTCTTTCCTCGCTCAATTCTACAGAGTGAAAAGTCGTGCGCATGAATCGGCTCTTATCTTCTTCAAACTCAAGTAAGGCTCTACTTTCGATCGAAGGTATTCCTGGGTTTCATTGTTGATTTGTTCTTCGATTCCGTTTGATGAAATCCGAGCCGTCGACAGCATCTGTTTCTTCGAATACTTCTTCTTCCCAAGCCTTTCTAAGTGATCTCTTTTCGATCCAATCGCCAATTTCAAAGAGCTCTTCACTTTCTCGAGCTATTTTTGTAGTCCCAATCTTCTCTTGTTTCTGTTTTTCGCAAAGTCTCAAGTGAGCGCAGTTAGTGAAGTAGAGAAAGTTCAGCGACTCAGCTATCGTGAGATCACAGCGATCGAACTCTGATGAGTTTCTGAAC